>OZ024918.1:9685926-9725166 GCA_964017125.1 Flabesymbios commensalis | reverse complement strand
CCCGACCCCGACCACTCAGTGCACCTACCAACAAGCCACAAAGTATGGTTTATTAGGCAATTGTGTATTTTCTAAAAGCAAAGCGCAAACGACCCTTCCACACCTTCTCGCGCCAACGATTAGGTTTTATCAATAATTTTAGATGATACTTGCTTCTTTAATTAACAATAACGAAAGATACATATCACATTCGATACCACTTTTGTTTTAGATTCAGATCATAGTATAGTGTTTACACGATGACAGTGTTCCAAACCCAAAAAATACTTTTTTTATGTCTAAAATCCTATACTCCGATCGATTTGAAAATTAAAGTGGTGTTCTCATAATCCAATATTAGAGGGGTTTACAATATTTTTTTCACTAGGCGTATTTATGTTGCCAATCACTTTTTCAGTACACTGGAATTCCAGTGTACTGAAAAAGTGACTGGCAACATAAATCGAAGTTACGCTTGTATTATCACAAATTGGTTTTGTTTTCCAAGTGGCCTATAGTAACCTCCGCGTGTGGCTTTTTTACAATAGATTACATGTTACATGTCAATAAAAAAATGTTCAATATAAAGAAATTGTGATAATCTGACTTCGCGTTAATTTAGGTGGCCATCTTTGATGCAATATTGCCTGCCTGTGTCGTAATTTCAACAAATCATTATGATTTTATGTGCTCAGCTCTATAAATTGATCTACTGAACGAAAACAATATTTTTTTCAAGTCTGAAGCCATTTTTTGCGGCCATCTTGGATTTTTTCATTTTTTGAGCCTGTATCCATATCTAATATCAAAGAGTATGCATTCTTTTACATACCTGCCAAGTTTCATAATTGTAGAAAAAAGTGAACGATTTTTTCCTAAACAGCTACACTTTTATAAACATATTACTCAACCGTGAACATATGACTCACATATGATGACACATTCATGTGTACCATTAACATATTACTCACGATTACACATCCGTGAATAAACATACTATATACTCACCTATAATGACACATCCATGAGTCCCACCGGGCTCTCCATGATCCGTGTCCCAGCTATGATAACTGAGGGAGTTACCATCCACCCAGGACCACGCGCTCCATTCCGTATCCTCCACCACCTCTCTCTCCAAGCCCAGCCAGTACTTACGGGAAGAGGATCTGCAGCAATTGCCAGGCATTTCAAAGGTGAAAATTAACCCTTTTACTCTTACAACGCTGAAATATTTATGTATAAACGATGGAAACCAAAGGGTTTTTTTTAATTTGAAATCATCATAAATGTCTAAGTTAACTCCCCTACGCTCCATTTGAATACCTATGTTATGAGTCTACGGCCATTATAAATATTTTACTTCTTTCAGTGCGGGGATCGTCTTTATACGTCAGAATCTGACGTCTACAGACGTCAGATTCTGACGTATAAAGACGGTCCCCGCGCTGAGAGGGTTAAGAGCTAAGAAGGACTTTTATGGTTTTTAATTTGTTTCATTAGCCAATCCAATCACTGTTATTGGGATTGCAATATGTGTTCAAATATCAAGATTTGCAAATGTTTGGTCACAAATTAAACAAAAAATATGAAGTTGTGGGTCGCGTTACCGACATACAACTGCAAGTGGTCGAAAAATTAAATTGGATAAAGTAGCAGAAAGGGTTAAAATGATGTGGAACTACTTCGTGTGCAAGTACATGCACTTATATAATTATATCGCAGGACGTTGACGCATTGTCAGATTAACGCTGGGCTGGCGTCACAGGCTTCGAGTCAGCATTAAATCGATATTGCCTAAGATCTCCATGCTTCTATCCCTTTGATAATTCTAGGGATCGACTTTTGACGTCAGATTTTGACGTAAAAAGTCGACCCCTGCGCTGAATAATTAACTCCACTAAATTTAACTCTTATATTAAGTACACCAAAGAGCAAAATACACTTTGACAACTTACAATATGCTGGCAATGAATTCGTTTTCCTTCTCCGTCGTCGATGACATAATGTCACCCCCTGCTGACTGACAATCCAGCGACGAAGATGATTTAGACTTCATCGTACCTGACGCGTAATAACATGCAGACTCGTCTGTTGACATAGTCCAACCTGATGGGCAAGAGGCTGAAAAAACAAAAAGGTACAGCTGTACACGTATGTTTACCTTCTGTGCGGTATGGTGCTGAAGTGTTTGCCTCTATTTTTCATTCATTTGAAGCTGGAATTGCTAACGCAATTTCCAGCTTTAAATGACGAAAAATATGTATATTTCTAAAAAAATATACATTTTTCATATTTGAAAATTTCATCACGTAAGTTTCCACTATGAACTATTTTATGACTTTAATGACAATTCAATTGATCTGTGAGATGCTTGAGACCGTATATATATAGACGGTTCCAGCTGCATAAGGGTTAACTCTTGTGCAGCTAAATTGCTTGCGTCATTTATTTTAAGCCGACA
The DNA here is from genome assembly GCA_964017125.1 of Flabesymbios commensalis. Classification (NCBI taxonomy): domain Eukaryota; kingdom Metazoa; phylum Annelida; class Polychaeta; order Terebellida; family Flabelligeridae; genus Flabesymbios; species Flabesymbios commensalis. Next base: position 9,722,726 of record OZ024918.1, on the reverse strand, counting down.
ATAACGCTAATCTTTCTCCTAGAATACACGCCTTCTTCGACATTTTATATTTAAAGTGTTAAATGAAAGAACTAAAAATGACCCAGTGATCGCCGCCTTAAGGTTACTAGTCATTTTCGTCTAATTTTGGAACAGTTTAAAATACAGATACCAGCATATTTTAAACTTGATGTCCTAAATGGATTTAAATTATCTTGGAAAACTGAACATGTTCTTGAATTTTCCAATAGAAATGAGAGAAAATTAGAATAAATTTTAGAATTTGTAGTGGGATGGGACTCTGGTGCATTGTCATTGTATAGGTTTTTGTCTCACCACTGACAGCCCGTCTCCTTCTGTGACGTGATTGTGAAGACGATGATTGTGACTGCTGGTCCATACTGACTTTTCTGGAGTATTCTTTCCGCAGCGCCGTGTTTCTCAGCGGACTTAAATTGCAAATAGTGACTGCAAAATAAACGATGATAATGATTCACAATAAACTGACGATAGTCGGACTGGATATATAGGAATGTCTAGATTTTGAAATATCATAACAAAGGCTTTTCTTCCAATGTTTGTGAAAAATAAATATCAATAAATAATAATAATTTACCATCTAATGACATCCGAGCAGACACAATACGTTGAATCAATGTTGGTTTAACGTTGGTCCACCACATCTAATGACATCCGAGCAGACACAATACGTTGAATCAATGTTGGTTTAACGTTGGTCCACCGTTAAAACAACATTGAGATCAGATGTGGGTATTTCTCTGTGTTTTGCGATAGCTGTCAAATGTTGTAAGCACTACTCAAATGAGTTGTACATACAAGACTTCGACGACTGAGGAACGATATCTGACCTGCAGGAAATTCCAGGTGGTTTTCATGGCGCAGGGACACAATCACTTTGACGGGTTGAGTGAAGTACATGACCGTGATCGCGACGAGATGGGTGATCATGGCTAGCAGAGCAAATACAGAGAAACCAGTCCAACATAACCTCTTCACTGGTCCTAAAGCAGAAATAATAAATACATAGTAAGCAGAGCAAATACAGAGAAACCAGTCCAAAATAACCTCTTCACTGGTCCTAAAGCAGAAATAATAAATACATAGTAAGCAGAGCAAATACAGAGAAACCAGTCCAAAATAACCTCTTCACTGGTCCTAAAGCAGAAATAATAAATACATAGTAAGCAGAGCAAATACAGATAAACCAGTCCAAAATAACCTCTTCACTGGTCCTAAAGCAGAAATAATAAATACATGGCAAGCAGAGCAAATACAGAGAAACCAGTCCAAAATAACCTCTTCACTGGTCCTAAAGCAGAAATAATAAATACATAGTAAGCAGAGCAAATACAGAGAAACCAGTCCAAAATAACCTCTTCACTGGTCCTAAAGCAGAAAGAATAAATACGTCGTAAGCAGAGCAAATACAGAGAAACCATTCCAAAATAACCTCTTCACCGCTCCTAAAGCGAGCAAAAATAAATACATAGCAAGCAGAGAAAGATAAACCAGTCTAAAATAACCTATTTACCGGTCTCAAAGGAAGATAAATAATACATGACAAGCAGAGCAACCACAGAAAAAACAGTCCAAAATATCCTCAGTAAAGGTCCTAAAGAAGAAAAAACAATACATGGCAAGCAGAGCAACCAGTCCAGTATAATTTGTTCATTGGTCCTAAAACAAGAAAAAATAATAAAATACATGCAAGCACAGCAACGGCAGAGAAATCAGTCCAAAAACCTCTTTATTAGTTATTAAAAAATACATTGCAAGCAGAGCGAACATAGAGAAAACAGTCCCCCATATTAACCTCTTTACGGTCCTATGTAAACTTCTCCATATAACTGCGTGTTGATATACGACTGATCTACTTTACAAGATTAATCGATATATAATTCCATCCATAGCAATAATTCCACTATGAATTAAATACAAGATACACGTCAGCATTGTGCCAATGTCTAGTGCTTGCCAGGTTATACTGACCAACTACAAAGACAAACAGCAGTAACTGCTTACTTATATGTTTGTCTTTGGATGACATCTTACCTCTTGCTCTGGCCACGTGAGGCAATCCGTGAGATGAGGTCGTCTGCTTCAGCCCGGCCAGCAGGTCTCTGGGTGTGACCTCATAATCCCGTGTCAGGGTCTGAGGCACCACGTACTGGTAACTCCTATCTTCACCCATCTTCACTCTAGACTGTTGCTAATCCTTGAAGAGCTGAAATATTTGTATATAAATCATGGAGAACAAAACTTTTTTCATTTTGAAATCATCATAGATGTCTTAGTTACCTCTTTCCGCTTCTTTTTAATACCTATGTTATGGGTATATGTATTACTCTTTCAGTGCGGGAATCAACATTAGACGTCAGAATCTGACGTCTATGTCGATACCCGCACAGACAAGTCACTTTTAAAACCAGAGAAATCCAATTGCACAGATTGCCGTGCGTGTGCAGGAACTGTTTGCACACGAAACATGATATGGAATGAGAGAGTAAATCCACCGTTTTGAGATTTAATCAATGTGCATGTTGAGTAACATCGTCACTCTAATGCGTAGTGCCTCTGTCACAATATATAATGTTTATAACAGATTTCCTATATTATAGAAAACCTGTTGTAGTAAAAAGCACGCCAGCAGTAATTGTGCCAAATCGCTAATATCAGCGTTCTAACGGGTGGACGAGGTATTACTTATGACGTGGTACCAACAGCTACCAGATATGTTATAAGTCACACTCATTCTCTTGTAATGCCAATAAACTAAACAGTACAAAATAATCTCTTCACTCGTCCTCAAGCCGTATTAGTAAAGATCCTTCCCCATACGTGTATGTGAAAAGCAGGAAAGAGCCCTGATATTTTGCACACATGTCGTCTAGCATATGTAGAACAAGATGCTGTTTCCTTATGCACTGCACAGTAGTTACAATCAGTTGCAAGTAGTTAACGTTAGTATAGCATTACGCCTGTTATCATTAAATACAAACACACACACTATAGTAGCTCTCATCAGTAGTTAACAGTAGCTACAAACAGCCACCAACAGCTACTAGTAAACTCATAAGAACATATCAGCAGTCATCAGTAGTTTCTTCAGTTTCTAACAGTGACTAAAATCGACCTGTATTTTTATAACAGCAGCTGACAGCAATTGCATACAATACTAAAAACACTAGTGCTAAATCATAAAATTAAACTTGTCCCCGAATTGAAGTTGTGTCACAACTTCGAGTGGGTAAAAAGCACTTGCTTGTGTACAATTTAAGTTAATGCATATTCCGATCTAACAGTTCTAATGATGATTTATCTTTCACACTTTCTTGTTTGAAAGTCAAATAAAAACGTTGAAAACGGCTTTAGACTCAGCTAGCACTTTAAGGGATCATATAATAAGAAGAGGGAAATAAGGGCCACTTGTAGTTATATATATTACCAGCGCGACCATGTAGAGTCAAGCATTTAATTGTTAATTGGTTAATTGTTCAGAAGTTTTGAATCTGACTCGCACATGTATATATATTGAGTGTATATGATCTAAATAAAAATCATATATACAAGCTGCAATTTTGTGTATGTAAGTTACTTCGTACTTATGGTATATACTTGCCCATAGGTAGCATCAAATACGAAGATGTGACTTGAGTCCCCTGGTTGTTGTCAATGATCAAATTACAAAATCGTTCGTCTGTTAACCAGTAATCCAGACACATAGCAGCATCCGCCAGACCCCTCTTCTAACAGCTTCCGCCAGCCCCCCCCCCCCTCCGACAGTCCCCTCTTCATGCATTGATTGATTGATCCTGGGTTGAATACCTAGTAAGCACGTCACGTTGACCCGATGTTGCTTTAGTGTTGGGACAGCGTCGTAGTGGCGTAACATTATATGTTTTTTGGGGCAATTGGGTATTTTACCAAGCTGAAGGCAACATTTTGGTCAGCATTTCATGTTTACAGCTGGGATGCATCTATAGCCTAGAATATTAATAAACAGTTTTACTTTTTACAGTTTTACTATGATACTGTAATGTTACAGTTTACTTTCATTCATATTTTATAAGCATATTTCATTATAGTATAATAAGAAAAAAGTGAATAATATAAAATATGTTTTCCATTATCGGTCATTTTGAATAATTAATCAGATCATGTCCATATCATACTAATTTTAAATGTGTTAATCATATCATTTAATATATTAAACTTTAAAGCGCTAAATTAAATCATTTAAATTTTCAGCCACTTGAAGTTGTGTCTCGCTAGTGGGTGAAATACTATTTTTATTTGTTTAATTTAAGACCAAACATTTGCAAATGTCGAAGGCTGAACACACATTTTCATTCACAGTAACTGCAATTTAGGCGGCTAATAAAACAGATTAAAAACGAGTTAGCGGTTTAAGTTTTAGATTTTAACAACACAGCTTCTTCTATGGACATGTTTTGTGTTTTGTAGAAAATGTTTGTGGTTTGATATGGCGGTAGCATGGTGGTCATTTTGATTGAATAATAATGTAATGTGATCTGAATTAAATGCTATTTTGATCTATATGTTGCTGTCCATCTCTTCTTGTCATGTTGATATATAACATGTGGAATAAATGCTGGGCCACCGCTTGCGTCGTTGAAGCACCATTAACTTTTGGAGGCAGATTCTGACGTCAAAAGTTGATCCGCGCTTTGAAAAAACTAAATTTTTATACTGATCATAAACTTATGAAAAAGGCGCGTGAACGAAGCGACGAAAGGTAACAAAGTAGACTATAGCTAAAGTCACATTAATTTGCTTTGAATATTTTTCTCTGATTTATCGGGCATTTGTCGTCCGATTACCGTTTGCAAACATTACGTTCGAGTCCTACGGCAAGAATGTTTCATAAACAACTATTGTTAATTTTGATTTGTATTTGACATGTAGTAAATTAAAAATTTTGACGCCCCTCTATAAACCCAATAATTTCAATTATTTGTAATCTCGAAATTACATCACATGTGAAATAATTCACTAAGCAGGCTAAAATTGCATGATTTTTTTAGGCTTGTTGTCGTAGTTGTGGCAAAATTTCCAGAAAATTCATTGAAAACTGAGTAATGAGCGAACAACATGCAGCCCAGCTAACGCTGACATATTTGTATACAAACCATAGAGAGCATTTTTCATGGATGTCTTAAATAGCTAATTCCGTTATATTTGAATACATACACTATATGTATAAATATTTCACTCTTTCAGTGTGTGGATCGACATAGACGTCAGAATCTGACGTCTATAGAAGTCAGATCCTCACCAACTCTGGGTCATCGACCTTATTTATTTTCGTTTGGAAATCTCGTCTGTTTTTCCTGCAGTCACAATACGTCAACTATGGGCAAGGGTGATATACATGACCCAGCATTAGAACAACACTGTATCTTATTAGTTTTTTTCCTGGTAAAACTATCACAAATAGTAATATGGTCAACATGTTAATGATGTACTGCTTTGATTATATCGCTATAGGTTCGACTCTAGTGTATAATAAGGCGCTACATAACACGCTACGATCACCTAAATTAGGGCATAATAACGCCCTAATAAGGCGGTTCGAACACGAGGGCTTACCTGGAACAAAACATAGTGACCATGAGCCGTAGTAATTTTGAGCGTGTGGCTTCTGGGGAAACACCATACCTCGCTCCAATGTTGTATTAATGCCGGTCCATCGTCGCAGACTTTGAGTCAGCACTAAAATAACATTGCACAAATGTTTTGTGTTTGCTGAGCTCGTTCAATGGTCATAATTGTGGAGAGTCGATAAGAAATCATACATATTCCGTTTGTGTGTCAGCTTTATACAATAATCGATCGATCAAAGGCTCTGAGGCGGTCGATCGTAAATTATTATCGTCTGGGTTGACATTTGGCACACCAATTCTTCTAGCTTAACCCATACAGCACTGAAATAATTGTGTATAAACTATGGAGAACACAGGGTCTTTTCAATGTGAAATCATCACAAATGTTTTAGTTAGCACTTTCTGCTTCATTTGAATAGCTATAGAATGGGTCTACGGCTATTATAATTTGTTCAAATCTTTCAGTGCGGGGACCGACTTTAGACGTCAGAAGCTGACGTCTTTAAAGACGGTCCCCGCACTGAAAGGGTTAAGTGTATGGCATGAAATGGAATCTTGCAATGTGTGTGTCTATGCGACAGTAGAGTCACTACAAATTAGTTTTTATATAATTAAATTAATAATTATTTAAATAATTGTTAATCTCTGTTTCTAATTATCGGTCGTACACTTTCATTGTAAAAAGTGCTGAAATAGAAAATAGAAATGATAATAAAAAAGTGACCTTGACTATTTTGTGGGTTGTTATAATGTTAGTCCACCGTCTGCGATGTCGACCCAACATTATAACCACATTGATCCACAGTCTTTGCTGGGATGGGGTCAACGTCTCATGCTAGCAGCGGCATACACAGATCATTGACCAATGTAAGATCAATGCTGGCCAAACGTCTGCGACGCTATCCCAGCATTACATGGTGTCATGGTCTCTTATTTGTTATGATCCATACTTAGTCTAGAACCAGTATAACAACAACTCGCAACCTTGGTATTAGAGTGTCGTATCTGCCACTTTGTGAAGTGGCAGATACGACACTCTGATACCAAGGTGATCAACTGATCCACGGGTAAAACATTTATTGCATACGATAAGAGATCTGCGTCAGCAACTCTCATAACGCATGCAATGAAAACACAGATAATGATGTTTGTAATAAACGGCGCAGCAGGTCATTCTGGTCATTCCTGTTTCTCTTGCATCACTTAACGATGAGCATAGATATTAAGTGGCTCCCGCTACAATTAGAACAAATATCAGCATCAAAATCTGACAACAAAATCACAAAATGTATTCAACCCTTACAACGCTGAAATATTGTTGTATGCATCATGGAGACCAAAGGTTTTTCTGCTTTATTTGAATACCTATGTTTTGTGTCTACGGCCATTATAAATTATTCATTGTTTCATTGCGGGGATCGTCATTAGACGCCAGTATCTGACATGCAGATTCTGATGTCTAAGATGGTTCCGCGCTGAAATAATTAAATCAAAATGATAAATATATCGATGTACTCGGTACCACAGATGATAATATTCTCTTTTCTGACACTGTCCAGGGGTTTTATACTGTTTCAAATTTTAGAATTGCTGTGTTTGACTGTGTACACTGAGAAATCGAAAGTTGTTGCCTTTAGACGTGGCGGTCACACGGAAAGCTTGTATTTTTGTCAGCGCTTAAAGTAAAGGGTTAATTAATCATTATTTTGTCTGTATTTTACAATTTTTTGTTTTTATTAAGTATATAAGTTATATAAGTTATATTATTAAGTTATCTACACATTGATGTATTACTGTATTATTTTGAATAGGCCATCGGCCTATCAATAAACAAATAAATTTCTCACTCGAGTGTACCGAACAAAACTTTTACATCTTCTTTAAGATGCCTATAGACATGTAAAAATGTATGGGCGACATTTTATAAGAGTATTGTTTTTAATATAGCAATGTCATCATTTTGTAGCATTTCAGATAAGTGTTTGAGCCTATTTTTCAGCATGCAGTCGTCCGTTGCCCGCAGCATAATCATGGACGTCTGCTTCAAGCTTCTTTCTAGCTTCGTTATTCCTTACTTTCTCGCTACTAGTTCTAAAAGTTTTTTTTTGGTTGAACATCATCGTTACCATGGTTACATCTACATCAATAAATATATTAAAAAATAATAGTGCAAACCAAAATGACATTACGGCTGGTTATTTTTTATTTCACTTATTTCAGACTAATGTGAGACCAAGGAGGTCCCTTGGTGAGATTAAACATTTGCAAATATTGGTGTTTAAACACTCAGCTCATTCCCAATCACTGTGATTTAATCAACTAATAAAACAGATAAAAAACGACTACAGTTTGCTTAGGTTTAATTTATCACACGCCATCTATGGAATTATGTTGCTTTTTAAAAAGTAATAACTTTTCTGTCAGCAGGGAACTAAAGAAATAGTAGCATAATAATAGCCGGGGTACTTCATTCTGTAGGGATTTGTGTTTTTAATTTAATTTATCAATTTTATTCGTGTATGCTCCGAATCGCAAGACTGTTATAAATGCAAACACTTGATTATCTTGCCAGTTTTAACAGAGTACCACCACCCTTATTTTACATTCACAGCTATAATATGACTTTGCAGGACAGTAAGCATCACCTGGTGAGAGAAACATTACTTGGTGACAAAAGCTCCACCTGGTGATTACTGAGGGTAATAATCATTCTGAATATAAATACAAGATTCACTGACATGTCTATGCTAATGTGGTCAACCAAGACATTTCACGTGAGTTGAAAGTTGAACAATTATTTGCTATATGGCTTTTCATTACCCTTGTAATATTTCCCATATCTATTTGATAATTGTTCACTGAGATATGCGCTAATAAAATTGATATTGTTTTTAACACATGCACCACTTTAGTCCATTAAAGACTCGTCTGAGAGGAATGCTAAACTCCAAATTAAAATAAGTAAAATCTAGGAATGTTGCCTAAATAAAATCCCTATGAAGACTATGACGTTCCTTTAACTTGGGGTGGAGCCAAATGTTTTAATTGCATATTTTTAAGACATGGCTGTCAAAATAGTTATGGACAAATAAGCTGGTAGCAATCCATTTCATAACGTGTAGCTAGTTATCTTCCTCACCATTTCATTTGTGCACGGTTAGTTTTATGTACCGATAAAAACGCATTCAAAAACCATGTTCACATTCTGGAGGACATTGAATTTTATTGCAATTAGTTGTGTCACAGATCAGCTATTAATTTGTGCTAATCATTTTGCTTACTGTTGTAGTGAAGTGTCACAGCGGGTAGCAAACACATTTTATTCTGAAATTTCAAGCGCAAGAACGTCTACCCTGGTTACAAAATGTAACATAATTTCATTAACCGATTATTTTGTGTTTATTCTCATCAATTCAAGAACAATATTTGAATGATAGGGCTCAAAGTGCTGTATAAAAATCTACAACCTACAACATAACAATGATAATATTTTATTAAACAGTCATGTAAATTGTTAATATTCTAAAAATACTAGGGACCTACTTTATCTATCAAATAATACAATGTTTGTTAAATATAAATTAGGCTTCTAATAACCAAAAGGTTAGTTTAAAAAAAATATCCTTTTATACCTTAGAAGTGACTTATTTATTAATACAATATTATTATATATTTTGATTTGTATACAAAAAACGTAAATCTTGTATTTTTACATATCAAAACAGTGGTTATTTGAATTTTCGATTTTGGGGCTCAAAGATTCAAAATACAGCTTGGCGGACATTTTTGTTGAATTTAATACACCCAAATTAGGTTAGTAATTGTTTCAAAACTCTTTTACTCCAAAATGCCTACAGGGATTGTATTTCGTAGAATCTCGACATGACTATCACTTCATTGTAACTGTTAGTTTATTGCCTGGATCCGTCTCTGATTATTCCACATTAAGAGTGATCAACATCCACCTGCCCGCCATGTCATTGAGTTTCTCGAATTAAACAGCTTGTTGAAATAGTTGCAACCACAGACAGTATATTATGTAACATAAGTATGCTCCTATATGTAGTAAGATGAAAATCTAACGTTTATGACCACTTTCTGTTTTGACGCTTTGTTTGACATCTTTAAACATTTTAAAATTATTTAGTCCCGATATGTCCCTCTCAAAAAGCCGGCATTTTTTCTAGAAGCGCAAATAAAAATGGCCGTTCTCGCCAACTTGGAGAAGTATTTTTTGACATATATATAACAGATTTGTTATAAAAAATTACGAATATTTCTAATATAACAGACTCTACTGGTATTAAGGAATGTCTGAATCTCTTGTGTGCCACCATTGAACGACCTATACAACCAGTCCTCCTCCTTTGAGCCTCCGACGGCAAATTGTATGGTCTCTCAAGGGAGCCATCAAGTCAGCCATTATGTGTGTATAACACATCTTTTACTGAAGAGGCTGTATATACAGTTGCTTCCCTGTTGTATTCTATCAAAAGTGCGGAGTCCCAGGTGCAGTGGTTAGCGCTGCCTCCTGTTGCGCCGGAGATCAAGGGTTCGTCTCAACCTCTAGGTACTCTGGTTACAAAGTTTCTACCCCTTCCACTCAGAAAGATTCAGGATTGCATGTAGCTTATGTGACTGATGGGTAGAGAGCTCGACTTCGAACATCCAGGGATCGAATGTCGAATCATGTGCCTTGATGTATCATCTGATTCTTATCACCATCCTCAGGAGTTTAGCCTACCCGTATGTGTACGAGACATAAAGTTTGTGCCACATGACAGAGTTTGGTAGTCCCAATCCCCGTCTGTCATTTCATTGTTATTTAAATATAATAACGATGTAATACAATACTGAAATGCAAATACGTGTACAAAAAGCCATACCTGCTTACCTTAAAAATAAACAGGGATACCTTGATGCGGGCATGAATTTCCGATTAATTGTATTAGCGTGTGATTGATTGATTGATTGATTGATTGATTGATTGATTGATTGATTGATTGATTGATTGATTGATTGATTGATTGATTGATTGATTGATTGATTGATTGATTGATTGATTGATTGATTGATTGATTGATTGATTGATTGATTGATTGATTGATTGATTGATTGATTGATTGATTGATTGATTGATTGATTGATTGATTGATTGATTGATTGATTGATTGATTGATTGATTGATTGATTGATTGATTGATTGATTGATTGATTGATTGATTGATTCATTTATTCATTCATTCATTCATTCATTCATTCATTCATCCATTCATTCATTCATTTCTTCCTTCATTCATTCATTCATTCATTCATTCATTCATTCATTTATTCATTCATTCATTCATTCATTTATTCATTCATTCATTCATTTATTCATTCATTCATTCATTCATTCATTCATTCATTCATTCATTCATTCATTCATTCATTCATTCATTCATTCATTCATTCATTCATTCATTCATTTAATCATTCATTTATTTATTCATTTGATAGGCCATGGTCCTTTTAATGATACAATACGTAAATACATTTTATAGAATCGTGTGCAAATAGTAGCTTGACCATACGACTGATTATTGTCGACTCTGGAAAGCGTGATATACAGTGTACACATTATCACCTTGGAATCAACAATGATTATCAGTGGCTCATAGATTTAAAAAAAGATTTGCTGGACTGTGACAGATATGCAGGACATGGTAATAGAAAATGTAGCTCATTTTCTTCTTCCACTATTTTTTATATATAACTACACAAAGATGCGTTTAGAATATAAATAGAGAAGGGGACATGCGGCTTTGGTGGAACGCCTGACAGCCTCGCCAATCATGTATACGTCCCGGGTTCAAACCTTGTTGCTCTTCTTGGGTATTTCAGAAAAAATATACTTATATTTCACTTCTCGGTGTGACTAGGTGATCACGTTAACAGCGTCCTCGTCGAGCAAAGGTTTAAAGCAGTGTTTCGACGTTAATTTCGCTCAGGGTCACGCGCTGCGCGCTCCTTCAAGAATCCAGGTACTTTCATAGTGGGAATAGCGCATATCTAAATACAGCCGTATTGTGTGCAAATTGATACCTGCATGGATACTTGAATAGCTGTGCATGGAAAAGAAAAGTTGTGTATAATTCAAATAGTTTGTTATATATTTAGATGATTTTCCTTCGGTGCGAGAAGAAAATTCCTGAATATGAAACTATTACCTTCACACACAAATCACATTTTTTTTTAAGAAACGGTCATTTCGGCTTGGGCCAGACATTATAAATAACCTCACGTATGCAGAGGCTCCCATTACGCCCTTACATATATATGAATGCACATTCATACAATTCTACAAAGACTTATTTCTATAAGTTAGGAGGTCACATACAACCTCAATGCTGAGAAGTATTTATGATGTATGTAATATCATACATGCTAGAACTACCGCGCAAAGCGAAAAGGCAGTAGCTGCTTACTTTTAATGTAAGCAGCTACTGCCTTTTGGCTTTGCAGAGCTGAGTACTCGTGACGTCAATGTAGGCTTACTCTCTGGGGTACTTAAAACATATAGCTGTAGTTATAACGCGCCAGTTTTCATACGACACACGCGTTTAATGTATAAATGAAGCTTTTGTCTTTAATGAGTTGTGCCACCGTAAAGTGGCATGGGGATTAAAGGACAAGATTAATTAGATCAATTATTTGTTTACCCCGGGACGATAAGGGTCACCTTGACTGCAGTAAGCGTGTGAATGCTTGCTGGGGGGGGGGGGGGGGTAGCGACGTGCTTGACACTTTAAGTACCAGGTCTGATAAGTTTGCGTGATTATTAAGTTTCCAGTTTCAATGATCAAACAGAGACATGTATTTTGATAATTAATTTAAAATATTACAAAACAGGGACCATTTAATTTTAGGCATGGCTGTGAAAAAGTTTAAACTCACCTGGTACATTACCGTTAGTCAACTTTTATTGTTATATCTTATGAGACTTAAATATTTTAACAGTAAGAGTTAAAATTCAATGACTTTTGGTGCACTTGGCAAAATTGGACTTTTTGACAACCATGACAAAAGTGAGTTAAGAGTATGCTAATCTATTGAACACGTGTAAATTTTTTATTTTATCCTATTTTTATTCCACAACTTTACTTCAAATTTCGTTATCAGCCAATTTGGATTCTCAGAAGAAGTGCATTATCTAACCGAAAATGTTTGTTTAGCTGGTGACGTTTGTGATCATCAGTCCGATCACAAAAAATCAGTAGTCAGTTAGATTATTGTAGCTCACTTTTTCACAATATGCCAGAAAGGGATATCTCTAGATTACAACGCGTTCAAAACTGCCTTGCAAGAGTGGTAACCAAGGCCCCACAATTAAGTCGTTCCGTTCCAATTCTAAAACGATTACATTGGCTTCCTGTCAAGTTTCGCATTAATTTTAAAATATACGCAATAAATTTCCGAACCCTAAAAGATAACCAACCTGCATATCTGGCTGATTTACTTGTTCGGCCGAAATGCTCAAAATATCTACGCTCCACTAAGATTTGTTGTTCCTCGTATAAAGACTAAGACTGGGTCAAGAGCTTTCTCTATATCTGATCCAGCCTTATGGAACGCCCTGCCTGAGCCAATACGTAAGGCCAAAACAATCTTAACATTCCAGAAATTACTTAAATCTCACCTATTTGACCTGGCTTTTCCTCTCTAGTCCCTCAGCAGCCCGGCTGCCTGTTGACGGACCTGCTTTGGCCTCGATTATGACACATGATCACGCTAAGGATTTGTGCGCCTTCGAGCTCGGTCTGCTGAGGATATTGGCGCTATAGAAGTTTTATTGATTGATTGATTGATTGATTGATTGATTGATGTATGACATGAAATGGAATCTAGCAATGTGTGTTTCTATACGACAATAGAGCCACTAAACATTAGTTTGCATGGATTGAAATAATTGTCATCGCAAGGCTCTGGCACAGTAACCTCCATTTAAAATGTAATAGTTCTAATACGATCAAAAGTTTACGCCTGTTGAAAATGGCCTAGGCACTTGAAATATTCATTTCTATTCCATGGCATCCGAGTTATTTAGTAGGCAGCACGAGTGTCATTTTTACACAGCTGGCTGTGGAAACAAAATGGCGGTCAGTGTGACTGGGCCTCGTATGTTCAGTCACACTGCCGCCATTTTGAGGCGAAGCAAATGAGTTTAAGGCGGCCCAGTTATCCCAGGTAATAATAATAATGTCAATGTCTGTTTCTAATTTCTAATTGGTCGTCCACTTTTATTGCGAAAAGTGCTGAAATATAAATTGGAAATGATGATAAAAAAGTGACCTTGACTATTTCTTAGGTTGTTATAATGTTGGTCCACCGTCTGCGATGTTGACCCAACATTAAAACCACATTGATCCACGGTCTCATGTTTGCTGTGATGGGAGTCAACGTCTCGTGCTAGGAACGGCATACACAGATCATTGGCCAATGTCAGATCAATGTTGGCCAAACGTATGCGACGCTAGCCCAGCATTAAATGGTGTCATGGTTTCTTATTTTTCATGATCCATACTAGAACCAGTATAACAACATCGTCACCTTTGTATCTGAGTCTTATCTGCCACTTTGTGAAGTGGCAGATAAGACTCTCTGATACCAAGGCAATGAGCTGATCCACGGGTAGAACATTTAATACATACGATAAGAGATCTGCGTCAGCAACTCTCATACCGCATGCAATAAAAACAGAGATAATGATGTATGTTATAAATGGCGCAGCAGGTCATTCTGGTTATTCTTGTTTCTCTTGTATAAATTCACGATGAGTATGGAAGTGAGTGTCCCCCGCTACAACTAGAAAAAATATCAGCATCAAAATCTGGAAACAAAAATCACTAAATGTATTTAGCCCTTACAACGCTGAAATATTGTTGTATGCATCATGGAGACCAACGGTTTTTCTTTTTCATATGAATACCTATGTTATGGGTCTACGGCCAGTATAAATTGCTTATTGTTTCATTGCGTTGATCGTCATTAGATGCCAGTATCTGACATCTATAGACGTCAGATTCTGATGTCTAAAGATGGTCCCGCGCTGAAAGATTTAAATCAAAGTGATAAAAATATGACGATGTAGTGGGAACCGCAGATTATAATCTTCTCATTTTTCTGAGACTGTGACGTGTCCAGGGGTTTCAGAGGAAAATCAATACATTGTTTCAAATTTCAGAATTACTGGGTTTGACTGTGTACACTGAGAAATCGAAAGTTGTTGCCTTTGGACATGATGGTCACACGCACGGAATGCTTGTATAAACATTTGTCACCGCTTTAAGTAAAGGGTTAATTTGTTTGTATTTTATATATTTTCGTTTATATTAAGTATACTACTCCACACATTGATGTATTACTGTATTATTTTGAAAGGGCCATCGGCCTATCAATAAACAAATCAAATTCTCACTCGAGTGTACCGAACAAAACTTTTACACGTTCTTTGAGATGCCTATAGACATGTGAAAATGTATGGGCGACATTTTATATGAGTATTGTTTTTAATATAGCAATGTCATCATTTTGTAGCATTTCAGATAAGTGTTTGAGCCTATTTTTCAGCATGTATTCGTCCGTTGCCCGCAGCATAATCATGGACGCCCGCTTCAAGCTTCTTTCTAGCTTCGTTATTCCTTACTTTCTCGCTACTAGTTCTAGAAGTTTGTTTTTTTGGTTGAACATCATCGTTACCATGGTTACATCTACACCAATGAATATATTATATAATAATAGTGCAAGCCAAAATGACAATACGGTTGGTTATTGCTTATTTCACTTATTTCAGACTTACGTGAGACCAAAGATGTCCCTTGGTGAGACTAAACATTTGCAAATGTTGATGTTCAAACACTCAGTTCATTCCCAATCACTGTGATTTAATCAACTATTAAAACAGATAAAAAACGACTACAGTTTGCTTAGGTTTAACTTATCACAGGCCATCTATGAAATGGTGTGGCTTTTTGAAAAAGTAATAACTTGTCTGGTAGCAGGAAACTAAAGAAATAGTAGCATAATAATAACCGGGGTACTTCATTCTGTAGGGATTTGTATTTTCAATTTAATTTATTAATTTTGTTCGTGTATGCTCCGAATCGCAAGACTGTTACAAATACAAATACTTGATGATCTTGCCAGTTTTAACAGAGTACCACCACCCTTATTTTACATTCACAGCTATGATATGACTTTGCAGGACAGTAAGCATCACCTGGTGAGACAAACATTACTTGGTGACAGAAGCATCACCTGGTGATTACTGTGAGTAATAATCATTTTGAATACAAATACACGATTCACTGACATGTCTATGCTAATGAGGTCAACCAAGAAATTTCTATGCCAAGTTTTGGGAAATGCGTCATTTCGATAACAAATTTCACGTGAGTTGAAAGTTGAACAATCATTTGCTATATGGCTTTTCATTACCCTTGTAATATTTTCCATATCTATTTGATAATTGTTCATTGAGATATGCGCTATTAAAATTAATATTGTTTTTAACACATGCACATCTTTAGTCCATTAAAGACTCGTCTGATTGGAGTGCTAAACTCCAAATAAAAATAAGTAAAATCTAACAATGTTGCTTTAAAAAAATCCCTATGAAGACTATGACGTTCCTTTAACTTGGGGTGGAGGCAAATGTTTTAATTGCATATTTTGAAGACATGGCTGACAAAATAGTTATGGACAAATAAGCTCGTAGCAATTCATTTTATAACGTGTAGCTAGTTATCTTCCTCACCATTTCATTTGTACACGGTTAGATTATCAACTCGACAGTTATCTTTTCTATACTTAATCCCGAAAGATACCTGCAATGTTCAATAATAGGCATAGCGTGGCCCTTAAAATGCCGTTTGTAATCGTTTGTAAGACATAGACTAGAGTTTATGTACCGTTATTAGAAGAGAAGGCAAAAACACATTAAAAAACTCTACCCTGTTCACATTCTGGAGGACATTGAGTTTTATTGTAATTGTTTGTGTCACGGATCAGCTATTAATTTGTGCTAATCATTTTGCTTACTGTTGTAGTAAAGTGTCACAGCGGGTAACAAACACATTTTATTCTGAAATTTCAAGCGCAAGAACGACTACCCTGGTTGCAAAATGTAACATAATTGCATTAACCGATTATTTTGTGTTTATTCTCATCAATTCAAGAACAATATTTGAATGATAGGGCTCAAAGTGCTGTATACAAATCTACAACCTACAACATAACAATGATTATAATTTATTACACAGTCATGTAAATTGTTAATATTCTAAAAATAGTAGGGACCTACTTTATGTATCAAATAATAAAATGTTTGTTAAATATAAATTAAGCTTCTAGCAACCAAAGGGTTAGTTTAAAAAATATCCTTTTATACCTTAGAAGTTACTTATTTATGAATACAATATTATTAAATATTTTGATTTGTATACAAAAAGCGTAAATCTTGTATTTTTACATATCAAAACGGTGGTTATTTGAATTTGCGATTTTTGGGCTTAAAGATTCAAGACACAGCTTGGCAAACATTTTTGTTGAATTTAAGACCACCAAATAAGGTTAGTAATTGTTTCAAAACTCTTTTACTCCGCAATGCCTACAGGGATTGTATTTCGTAGAATCTCGACATGACTATCACTTCATTGTAACTGTTAGTTTATTGCCTGGATCCGTCTCTGATTATTCCACATTAGAGTAATCAACATCCACCTGCCCGATATGTCATTGAGTTTCTCGAATTAAACAGCTTGTTGAAATAGTTGCAACCACAGACAGTATATTATGTAACATATGCTCCTATGTTTAGTAGGATGAAAATCTAACGTTTATGACAACTTTCTGTTTTGACGCTTTGTTTGACATCTTCAAACATATTAAAATTATTTAGCCCCGATATGTCCCTCTCAAAAAGCCGACATTTTTTCTGGAAGCGCAAATAAAAAATGGCCGCTCTCGCCAACTTGAATGAGTATTTTTTGACATATATATAACAGATTTGTTATAAAAAAATACGAATATTTCTAATATAACAGACTCCACTGGTATTAAGGTATGTCTGAATATCTTGTGTGCCACCATCGAACGACCTATACAACCAGTCCTCCTCCTTTGAGCCTCCGACGGCAAATTGTATGGTCTCTCAGGGGAGCCATCAAGACAGCCATTATGTGTAAAAATATATATTTTACTGCATAGGCTGTATATACAGTTGCTTGCCTGTTGTATTCTATCAAAAGTGCGGAGTCCCAGGTGCAGTGGCTAGCGCTGCCTCCTGTTGCGCCTGAGATCAAGGGTTCGTCTCAGCTCTAAGTAGTCTGGTTACAAAGTTTCTACCTCTTCCACTCGGAAAGAGTCAGGATTGCATGTAGCTTCTGTGACTGATGGGTAGCGTGCTCGACCTTGAACATCCAGGGATCGAATGTCGAATCATGTGCCTTGATCTGATTCTTATCACCATTCTCAGGAGATTAGCCTACCTGTATCTGTACGAAACATAACGTTTGTGCCACTTGACAGAGTTTGCTAGTCATAATCACGGTCTGTCATTTCATTGTTATTTAAATATAATAACGATGTAATACAATACTGATTGATTGATTGATTGATTGATTGATTGATTGATTGATTGATTGATTGATTGATTGACTGACTGATTGACTGATTGATTGATTGATTGATTGATTGATTGATTGATTGATTGATTGATTGATTGATTGATTGATTGATTGATTGATTGATTGATTGATTGATTGATTGATTGATTGATTGATTGATTGATTGATTGATTGATTGATTGATTGATTGATTGATTGATTGATTGATTGATTGATTGATTGATTGATTGATTGATTGATTGATTGATTGATTGATTGATTGATTGATTGATTGATTGATTGATTGATTGATTGATTGATTGATTGATTGATTGATTGATTGATTCATTCATTCATTCATTCATTCATTCATTCATTTCTTCCTTCATTCATTCATTCATTCATTCATTCATTTATTCATTCATTCATTCATTCATTTATTCATTCATTCATTCATTCATTCATTCATTCATTCATTCATTCATTCATTCATTCATTCATTCATTCATTCATTCATTCATTTAATCATTCATTTATTTATTCATTTGATAGGCCATGGTCCTTTTAATGATACAATACGTAAATACATTTCATAGAATCGTGTGCAAATAGTAGCTTGACCATACGACTGATTATTGTCGACTCTGGAAAGCGTGATATACAGTGTACACATTATCACCTTGGAATCAACAATGATTATCAGTGGCTCATAGATTTAAAAATAGATTTTCTCTTGCTGGACTGTGACAGATATGCAGGACATGGTAATAGAAAATGTAGCTCATTTTCCTTTTCCACTATTTTTTATATATAACTACACAAAGATGCGTTTAGAATATAAATAGAGAAGGGGACATGCGGCTTTGGTGGAACGCCTGACAGCCTCGCCAATCATGTATACGTCCCGGGTTCAAACTTTGTTGCTCTTCTTGGGTATTTCAGAAAAAATATATTTATATTTCACTTCTCGGTGTGACTAGGTGATCACGTTAACAGCGTCTCGTCGAGAAAAGGTTTAAAGCAGTGTTTCGACGTTAATTTAGCTCAGGGTCACGCGCTGCGCCCTCCTTCAAGAATCCAGGTACTTTCATAGTGTGAATAGCGCATATCTAAATACAGCCGTATTGTGTGCAAATTGATACCTGCATGGATACTTGAATAGCTGTGCATGGAAAATAAAAGTTGTGTATAATTCAAATAGTTTGTTATATATTTAGATGATTTTCCTTCGGTGCGAGAAGAGAATTCCTGAATATGAAACTATTACCTTCACACACAAATCACATTTATTTTCAAGAAACGGTCATATCGGCTTGGGCCAGACATTATAAATAGCCTCACGTATGCGGAGGCTCCCATTACGCCCTTACATATATATGAATGCACATTCATACAATTCTACAAAGACTTATTTCTATAAGTTAGGAGGTCACATACAGCCTCAATGCTGAGAAGTATTTATGATGTATGTAATATCATACATGCTAGTACTACCGCGCAAAGCGATAAGGCAGTAACTGCTTACTTTTAATGTGAGCAGTTACTGCCTTTTGGCTTTGCAGAGCTGAGTACTCGTGACGTCAATGTAGGCTTACCCTCTGGGGTACTTAAAACATATAGCTGTAGTTATAACGCGCCAGTTCTCATACGACACACGCGATCAATTTATAAATGAACCTTTTGTCTTTAATGAGTTGTGCCACCGTAAAGTGGCATGGGGATTAAAGGACGGGATTAATTAGATCAATTATTTGTTTACCCCGGGACGATAAGGGTCACCTTGACTGCAGTGAGCGTGTGAATGCTTGCTAGGGGGGAGGGGGGGGGAGCGACGTGCTTGACCCTCTAAGTACCAGGTCAGATAAGTTTACGTGATCAATAAGTTTCCAGTTTCAATGATCAAACAGAGACATGTATTTTGAGAATTAATTTAAAATATTACAAAAAACGGGACCATCTAATTTTAGGCATGGCTGTCAAAAAGTTTAAACTCACCTGGTACATTACCGTTAGTCAACCTTTATTGTTATATCTTTTGAGACTTAAATATTTTAACAGTAAGAGTTAAAATTCAGTGACTTTTGGTGCACCTGGCAAAATTGGACTTTTTGATAACCATGACAAAAGTGTGTTAAGAGTATGCTAATCTATTGAACACGTGTAATATCTTTATTTTATCCTATTTTCATCCCACAACTTTACTTTAAATTTCGTTATCAGCCAATTTGCATTCTCAGAAGAAGTGCATTATCAAACTGAAAATGTTTGTTTAGCTGGTGAGGTTTGTGATCGTCAGTCCGATCACAAAACTTGATCGGCTGAAATTGTTAATTCTATAATCATGATAATCTGGTGCACGAAGGGTGTACAACAAGTACCAGTAAGTATGTTATTAAGCTTGGCAGTAGCGCGACAAGTGTCAACAACATATACCGCATGGGCAAACACATTACGTTCACCCGGCGCATGTTTAATGTTGGGCCATTGTCTACGACGGTGGTCCAACATTAAACCAGCGCTCAGTGTACGTCCCGGGTATGCCAGGATATACCGTATGGGCATTGTAGCGTGCCGTGGAACAGCTAGTCACCCGTGGTGGGTCCCCAACGGACGGACAGACAGACGGACGCCGACCGCCGAGAAAAAACAACCAACGTCTCTAGAAAACAATGACGCCAATCAACTGATAGGGATATAAGTAAGGAAGTGGCGAGGTATGGGCTGACCCCGGTGAATAGCAAGGATAGACAGGGACTGCCGTCCACGGACTGTGAAGCGTGGCAGGTAAAGGGAACACCCCTCTTATAGCAGTATGGATCTTACACTCTACAGGTTATGTCATTCCTGCTGCTTAGGTGAGTTACGAGCGTGTAAACGTTGACCAAATGCTGGTTTTTATGTTGGACCAGCGTCACAGCCGGTGGGCCAACATGAAATCAACATTAGATAGATTTGATGAGATTGTGACTGCTATTTCATGAATCTGCCATTACCCTTGGTGAAATCATATGCGAAATTATAAATTGGTGGAGTTTAGTATTGTTTAGAAGCGACTATGTATGTTATTTTTATGATTATCAGTACCCAACATTTCGTGAGGCTTATTTACCCTTGGAGTAACCATATGTGCAATTACACATTTCTGGAGTTCAGTACATCTTAAAACTGTACTGTTTATGGTTATTTCTCAAGTGATGCCAATTCAGAACGTATTGTTTTGGAGTTACAGGGGATAGTTTAACACTTTGTTTTAGTAATGGTTGTCAATGATTTATTGAACAGCTTTTGTTGTTAACCCTTTGAACCCTCACGATGCATTAAACCATCATTCCAAATCCCTGAAAACAGACTTAATTTTCCTACAACTGAGGGTTTTAGAACGAAAATTTCCAGTAAACTGATTTACCAATACGTGGTATTCTTCTTTATTTATTAAACCACACCAAATCATCTTCATCCACTACAACAACGATTACATATCGATCAGCTGTTTATGCATCAGGCAAAGCTGTTTGACAGCTATGACAAAAAAGTGGTGGACCAGGTACATCAGCAGTTTTTGAACTTTAACTTCTGTTGCTAAGATACCTTAGTCTCATACCTTCAAATCCGAAAAAACACACATTGCTCTAAGCTAGACTTATTGTGCAGTTTTAAGTTACATCTTAAAAAAAGAAATTACTTTTCGGAGCTACGATATTTCAATAGTAAAAAATATAATCATACAACTGTTGACGCAGCAGGCAAGTTCAAGTAAATTTAAAAACAAATATGACGAAAAGTGGCGGGTTTGTCTTTTTTATGATGGAGAATAAATATATTCTCTTTAGCATATTACAAAAAAATAATGTATTATTACGTTATTCAAAATGACGCGCAAGTCAATAATTATGGGCCTTATTTTATCAATGCACTTTTCTCAATTTATGTGGGACGTTCTATAAGGAATTGCCTGCAGACTAAAACGAGTTTCAACAAAGTTATTTTTATATTTTGATAATTCCATCGATCACGCTTGTGTGTGCTAGCCAAACCAGCTGGCCCTATTGTTTTAATGTTTTTTATGCGACGTTGGGCCAACACTAAAACAACATTGGGCCAGCGTGTTGTTTTTGCTGTAATACACATACTTACAGGCAAATTTGTCACACTGCCAGTTGGGTGATATATGGGTAAATATTATCATAATCGTCACTTAACACGAGCTCTGTTGGTCGAGTGCCTCAATAATCACATGTTTTTCACAAACCTCACGCTTTTGACCAAACTCATAACAAGACTCAGAACATATCCTACTAGATTATGTTTGATGACTGGCATAAAACGATGGGCTGCTTGTGTACACGTTTATCGAGCGTTGAGCCAACTGCCAATTTACCCCCCACAACGATGAAATATTTCTTGTATAAACCCTGGAGACCAAAAGGCTTTTTTCAATTTAAAATCATCATAAGTGTCTCAGTTACCTCTTTCCGCTTTGTTTAAATACGTATGTGATGTATCTACGGCCATTATAAATATTTTTACTCTTACAGTGCGGGGATCGACTTTAGATGTCAGAATCTGACGTCTTCAGACGTCAGATTCTAACGTCTAACGTCGATCCCGACATTGTATCCCCGGCGGGAATGGGGTCAGTCTAATACATTCGTTCAAATACAAATACAGCACTGGATCGACTTTAGACGCCAGAATCTGACGTCTGTAGAGTCTAAAGTCGATCCCCGCGCTGTAAGGGTTAATGAGCTCATACCAGGATCTTGATAGTGATTCTAACCATGGAGCTCAATGACAGTACGGTGTTAATAGTCATGTCATATCTATATGTGATCCGTATTCATGTTATTGGTATTGCTACGACAATACACGTATCGTCAGTAAACTACTGCTGCATTTATTGTGCTTTTAATCACGAACCAATTATTTCTCAGGTAGATTCAAATAGCTCAGCGTGATATAACGGTATTTGTCATTAGTTTTTGGTGTGGTAATTATATAAATAAAGCTTTAAGAGATGTTTTTTATAAAGTTTAAGATTATAAATATAACGAAATCTCTGACAAAATGTAAGACAAAGACAAAAATATCGCTTGACAAGATGGTCACAGAAAAGAGTTTCCAATGTGTAAGTTAAAATGTATTTGGATGTAAGTGAAAATCTTTCTCATAGAGCTCATCATTATTATACAACTATTTCTGGGAAACAATTTTTCAAAGAGTACTAGATAGGACGCCCGCTGAATTTCTGGAGAGCAGAAGGTTAATTATAGAACTTATAAATACACATCAGGATCTGGCAATTACATCCAAGTGTATAACCTCAAAACCACGCACATCTTAGCAAAGGAAAACAGCAGTAACTGCTTACTTGAAAAGTAAGCAGTTACTGCTGTTTTCCTTTGCACGCCTGGGCTAATACCACCCGTGAGCGATTTGCGGGAGATAAAGCTTATTCGCTGATGCGATATACGTCAAGAAGTAGCAAATTCCCTGTGATTTATTGCTAATACATGTAGTTCCGATGCGTTTTTATGCAATAATCACACGTGTCTTGTGTGTTTTCAACTACCGTTAAACTAAAAAAAAATCGGTAACTTTTTCAAGAGAGCCGTTACTGCTTTTTAAATTTATCTTATTTCCACTAAGATTCTTTTAATTTTTATAATGGAAATGAGGGAAGGTTAATATAATCCTTTTTTTAGTTAGATCTGCCACAAATATCTGAATGTTTCCATGTTTAATTTACCATCTCATTTGTGTTGTAAGCAAAGTGGATAAACAGTGATGAAGTCAGAATAATATTGTGTGCTCTACTAGTTTACACAAATTTATCAATCTACGCCCATGTCCTTATAATTTATATCAATTTACGCCCATTTCCTTATAATGTATATCAATCTACGCCCATGTCCTTATAATGTATACCAATGTACGCCCATGTATTTATAATGTATACCAAATATATACGCCCATGTCATTATAATGTAGATCAAGCTACGCTCATGTCCTTATAATTTATATCAATCTACGCCCATTTCCTTATAATTTATAACTTGCATATTTCGATTATAAAAATATTCCACTTGTATTTATTTTATAGGTTTCTACGCTTTCCAGAGTGTGTTTTTGCTACTATTTATAATAATATGTAGTTATTTTATCTCTGGTTGCGCCGCGGGAAACTCATATTATTATGTATATTATTTTTTTATACTTTTATGCTTATACTTTTTGTACATAAATGAATATAAATATAGTTGCTGCCAACTTGCAGAGGCTCACGACCAATGTTGTATATACTATTTTCATGATATAATGTTTATATTTTTTGTATCTGTTTTTAAATATATATATATGTATTGGTCATAAGCTAAATGAAAAAAATATATATATTAATGTACGTCCATGTCCTTATAATTTATATCAATGTACGCCCATGTCCTTAAAATGTATGTCAATGTATGCCCATGTCCTTATAATTTACATCAATCTACGCCCATTTCCTTATAATTTATATTAATCTACGCCCATGTCTTTATAATTTATATAAATCTACGCCCATTTCCCTATAATGTATATCAATCTATTCCTATTAGGTCCCTGTTTATATCAATCTTCTCTCATGTCTTATAATTTATAGAAATATACGCACATGTCCTTATAATGTATATCAATCTACGCCCATGTCCTTATAATTTATATCAATCTACGCCCATTTACTTATAATTTACATCAATCTACTCCTATTACGTCCTTATTTACATCAATCTACTCTCGTGTCCTTATAATTTATATAAAGCTACGCACATGTTCTCATAATTTATATTAATCTACTCTTATGTCCTTATAATTTATATCATTTTATGCCCATGGCCTTATAATTTACACCGATCTACTATAGTTTAGCAGTGGGTTACAAAGTCTCATACATACAAAATTAACCTATTTTTCGTATTCTCCCTCATTTTCATTTACCTTGAAATAGGGCTACGAATCGATGCCACCATTCATCTCTTATTATTCTCAATTGAAAAGTCTGAACGTCTCTGTTGAGAGGGATTGAAAACAAATAAAAAATATAATACAATATAAAGATTTTTAACTAAGACATGTCAGCTGGTGAATAATGATTTTTTTTATTCTATGTGAGGTGTGACTCACCTCAAAAATACAAATCACCCGGTTTTACCCGAGTGTAATTCTACCATCATATCATGTAATCCACCACTAGACCATCACACAAAAAATAAACTACTCAATTACACGAGCAAAACATGTATTTGCTCAAAAATGCATGCGTTTTTGTATTCCGGTTATTTAAAATAAATCAAGCAGCATTATAACATATAAAATAAATACTCATAGTCGAAAGGATTTTAAGTATATCTTTAATGTTTTCTTGAAACGAATACAGCTCAATATGCTAAATACCAAACTGCTATATATGTTGAAACATTGCTGTTTCGTCAGATTGTGACGTCTAAAGTCGATCCCCGCACTGAAATGGTTAAAGTGAATTCCACAGCAATGATCAAAATATTTCATCGTAATATGAGTTAATCCGTGGGGGCACTGATCAAGCAGGGATCATTAAGGAATCCGGTATGCCACATGTCTGATCCCGAACCGATAATTCCAAACACCAGCCAAACATTGAATTTCAGCTGGGCCAGCCATCCTCAGGTTGTCCCAGCAATGGACTGGCGTTCCCACAACGTGTCATTTCCACAGACATTGTGGCAGACAGTCTGAGATCAAACAATGTCAAATAAATCCGATCCAATTAGTCAATTATGGAGGTTTTTGAGCGGACTACATGTAAGTAAGGGTGCTTTAAGTGGAGCCATGTTAAATCCCGGCGTGATGTAATATAGAAATATTATGTAACATTAACTTTAAGCTCGTCCCATGAGCTGCACGTTGAGACTGGGTCATCTTTACTCTCTCATTTTATTTGCGCTAATTGAACAAAAAAATAAATGAACGAAAACTAACAATTTAGAAGCACATAGAGTGGTCCAATTAAAAATAGCTATTACACTAGTAAATTACATCAACCGCACATTCATTGCTACTTACTAGATTCTCAACCACATGAGAAATATATGTAGCATTCTTGATGCGGAAAATTGATCACATAGAACCGCAGGGGGTGGAGTGGTAATAAAATGTAAATTGCATACAGAATATCCATTGACATTTTGACGTGTATGGAGCAAGGCCGCTTATGCCTAGAGGTCAACGTAACGGTAATACTGTGCAAACAAGATCAGCTCAGAAAACACTGGGCCAGTGCTGGCTCGATGCCGGCCGTGCTGGCCCACGTCGAACCGTCATTAAGCCAATGTGAGCTTAGTCGGCTGGACTGCAAACAAATACTCTGACGACTTGTTATACTTGAATGCTGACCAATAGTCGTATTAACCCCTTAATCCCCCGAGTTATCTAACTGAAATTTTCTCTCGCCTGTAGTTGCAGATCGTGAGTGAAAGTTCTCAAGGTTTGTCACATCCAAGACCAGTTAGTTTGAAGACAATTATTTTGAAGATCAATTATTTTGAATACAATTATTTTAAAATCCTCCTGATTATTGACCAATTTTATTTTCAAGAAATGTGATTTGAAATAATAAAAATATAGTTGATTCTTGGTGTTGATAGGGTTAAAGCCTTATGTGGATTACATTGTTCAAGTACTTGTAAGTAGGGGGGATCTGTTGGCTAATTGATTAGTATACCGCAGTGTAAAGCCAAAAGGCAGTATCCGCTTACTTTACGAGTGAGCAGATAATGTATTTTGGCTTTGAAAAGCAGTAGGCCCATAGGCCCAATCCCTGACGTTTGGGATTCCATCCAACCTAAAATGTAATTTGCTGATTCAACTCTTCAATGATTAAGTTTTTTGTAATCGGATGTCTGTATGTGACAAGCCTGATCGGAGCCGATCTCTTAATATTTGCACATGCCGGATAATACGCAAAATAGGTCCCGAAATAAAATCCAGTAGTTACATCAGATATATTATTAGTGTCATAATAATATATCTGGCTACATGTTCCACAGGATTCCACATATGGTCCATATCAATGTATCTATGCATGCACAAACACCTTTTTCAAATGTGTGACATTATATATTTGATTTTCCTTGTATGATTTGTATTGTCAAAAATTGTCTTTTAGACCATTTCACATTATTATGCTACCCGCACCAAAACAGAGATAAAATAGCTATTGCATATTATTCTACTTAGTAGCAAAAAAAGGCACTATGGAAAACGTAGAATCACACGAATTATATAGTTTTATGTAAAAACAACATTAAGAACTATATAGTATATAGTAGAAAATATAATTTTCCCTTTAACAACATCCCCAATTACTTAGATCCCGCGGCCAGTCTCGCCGCATACGTCATTACTATATCCAGGCCACCAGGGATTCCCCAATCCTGGGATGTCCCTTCAGCCCGCTGAGAACACCTGATGTTCTGTCAAAATTAATCATACTTTCCCATTAAGCATACCTAATTTTGTTTTGATGTTGGGCCAACATTAAAACAAGATTGGTTCAACGTCTCGTGTTTACTGGGCCATGTTTGGCGCGTATACTGGTGATGTACAAAGCCAAAAGGCAGTAACTACTTACGTAAAACGTCATCAGTTACTGCCTTTGTATAGCAGTAGTTTACACGTCACCAGGTCTCACTGTATTTGAGACGTTTTTGACGGTGTTAATTGTCAATAACCCTTTAAGCGCTAAACACGACTATAGTCGTTTTAAATATATTTTTATCATATCAAATGTCAGTTTTTGTGAGATATATTGATGTTCAATCAGTAGGAATTGTAGATGTTTGGTCTCAAACTAGACAAATATGAGCAATTTTCACCCACTTGAAGTTGTAGCGGTCAACAAATAAATTAAAAAGCTTAGCGGGTAAAGAGTTAATTGACTTAATAAAAGAACCATTAACCCTCGTGCTGCTAGGTGCATATAAATACGGTTTCAAGATATTATTATACTGAATAAAATATGCTGAAATTGATCAATCGGTTTGTGACGAATGCTCAGTCATTCAACTAACACAATTTGGGAGATTTCTCATTTTCATAATTTTATATATATATATATATATATCGTCAAAAAAGCAAACA
The DNA here is from genome assembly GCA_964017125.1 of Flabesymbios commensalis. Taxonomy (NCBI): domain Eukaryota; kingdom Metazoa; phylum Annelida; class Polychaeta; order Terebellida; family Flabelligeridae; genus Flabesymbios; species Flabesymbios commensalis. The sequence goes on along the minus strand of OZ024918.1, from coordinate 9,694,303 downwards.
ATTCAACAGAACACGGGTTAACCCCTACAACGTTGAAATATGTTTGTACAAGCCATAGATACCAACATGTTCGAGTACTTCTGTTATGGGTCTACATCCATTTTAAGCCTTTCAATGCCGGGATCGACTTTCGATTCTGACGTCTGAAGACAGTCCCCGCGCTGAAAGGGTTAAATTATATCGATTTATCGCGTCTACACACTGGCGCTTTTTTCCTGAAAGAAATGCATAAAGATCAGTTGAAGTCGTACCAGTGCGCAGATTAAAGGAGTCTCTATATGTGAGGCCACGTGAGCCGTGCATGTCCGTATGTTGAAGTAGCCAGATCTCGGCGCCATCCCATTAAGATGCTCTTAAATTTTCTAGTGGAAATGAAAGAAGTATAGAAAACCCTTGTCTTGCGATTTTTAGTGGATATATATTTATGTCTGTCTAAAAATAAAAACTAATGCAAGCGTAATAAATCTCGCACCGGCTTCCTGTAGCTAGTTTTCCTGCAGCAAACAATGAAATAACTATACATGAACAAATATGTGTGATTGAAAAGGTCAATTTATTATTGACAAATAACTATACTATTACATAACATATGTGTGATTGAAAAGGTCAATTTATTATTGACAAACACAACTACAAGTGTAAACATTGGACAATTCATAACTTGAAATCTATCACAACAATGTTACACAAAAAACACATATGAAGCTCATATTTACAATACAACACATATCATATAAAGATAATTAGAATGCTCCATTCTAAGCAAATATGTAAATCTTTAAAACAGGAAAAGGGGAGGGGTAAAAACCGCCTAACCCGACCAAAATTTTCCTGCGAAAATATGGAGGAGAAAAGGGGAAGGTGGTGGGACTTCTTTTTAGCATAAAATAGGAACTTGGAAATTTAGCGTGAGGTCTATCCGGCGAGCTCAGAACTGAATATGTAAATGAGCCTCACCGTATAAGGCGTATGTAAACAAAAGGCGCCGCCTAGCGAACAAGTCGGCATTAAAGTCTCACGGAACACTTATCTATGCGACCTACCTCAGGTCACCCAAATTGAATATATACAACAACAACATGTTGACATTAAAATAACAACTATAGATAAATATATTTTGAACAAGCATAAAATTACTTCTACTAAATAGAAGTTCCATTTATGTCTGTCTAAAAATAAAAACTAATGCAAGCGTAATAAATCTCGCACCGGCTTCCTGTAGCTAGTTTTCCTGCAGCAAACAATGAAATAACTATACATGAACAAATATGTGTGATTGAAAAGGTCAATTTATTATTGACAAATAACTATACTATTACATAACATATGTGTGATTGAAAAGGTCAATTTATTATTGACAAACACAACTACAAGTGTAAACATTGGACAATTCATAACTTGAAATCTATCACAACAATGTTACACAAAAAACACATATGAAGCTCATATTTACAATACAACACATATCATATAAAGATAATTAGAATGCTCCATTCTAAGCAAATATGTAAATCTTTAAAACAGGAAAAGGGGAGGGGTAAAAACCGCCACCAAGCATACAAATGCTGCCCCCCCCCCCCCAAAGGTAAGACGGTGAAAAATGCTGTGATAATAAAACCTTGCACTGTTCCACATAATGCATCAACATACGGCAACCTGCTATATTGTCATTGGTGGTTGCATAACTACCTTGAAAAACCAGAGACCAGCAACCTGCTATAATTGTCTCTGATCTTCCACGACTACGCTTAAAGTACAATGCACTATATATACTATCTTAAACTATACAGGGACCGAGACTAGCAACCTGCTGTAATTGTCTAGAGCCGCCCATTCACAAATAATATGGTTACTATATAAGCTTTACACGATGGATACACACAAACAAGTAAGGACAGAGACCAGCAACCTGCTATAATTGTCTGTGTCCTTTTACAATAGAATGACAAAGTTAACATGAAGATTGATTGTTTTAGAGCAGAGATAAGCAACCTGCTATTACTATCTCAGCTCTTTCACAAGACCTGCCCACAAGGCATATACTTTAATTAGCATTTTATTGTGTGTGACTGGATCGTTGGAATTCTGATGTATCTTCTAAAAGCTCCAGATTTCCAACGACCCATAGCTTGAATTTTTAATTCTGAACACCCACTAGACGCCGCTGCTGTGGCGCCTCCTATTCTAAAAGAATGTCCCTTGTATTTGTTTGGAGAATATCCACTAGCGTTCAAAACCTTAGCTAACTGCTTCCCAAAGAATAGTTGTGATATAGGACCCCCATCCGGGAAGACAAACAATGGACCTTTTTTATGTGTTCTCACTTTTAAGTACTGTCCCATTAACGTTACTGGGCATATGTCTCTAGCTTGTTTTTGCAGTTCTAACGTAACCGGTCTGCGGGATTTATTGTGCTTGAAATTGAGAAGCGTAATTGCTAGCACTTTTCCCCCATTTTTCTTTACAAACTGCACATCTGATAATTGAACGACCAGCGATCTCGCATTTTTGGTAAAATTTTTTGTAGCGATTTCTGCAATGCGCAAAAGCCCGAAAAATGCGAGAGTGAACATTGTTTTTAACGCAATTTGAATATAAAGGGATTCGATCACCAAAGGAATGGCTTTGATCAATTTGTGCAGAATTTCCGCCGTTATTGGCAGCCGCCCATCTACTGAATTACACAGATTTTTTGCTCCTGTCAATAGTTTTTTTATTAAAAATGTATTAGCGGGGTCTGACCAACCAGATATTTTATGTACAAATGACACAGCGGACACATTTGAAATTATTGTACTTGGTGCAAATTTACACGATGTGAGATGAGCTACAAATGTAGCGATTATATTAGAATCTACAGGTCCCGCCGACCAAATGTGATCCTTGTAGTAAAGGTTCATAAATTCGTTAAAACGATTTAGATGTTTCTTGTATGCAACTTTGCTGGAAGGAGCTAATGATGCTGATAATAGCTTTTTCTTTATCTTAGCCAGTTTCTTGGGGATAGGTGTTCTGGAATTGTCGTTCCCTGTGATTCCAACCAGGGAGCCCATCTTTTGGCTTCCTGAAATTGAAAGCGCGATAACTTGTCAGCGATGACATTATGTTTTCCCTTCACATGTTTTGCTCTAAACAAAATATTATATCTCATACACTGTACGACAAAATGACGCAACAGTTTCATTACTTTGGGACACTTACATGATTGTTTATTTATAATTGAAACGAGTGCTTCATTGTCTGTGAAAAACAAAACACAGTGATTTGCGAGTAAATTTCCCCAAATATCGACCAAAAGCATTATAGGAAAAAGCTCTAAACGTGTAATATCCCCCGATTCAAAAAACGTGCCCCAGTCATCAGCAAACCATTTTTTGCCAAAAACTCCTGCAAAACCAAGTACGCTAGATGCATCCGAATATAATTGTATGCTATCTGATGCAGTCCAGTTGTCTTGCAGAAAAATATGTTTGCCATTAAAAGATTCTGCAAATATTTGCCATGCCTGTAAATCGGCCCTAGCCTGGCTGTTCAAGGTCACATGATGATGTCTATATTGAATGCCGCAAGTCAGGTTGTACAACCTTCTCAAAAAAGCCCGACCAGGCACCACAACAGAGCATGCAAAAGATAGTAAACCTAAGAGTGATTGCAAATCTTTAAGCTTGATGGTTCGTTTTTTAGATGTGTTTCTCAAAAGTAACCTAATCTTATACAGTTTATCCTGGGGTAATCTCAGCTCTAAGGCCATGGTATCTACCTCGATGCCGTGAACGATACAACAGGTTGTTGGCAAAACTGTTTTCAAATGTTTTACGGGTAGCTGAATATCGTTGGCCAAAAGAAAAAAGGAGTCAAGACCATACTGGCACAGAGAAGAGTCACCTGGGCCGAAAAATATGAAATCGTCCAATATGTGAGTCATTCCAGCAATTTTAAAGTGTTCTAATAAAATCCATTGCAGTGATTTACTGAACTTTTCGAATGTTTGGCACGATGTACTACATCCCATCGGCAGTGATTTATCATAATAAAAATATTCGCCCAATTTACAGCCTAATAGATGATACTCCTTTGGGTGTACTGGGATAATTCTAAAGGCATCCTCTACATCTGCTTTAGCGATAAGAGTGCCATGACCAAATTGTTTGATCAAAGTGACTACATGATCTAAATTTTCATATTGAACTGCACAAAATTCAGTAGGTATAAAGGAATTGATGGAATTTCCTTTTGGATATGATAGATCCTGGATTAATCGAAATGAATTTTCTTGTTTTTTAGGAATTATACCCAATGGTGATATTCTAAAATTTTTAAAAGGCGGGGCAAGAAAGGGACCTGCCATTCTACCTTTTGATAGTTCTTTTTGAATTTTTTCCTGTGCAACACTAAAGTTTTCTTGAACCGATAGGTGATTCTTTGAGAATGAACTCTCTTCGGGACCGTCATAATGTAACGTGAACCCACCATTAAAACCTTCAATCAGTTCCTTTGTTTTGCAAGGATCATATTTTGCTAGCTGTAGCCAGCTGGCCAGATTTTTTGCCAGAATTGGGGTTGGTAGAGCGTGCTGGTTCGGAAGAGCTTTGGTTGGAGCGACATTTTCCACTCTGGTGTCTTTTACCACAGTGAGTACATGCATGTCTAAATTTACAGGCATTTTTTGTGCAATTTCCGTAAGACTCGAATACGAAACATTGTCCGTTTTCAAAACGGGATTTTTGTGATTTTCCACTTGAGGGACGAAAAGTTTTAAAATTTTGTGATGTTCCGGCTTTGGAAAAATTGACCAGGGAAAAATATAGGTCCCAGTGCACCTGCTGAAAAGCAAGTTGATGGTGACTCATTTGTCGTCTAAATTGTTCATCGTACTCGATAAAAGTTTTGCCCCCGAAACGTTTGGCCGTTTCTCTAACAAATTTGCAATACTTCCACAACCCTGGAGCTAAATCTGGCCTGCCTTCGGACAAAACAGCTGCATATACTGTAAATGCGTCTGTCCATTGTTCAATGTTGTTAATTTCTTTTTTTGAATTTTGCGAAACGAGTTTGAAGGTATTGCCCCCTTTCAAATCTTTAAATTGGAAAGCAGACTCCTCCTTTTCTTTTGCCGAAAGCAGATCGGCAAAATTGACATATTCTAATTTCAAAATTTTTCTTTTAATTTTGTTAGACAGATCTGAGCCTAAAGGACTAGAGATACAATTGTAAGATGAACTCTCACCGGTCCCCTCTTCGTCACTGTCTGAATCAGACTCAGAGTTCATATCAACGTCGCTATCTAAAGCCTCTAAACTAGGCTGAAAATCAGTATTTTTAGCACTAGGCGCAGGAAGCAGTCTCCCTGAGCTCTCCAAGCTCTGCAGTACTGCTGATGCGATTTTGGTGGCAATGTCCTGCGTGGCAAATGGCGTAATAGCAGTGGCAGACTCAGATTCAATTGGTAATTCTTTGTTTGATTTTTTTGTTTTTCTCTTTGTTGTCCTGTATAAACAATAAATATCTTTTTAATTGCAAATTATTATTAATAGTCGCCTCGACACTGATATTTGACAACTAACAATTACTTACATAACAACATCTGTCCCGCTTATATTTTGCGGAAAGACTATAATCGTCAATAAATGCTTTTAGCAAATCGTTGTTAAATACCAAACAGTCGTCAGCTAAAACAGACGAAAAACTGTAAAAACCAATTAGCCTTCAATAACTGATTGTAAAAATGCTGAGCGATCACGATCGTTACTATACATTTTGTGACAGCAGTGTTCAAATACAAAACGGAAAGCACAACAGTCCTCAGCCGTATAATAATGGTGCTTATCCTATAATTATTTGAAAATACTGCATGAAAAGCATATCATTATTGCAGATGTATTCGTCAACCATAAATTGTTTGAAAAGAAAAAAAAAAAAAAAACAGATAACAGTCCTCAGCTTAACCTGAAGAAAAACTGTACTAAGTTTGAAAAAAAAAATAAAAAAAAATAACAAAAATAAAAAAAAAATAAAACATTCCCCAGCTCAACCTGAGGAAAAACTGTATTGCATTGAAATACACCTAAAACAGTCCTCAGCTCAACCAGAGGAAAAACTGTACTGTATTAAAAGATACATAAAACAGCCCTCAGCTCAACCTGAGGAAAAACTGTACTGAGTTAAAACACACATAAAACAGCCCTCAGCTCAACCTGAAGAAAAACTGTATTGCATTGAAATACCCCTAAAACAGTCCTCAGCTCAACCAGAGGAAAAACTGTACTGTATTAAAAGACGCATAAAACAGCCCTCAGCTCAACCAGAGGAAAAACTGTACTGAGTTAAAACACACATAAAACAGCCCTCAGCTCAACCTGAAGAAAAACTGTTCTGAAATAAAACACACATAAAAACAGTCCTCAGCTTAATCCTGAAGAAAAACTGTACTAAATTAAAACACAGCTAAAACAGTCCTCAGCTCAACCGGAGAAAAAACTGTACTAACTTGTGTGATGTGTGTAATTTCTATACAGTGCCATGATTCTTTTTATCAACAAATATAATATTATTTACTGTTGAAATAAATGTCATGAATTATTTTTTCGTCAATTGATAAATCTATACATTATCGAGGCACATCATATACCGAGCACAAATCGTGCTGCAACCCAGTGCGTAATCTACAATTACACCCCATAATCTGAGGCAAAAATAATTTGGTAATTACCCTGTTAATAAGACCGGTTTGAAATAATGAATTTTATTCTGACATAATGATTCGCATAGTTGCACCTCTAATGGATCTAAAATATCTTTTTGTGCCTAATTCGTTGAGATGTGTGCCATCCTGATCGAGCAACTTCGACCAATTGTTCATTATTCGTACATGACACCACACATTCAATTTTGGAAAAAATGAGCACAAAAAGTCAATTTCACTGTTTACATTATCCACCAGATTATTGTAGTTTGACCTTAACAGAAAGCGTGAAGAAATTGCTTGTGTTCTGTATAACAATTTACAAATAGTCACAGAATGCACACCTTGTTCATTCACTAAATCTCTTCCTAAATTTATAATTTGACGAGCTAACTGAACAGGTTGAACCGCTTCTGAGTTCAAATCGTTGCCTCCGATTTGAATAATCACTGAGCTACCTCTCAGTGAAAGATGACTAATATTTGTCCGTAGCCTGTTCACTGTAGCTCCCGACCATCCCAACAATTTTGGTTGAACTGCATAATTGTCATTTAAATTCAATGAGCCGTCAGGTGAATAGCGCCGTGCATGATACCCCAGTCTCTTTATGAAGCTATGACCCAACACATAAACTGACCTGCGACGCTTGTGCGGGTTACTTTGCTCCATCTCAGCCTCGCTGTCTTGATCTAACAGCGTCGGCGCACATACACTGCTGGCACTAGACACGGTGGCACTGGGCGAGGGTATAGGACGGCGTCTTGCAGTTGTAGGCCTACTGGATGCAGCAGGCTGAGCTGGCGAGGGTGGCGCCCTCTGTACTTCTCTCAACGTTGACGTTCTACTTTTACCCCTTTTGGCTCCAGACTGCTGACTCACATTGTTCTGTCTTCCTCTCACCATTCTCTCCATATCGCTGATTTGATTAAATTGGTAATATTATGAATAAATAGATTAATATATCACCAAATGTCTTTGTTCGCATGCAGCGTAGTAAGTATAACAATCCGATGGCTAGGCTATCGGCTCAAAAACATGGCCGCCATGACAGACATGGCGGGACTGTATACTATAGTGTATAGTTCAAGCCTTGAGGAAGAGCGCGCCCTGGCCTCTGGCACTGCTGTCGTGCTGCGTTACAAAAGTTCTCTCGCACTGTCTGTATTATAGGGAGACCGCACTTTCACAAATTTCCGCAATATAAATCCTTCATGCCATGATGACTACTATCTTGTAGACACAATTAAACATAACAATAGTCTAACTTCTTTTTAGCATAAAATAGGAACTTGGAAATTTAGCGTGAGGTCTATCCGGCGAGCTCAGAACTGAATATGTAAATGAGCCTCACCGTATAAGGCGTATGTAAACAAAAGGCGCCGCCTAGCGAACAAGTCGGCATTAAAGTCTCACGGAACACTTATCTATGCGACCTACCTCAGGTCACCCAAATTGAATATATACAACAACAACATGTTGACATTAAAATAACAACTATAGATAAATATATTTTGAACAAGCATAAAATTACTTCTACTAAATAGAAGTTCCATATGTCTTATTGACATAGTTACAAGTCATTACTTATTTGTCATATAAAAACATATACATATGTACATGGTTAGCTATGTATGGTTAGCTCTGTAAATCACATGTAAATCGACATGATTTCGTCTCCTTAGATATGAAAGGGTG
>OZ024918.1:9600926-9680926 GCA_964017125.1 Flabesymbios commensalis | reverse complement strand
AGTTGTTAAAGCGTCACCGTGATGTGAATGTGAGCCAAATTATTCAATCTGAATTTTCACTCACTTGAAGTTGTGTCTCGCTGACGCGATCCACAACTTTAAGTGAGTGAAAATTATTCAGATTTGCTAATAAAGAATGAAAACCCGAATATATGCGGCACCGGCGGTTAAAGGGTCAAAGCATGGTCGAACTGGTGCTCCAAAGGTTAACCCTTTCATCGCTAATCACGACTATAGTCCTTTTTAATCCGTTTAATTAGCCACTCAAATCCCGTTATTGGGTATAAAATGAGCGTTAAAACATCAAGATTTACAAATGGTTGGTCTCAAATTAAACATATATTGGTAGCGTTCACCCACTTGAAGCTACGGGTCATCCCTTCACATCTCTCAAAACTGCCCTAAATACAAATTTACAAGGACATATTCCACAATTTTTTTAAAATAAATATGACAAATTCATTTAGTTATATACCCGCTTCAAGTCATCTTTATCCACTACATGTCGTGAATTGCGACAGCAATTTGCAGATAAAGATTAAAAGTGTAAAGTCAGGATTGTAATTGTTCAAAGTAACTTTTATATCACGTGATCGTTTACTTGATAATACATTTTGCATTACCGATGACATCACAAAACAAACCACAATGTTATTTTCATAATTTCATGAACTGTTTTTTGATTGCTTTTATACCTCACTTTATAAATGTCTTTCATCACTGATTCTTTTTAATATCTGTTATCATGATACATTACGTTGTTTGTTAAAATATTGTTGATGACATAACATTGTGATAAAATGCTCAATAAAATTTGTTATTATTTTACTTTTTTTTATCAAATATTCGACAGTGCGATTAATGACACGTACTTAAAATTAATTGATTATTTTAAAATATTATAATGTACGCCCCAATTAACTGTACTTTTTTAAATTTGTTAAAAAAATGATAGTAATTGAAGAAACAATATTTTAAAAATTCAAATAATTTTGTTTTGCAGCAATGAAAATATTTACCACAATCTCTAACTAAAGTATTATTTCTGTAAGATCTCTAAAGAATGTCCGTAACAACGTTATTATTAAGGAAAATAGTAAAATGACGATTCTGTCCACAAAAACTCGCAGCATACGCAAGACCAGAATAACCACTATATTACTTTCAATTTTCCAAGACATATTGAATAGGCAGTTTTTATTAAACTTACACAGATACGTTTTTTAGGTCGCTTTTATATTACAGATACAATCAATATTATATTTGAAGATTGCATAAGAAACATGTTCTATTTTCTATTTTCATTGTTGCAATGTTATATATTTCGTGCCAGAACTGGCTACTTCATGTTTATATGAAGCTGAGAAAACGTGTTTAATTTTTTTAACATAAGATATTGGTATAACATTGATATTGCTATGAATTGACCATATTTTTAATTTGAAATATAACTGATATTTAAGAAGCAATTAATCTAATTCTTTAAACTAGCGGACTAAACAGATCTTTTCCGCAGTCAGAATCGTAAATCACGAAGCTAGTAATAATTTCAGATCGCACGTTACTATGCGTGACATTTTTCGATATCGATATTTTTCGATATCGATTGTACACTTCCCACATATATACATATATATGTTAGCTTCATTGAATCATTCTAATATTTGAGTTGAGCAATAGAAAATACCACGTTTAAATTTTGTGCCATTCAAAAAAGGATATAGTCTCCTGATTATCTTGGTACCGGTAGATTTTTTTAAATCGGTCTATGGGGCGGTAGACACAATGCAATTTGTCACATTAGATATATACTATTAGATAAATCTTATGACTTTTCACGCATAAGATTATTTGATGGGGCTTTTTGGGACACGAGCATTCAGTATTGCGAGTCAAGAGCCATTAATTTTCTATTTAAATTCAGGTATTAACTATTCATTTTTGTTAGCTACTATCAGCTGATGTTTATTGGGAATGATCAACTCTCATCAAAGAGTTGCAATCGGTCTACAACCAGCAACTTTTTCTAACAAATAAATAAATTATAATCATATGCACTTTCTGAATTCAACCAATTCACACGAACTATAGTGGGATTTAAATTAGCCATGAATTGACTACCTAAACCATTTACGATTTGTATGGTATTATACAACCATTCAAAGAGAAGAAGCGGTAGCTGCTTCTTTGTAAAGTAAGGACATACTGCTCTTTGACTTTGTACGTCTTTAACTTTTTATATTTGTCAATACACATCATTTTTCATATTTAAATTAACAAATTGTCCTGCTAGTGGCGATATCACAAATTAACTATCTGAAGTCATGTACCGTCTTACTGAAATTGAGAAATATTATGATGATTTATATTTCAGAATATGTTTCTAATCACTGGTGACACCTGGTGATTACGTTTGCAGCCAATTCCGCTTTTCTCAAAAGAGTCATGTCGTCGTGAATAGGCCTAGTATAGTACACAAAAAGGTTTTAATAAAATAAAATACGATTGATCAAATACATTCTGGTAGATACTGAGCTAATCTAATTATTCAATCTAAGAAATATAATTTTTATGTAGAAAAAATATATAAATATTCTTTATTGTGTTACGCTGGAAATTGCGGTAGCAATTGCAGTTTCAATAATGATTGAAAAATATAAAAAACACCTAACAATTCAATAAATCAGTAAACAGTAAATCAATAACAAAAAACAGTATCAGTTTTATTAGATCAGAGAAAAATAACTTTCCCAATAATCAGATCCATTTTTCACAGCTCCCGCGATGTCCAAAATATTTTTTTCAATAATTATTTCCACACGGCCAAGACCATGGCTGTGAATCAAATAAAAATATAAAAGGATCAAGTACGTACATTGTCTCTTGCCATTTCATAAGATGAGCTGGAGCCTTGGTTACGCCAAATGTCTGCAACATCGTAGCTTTCAGGGCTGACAATCGCCCGCCGCTCGGCCTCTGACCGTCAGGGCTCGAATATTGTATCCGAGGACAGTGCATCTTATTTATCTCACCACCCTCAGGAGGATATCCTTGCCTAGTTTAGACTGATGTGCACAAAATTCGATGCCGATGCCTTTTGATGCTGTGTCAATAAAAAATATACAGCGTATAATTCACACTGATATTACCTTAACAGTGCTAAAATATCTTGATAAATACTATACATGTCGAAGGGTTGTTTACTTTGAATTGTCATAAAATGTCTTAGTTAGCTCTTTCCCTTCATTTGAATATCTATTTTTTTATAAAACTACAACCATTGTATTTCGCACAGTGCGGGGATCGCATTTTGACGTCATAATCTGGAGCAGTATTCTCGAACTAGTTACGGTAGATCGCAATTTGTGCTCGAATACGAGCCCTGACGTTAAAAGTCAATCCTCATACTGAAATAATCAAAGCACTATCAAATAAACATTACACGAGGATCATTCAATGCTATGAAATAGATTTCAGAAAATAACAACAAGAATTGTCTAAAGAAGCATTAGAAAGTTTATTATTTACAAATGGAAATGTTGATGTAGAACGATCCGAGTGAATTCAGGTGATATCATCTAAGACTGTTTGTTTTGGACATTAGAACACAATAATAACATAATATTAATATTAAACATAACAATTCATGACAATATGATGAAGGAAATATTATAATCCATTTCCTCGATATAACTGACATTTGAGTCAAATCATGACAACATAACAAAGGGAAATATGATTTATTTCCTACATAAAACTGTATAAATCTGTATATTTTCCAACTGTCAAGGTAAATTTCATTCACCTTGAGCTGGGACCTGCTGGAGCAATTCCCACCCCGATGAGAATGAAAATTATCGGGTTTAAACAATGTAGTACACATCATGCCGACAGTAGTGGGTTTCTTATTTTTTTAACTAACCCTTAAAACCCTAAAACAAATATAATCAATATAATTTAAATTTTCATCCACTTTAAGTCGTGTCTCGCTACCGCGACTCACAACTTCAAGTGGGTGAAAATGACTTGAATATCTTTAATTTGACAACAAACATTTCCAAGTTTCGATGCCTAAACACCCATTCCATTACCAATAACAATGATTTAACATGCTAATAAAGCAGAGCAAAAACGACTATAGTCGTGCTTAACGGTTTAACCCTTTAACCACCAAATTATTCAATTTGAATTTTTACCTACTTGAAGTTGTGTCTCGCTGACAGATTTCACCAAACGGAGTTCAACTGTTTTCAAATATTGCTGGTTGGTGTCACGTTTTATTTGCAACATGCTTAAAAGTTACTATGCAATGTGCTAATAAAAAATGTAAAACGAATATAATCGGTATCGGCGCTTAAAGGGTTAAGAGTTAAACTCGTGTCATATGGCTCATTTATTTGATAAAAGGTTTTAACCCTTAGAGCTCTAAACTATTAAACTTATATGTACAATAAGAACATTCTCTTGAATGATCAAATAGCGTTGTAGTCCCAGTCGACTTATGCAAATGATGTCCCAAAGGCTGGGTGCTGATTGGACAGATAACCTGATTAGCATAACAATAAGACCACAACGCTGATAACAATGATAGATGAGAGATAATAGATATCCATTTACATAAAAATATAACTTTGTCCCCACTTGAAATGGTTTCTCGCTACAGCGACCCACAACTTCAAGTGGGTAAAAATGAGTTGTAAAATTTGAATTAAAACATATTCCAATATAACAATTTTAATGTCAATTTCTCTTTAAAATGTTCCAGTTTAAAGGTGAAAAAGGCTAAAAAACGGCCTCATAATTATGTGATTATTACTTGAAGGGTTAATATAGTCAGTAATATCGATAGAGCAATACTAAATATGCCAAGTGCAAAAATTGCTAACATGAACCTAGAAGTGTGCGTTATACATAATTATTTTTTCGTAAGCCACTGTATATTGTATGTCTCATTTTAACAGCTAGATAATTGTTCTTTTTTGAAATTATGTTTTGCTACCGTTACCCGCAACTGCAAGTGTGTAGGAAAAAAAAACAATGCCTAAAACAACTTCCATGGCGCCTGGATCTTCGGTGATCCTAGTTCAGAGGCGCGACAAAATAAAATTGGCAATCAGTTTCGTGTCTGCTGGGCATATTCTTTGCTAAGGGTCATTATTTGAGATAGCAATAACTTTTCTACGTATTTAATGAGTTGATATAAACTGTTTGAAATTGCGGGGAACTTCCTTGACCGAGAGATAGCGTGCTCGGCCTTAGACCGCCAGGGCTCGAATTTCAAATATTGTGTCTGGATGGCAGTTTTATCTCATTCATCTCACCATCTTTAAGAAGTTCACCTGGCCCAGTTTATCCTATATGTGCACAAAGTTAGCCTAAAACCCCATTCATTGAGAGTGTTGTGTTATCCAGACTAGGTCTCCAGTAGGCCGATCACAGCTGAAATGCGAGAACAACATACTTCGGGCTGAGAGATGATATAAAAACATGAAACGAAGCTCTTCACAACGTAGCTTAACCCTATGCCTACAACGCTGAATTTTTTTTGTATAAAACATTGAGACTAAAGGGTTTTTGCAATTTGAAATCATCATTAATGTCTTAGTTCTTCATTTGAATACATATGTTATGGGTCTACGACCTCTTGAAATATTTAAATTCTTTCAGCGCGGGGATTGTCTTTATACGTCAGAATCTGACGTCTACAGACTTTAGATTATGAAGTCTAAAGTCAGTCCCCGCACTGAAAGGGTTAATTTCTTATAAAATCAGACCATATTAGCAATTAAATTATATATTGTATTCACCTGATTATATTCACGTGATAATATATATATATATGAGTATATATCATAAAACATAATCATATTCACATGTTTTTATACATAGCCCTCTTTCCGTCCAATGATATTTTAACGTCAATAATGGTATTTAAAAATTCAATTTACCACAACTGCTTCAAATGATTTCTTCAATATTCCTTGAGCGATACAATAAAACAGATTAAGGTTATGATAGTCAGGTTCAAGTTTCTATAAATTTTCAAATAGATATATTTAAAATAATTACCAATGCATATTTCAGAACACAAAAAAATATTATATTGTTTATTGTGTATAATTCAACTGCAGTGGCTGCTGACTTGAAAAGTAAGCAGTTACCGCTGTTTGTCTTTACACAGCAGTAATATTGTTCCTGGTAATATATTGATAGAAAAGTTAAAATGCACCATTGCGATACATCCAGCAAGCACGTGTTCTTTAGAAATAGAAAGAGAAGCGAAAAGAATGCTGATGAAGTACTAAGAGAGGGGGCAACGATAAAAAAGAAAAAGCTGATATATTTTGTCTTATTACAATTGAAGAAAACGTCCCAAAACGCCACCATTTCTGTCTGGGCTTGCCTATTACAACTATTATATCTCCTTCCACCAGTTCAGAACTCCAACCTTTGTGGGAAAGGCTTCCTAGAATGTCAAAGTGGTCTGAGAAACGATTGACAGATATAGCTCCAGAGCATTGCATTTTATTATCGTTCAAAAACAAACAGCAGTAACTGTTTACTTTTCAAGTAAGTAGTTACTGCTGTTTGCTTTTGCAGGGCAGTTGTTTCGTCGGCTGTGGGTTTTATTCCATCTTATCGAGAAGATTATTGAGGCGACAACATCAAGCAAATCACACACCAAGGATCGATGGCAACGTGTATCCAAGTGGGTGGCTGCATTTTGAGAAAAGGTACTGTCCCCCGCAAACATGAGACGTTGGTCCAACGTTGTTTTTCTGTTGGGCCAGCGTCGTAGACGGTCGGCCAATAGCAAACCAACGTTGGGACATCGTTTCATTTTTGCTCGGGTTGCAAATCGATGCGGCCTGGACTTTATGTGCTCTTTCACACCATGATCGCTGATCATTTTCATGGTCGGTTGTCTACGTCTTCATCACAGCGAGGCTCAGTGTGAAGCTGAATGACCTTGAGCTCAAAGGGTCAGCCACAAACGACGGCGCAACTGACCCTTTGACCTCCAGATCGCGCGGTTATCTAGCACGAGGTGACTTCCTGTCATCGGGTCTTTCGTTTCCAAGGCCACGCCCTTGTGCTCGTCAATCCTATTGGCCAGCACAACAGAGAATGCCACATGATACAGCTGAGCGAATCAGCGAATTGCGTCCAACCGAGCGAGAGGAACCAATTGTCAAATAGGAATCTGTTTAACAAAAACATAGCGGCGAGACTGAGCGTGGCGAGATTCGTCTTTGTCAGAAGGCTTGATTGCTTCAGACTGGTAGCTGAATTGCAGAAATCGTGGGAGCAGAAACATCTCCGGGGCGGGATTCCTTCATGCAGACCATGGCGATGGTGATGTGAAGGCGCAGACTCTTAGTACACGTCCTGATGTAGTCAACCTTATCTGGAAAAAACATAAACAAACAAGATATAGCATAAGGGGGTCATCCCACTAAGAATCCCACTAAAATTTAGATTATATTAAACTGTCTCTCATTTCCAATAATTAAGTTAATATTAAATATTTTATTTCCATTAGAAAAGTTAAGATTTATCCTAACATTTCCAACGGAAATGAGAGAAAGTTAAGATAATCTAAATTTTAAGATTCTTAGTGGGATGTGCCCCAATTCTTCCGAGTAAACGAGATATATTCAGCCCATTTTGTTTCTATATCGGGCCAGCGTCACAAATAGTAGACATGCAACAAAACACAATTTTAAGCTATTGTATTTGCCGGGTTGTGGCGTTAGATTTACATTCATGGGATAATAAGAAAGATTAACAATAATGATCACAATTAACAGTCAGAGGGCTACATAACATAGCTGATCTTCGAGCCGACACTTAAAATGCTGACCCAACTGGGCATTTGTATTTTATTTAGCATTTGAACAATACATACATTTAATACAGATTCAAAAATAAAGTTTTGGACATATGGACAATATTTAGGCCTTATATCTAACCCCATATTTGGGCTTTTTATCTAATTCACACGTTTACCTACCATTATATTTGGGCTTTTTATCCATGTCACACAAACCCTCTCGCACAGCTTCGCATGCCTACCCCTATATTTTTTTTTTTTTTATTCACTTCACACCTACATGTATACATACCACTATATTTGGGTTTTTTAATCCATTTTACACAAGCCCCCTCGCACAGCTTCGTTGTCACATCAGGGTGGGTGCCGTTGAAGGGGTCCGCGCAGTAGCCGTGCTTGTTATAGGTGCTGCATTCATAGCAGTGAACAGGCTTCTTGGGATCTGCGACAAAACAAACAGGACAACAAATTAGTATTGCCTCTGTCCAGTCGGTGATAATTTTTTTGATCGCCAGTCCAGAACATTTACATGTAACCGCAGAGCACAACTAGTCTTTTTTAATTTCCAGCTTCAAATGAAGAAACATATTTATATATGAAAAATTGACATCTTCATGTTTCTTATTGAATTATTTTACTAACTCATATATGCATGTACTGCAAACTGGTTGATTAATTTGGGTGAACTTTGACTTAAAACCTACATGTATATGGTGCGAGCAGAAAACTGACCTACTCAGTAAGCTTAAGCCCAAATGATGCTAATGCATTGTTACGTACATATGCTGTCGGAGCAGACATTGTCTGCCTAGTGAACAAATACCCAATGTTAGGGTAACAATGGGCGGGGGCCCTAAGGTAGTGGTTAGCACCGCTGCATTTCACGCCAGAGTCCGGGGTTCGGTTCCCGGTTTCGGCGGTTTGAAAAAAACTAAATTGTTTCTTCCCCATCCACGTGTGAAAGTTAGTATTGTGGGGAGCCTCCGTGACCGAGAGGTAGCGTGCTCGGCCTCAGACCGCCAGGGCTCGAATTTCGAATCCTGTGTCTGGAGGACGTATATATATATGTGTCTGGAGGAGGATATATATATATTACGTATATATACCGTCCCAATAGACATTTTTTCAACTTAGTCACTTCTCTAGCGCTCAAACCTCTGGTGGTCGAGCTCAGAGGACAGCGTCTGCCAGCTGGGCAAGCCAATGTTGTTTTAATGTTTTACTGTTTTACTGGTCCACCGTCTGTGACGCTGGCCCAACATTAATACAACATGAAGTCAAATCTCGTGTTAGTTGGGAACCAGCTGCGTTGTGATGCAAAGGAAAAGCACAGTAACAACTTATTTATCAAGTAAGAATTTACTGTTTTTTTTTGTGTTCTTGTTCAGTAAACACAAAATATTGACCAACTGTAGAGTTGATGTTAGACCAGCGTTGTAGACGGTGGACCAACATTAACGCAGCATTGGGTCAAAGTCTTGATATAGTTATTGAACAAATGCTGGCTCGATGTTGATCCAACAGCGAGGCAGAGCCAGGATTGGTTCAATATCTCGTGGTTTTATAGAAACGCAGGACTGCGGTACAAAGCCAAAAAGCAGTAGCTGCCCACTCGGCAAGTAAGCAGTTACTGCCTTTCGAATTTATGATATTTTTCACCATCTAACTGGCTCGTACATAACAGGTCTGGGAGCAATTTATCAGAACGGCCATGTTTCAGCATCAACAGGTCCCGGCTCCGTCCTGGATCTGTGAAGGATGAATAATGATTCTGACTGGATCAACCATTCCCTCCATCCCTCTCCACAGCGCGGGTACAAACAGCAGTGGCTGCTTACTTTTCAAGTAAGCCGTTACTTCTGTTTGTCTTTGCGCTGCAGCTCTCCCGTGTCTATCCTGTTCCTCGCCGAGTCCCGCCGCTCAGGCCAAATACAAGTCCCATCAGGATCGATCCAGTATGTCCACATCATAATGCGCCTCTTCTATTTTGGATCTTGTTTAAATAACTTGGCCGTTAAAATGTAAATACGGTATTAATAATTAAAGGATTTTCCGATTCTGTGGTTTATACGCCTGGTGACCTAAGACTGGTGTTGCATCTTCTATTTTGGTCTCGTTTAAATAATAAGATCGTTAAAATGTAAATATCTTATTTAAAATTAAACTTAATTGTCCGTTTCTGTGCTTTATACACTTGCTGACGTAATACTGATGTTGACTTTTCCTATTTTGGTCTCGTTTAAATAAATTGTATGTTAAAATTTAAATATTTATTAGAAGCAAAATACGTTTCTGATCCTTTGCTTTACACGCCTTACCTGGTGAACTAATATATTAACCCTGTCAGTGCAGGGACCGACTTTAGACGTCAGATTCTGACATCTAAAGTCGATCTCGGCACTGAAAGAGTAAACTATTTATAATTATAACATAATTATTGGCATTCAAATGAAACTAAAAGAGTTAACTAAGACATTTATTATGATTTAAAATTGAAAATAACCATTTGGTTTCTTGGTGTATATAAACACATATTTCAACACTTTAACGCTCAAGTAAGTAAGTAAAATTTTGGCTTGACATCATTTCCATCGGGACGGTCATATCAGTGAGTGTAATAAAATACAAAAAATACAATCTGTAGATTAATACCTTACAAAGGAGTTTAATATTTTTGTACAACCATGGAGACCAAATATTTTTTTCCCATTTGAAATCATCACCAATGTCTCGGTTAGCTCTTTCCCCTTCATTTGAATACCTATGTTATGGGTCTACGGCTATTATAAATATTTTACTCTTTCAATGCTGTAATAGTCTTCAGACGATGGAATATGACGTCTGGAGACGCTCCCCCCCCCCACCCACATGAAATGGGTTAAAAATGAATGATGCACAGATAGTAGATAGTGACGTGGGTGTTGGGTGATTGGGGTTGGTGTTTTCATTTACTCACCCACTAAGGGTTCTTGGAATATCAAGGGGAATAGGCCAGATGGCTGGGGACATGTGCTTTACTGAGCAATTTAATGATGAAACGTTATTTCAGCTCAGCTATCCTCTGATCGGATAGTCCCCAGAGTTATGTTATTTTTTATTATTGAGTGTAGCTTCATTCGTCCCACGTGAGAGACCCACTGACAAACATCCTATTGACGGTAGCTTAACCCTTTCAGCGCGCTGATCGATTTTTTATTAGCACATTAAGTACCACATTTTAAATATGTTAAAGGGACTTCTTGGGATAAGACATTTTCAATGTTGTCAATTTTGAAAATTTAACTTATATGAAGCCATATAGCCTACTGATCTTAACTAAAAATACAAAAAAATCAAAAAACAATTTTAAAGCACCGAAAAAAGAGTGAAATAGTTATATTTCCAGGTCGTATATTGCCATGTAAACAAAACAAGTCAGCAATATGCAACACTTCATACCATCTTATAGTCAGGACATGAGGTGATACACCTGCAGCACTGATTGTATGCCCAACGCTGGGCCGACGGCATCAACATGCCCAGTGCTGTAGGAACATTCAATCGTCCTTCAGCATGTGTTTAGCTATACAAAAAGTTTGTTTGGGTTTAAGCGGTTTCATGGAAATATTAATAAGAAATATTTACAAAAATCTAAAAACTCTGAAAAAAATAAAATTATGATCTGGGGGATACACTACTTCATTACAAAACTAAAAACGAAAGTTGATGTCATCCCAAGGGGCTGTTTTAACCTTTACGACGCAGAAACCGACATTTGATGTCAGACATCAGATTCTGACGCTCGAGGTCGATCCCCGCACTAAATGAAATGAATCGGGCTTTAGGCCACCTTTGTGCACATGTAGGCTAAACTAGGCCAGGAGAACTTCCTGAGGATGGTGAGATGATTGAGATGACACTGTCCTCCAGACACAGGATTCGAAATTCGAGCCGTGGCGGTCCCCACAATTCACAAATCTTCGAAACGCAGTGACGTCACCAGAAACCGTTTTGAATGGGAACTCGGTGAAAACAAAGTTTTATAAGACCCCCTCCTCCATACTATATTGGCTAGCTCGCTGACAACAATGGAGGTCAAGGCTATTGAGTTTCACAGAATATTGGTAGCAGTACCAATAACAATAACAGGCAACGAAGATGGTTATAGATAAATAGGGGGGATATCTCCGGACATGTCCAGATGGGGACTGTGGTTTCACTGAGCAGAATAATGCTGAAATATCTCCGGTTGGATAATCCCCAGAGTTATGTTATGTTTTATTGAGTATAGCTCCATTCATCCCACGTAAGAGACCTGCTGGCAAACATTCTAGTGTCGGTAGTTTAACCCTTTCAGCGCGCTAATAGATTTTAGACATCCAAGCCATAAAATCTTTATTTAATAACCGATTATTACGCCTTCAACCCATATTGCCATGTCGTTATGTATATGATTTACCATGGTTTGCGGATGGCGTCCCACTTAATGAGATCATTCTGGCAGCTGGGTTTCACTTGTATGTAGGCCTATACACATTTCCCAATAGTAACACGCAACACAGTGACTAAAAGCTGAACTATTTAGTTGGGAGTCCTGTCACACTCTGTTCTATTACAACACGCCACACAGTGATTAAAACTGAACTATTTAGTTGGGAGTCCTGTTTATGCGCAGAATCGTGCAAGCAGTGTATTACTGAGAAAACGATAAAAATGTTTGCGATAGATACTCAGTCCACCAGAAATTCAGTTGGCCATAATGTCTATTATTCATAAATATTCTTATTTTTCGTCCTTTGAAGCTAAAAAATGTGTCCGTAATTCAAGCTTTACATGAATAAAAAATAGAATAACGACACAGCGGCTTAAGGGTTAAGGTTTAAAGGTCGTATCTGCCATTTAATACCAAGAATCCCCCATATGTGCTCCCATTGTGTAAGCATAGGATTATCATATAATTATTCAGCTGTGAAATTTTTCTTTCAGATTTTTTAGAACTTTTATAAAATATAAATAAAATTGCATGTCTTGTTCGCTGATAAATGAATACATGAATGAATGAATACATGAATGAATGCATAAATGATTAAATGAATAAATTGATGAATGAATGAATGAATGAATGAATGAATGAATGAATGAATTAAATAATGAATGAATAAATGAATGAATGAATGAATGAATGAATGAATGAATGAATGAATGAATGAATAAATGAATGAATGAATGAACGAATGAATGAATAAATGAATGAATGAATGAATGGAATTAATGCCACATTCGTGCGCATATAGGCTAAATAGGAGAGCCCCCTGAGGATGGTGAGATGAATGAGATGGCACTGCCCTTCAGACACAGGATTAGAAATTCTATCCTTGACGATCTGAGGTCGAGTACGCTACCTCTCGTTCATTTTAATCACAATCTGTCAATATGAGAGGAGCTTTCAAACTGAGCCAACTTACGATAGAGAGATCAGTTTCTATTTTTTTTTAATCACAATCTGCTAATAGGAGAGGTGCTTCTTTCAAATTGAGCCAACTAACGATGAGAAGACCAGTTAACCCCTTTTGAATAGCAATTTGACTATACTATAGGAGCTTCTTGCAAATTGACTCAACATGCGATAGCGATACCAGTTTCCAGCACTTTTAAATCGCAATCTGCCAATAGGAGAGGAGCTTTCAAATTGAGTCAAATTACAATTAAGAGACCAGTTTCTAGCCCTTCATATCGCAATCTGTCAATAAAAGAGGAACTTTTAAATTGAGCCAACTGGCGAAATAGAGACTAGTTTCTAGTCCTGTCCAGGTCAGAACTCAGGCTATTGTGTTCGCAAGGCGTTGCACCGCTGATGGGTCAGGTGGGATTGATTGATTGATCTGAAAACGGATGTTTACAAAAAAATAAATGTTATTACTACTATTTTTTACGATTTGTATTATTTGAACTTGTTGAAAAGTATACCAGAAGAGTGATATTGCTATGGTGATCGATCGTCTGCAGCGCTGCGGTGAGAATAAGATCTGATCTAATAGAACTTTGAAGTTTTTACAACTACTTATTATATCGCTCACACTGTTTATGTGTTGCTAAGGACGACGGCACACTCACCAGGTGGCCCTGCTTTGTTGAATTGACTATTCACCAGGTGTCCCCACAACGATTTGAGCCATTATTCACCAGATGTCCTATCAGCCATAAAAGATGAACAAACTGAAACGACCACTGACTGTGATCTTCTCACCAACTATAAGTGGCAGAACTACTGAGTTAGATGTGCTAGATGCGGTAACAAGAATCATAAAAAAAGAAGATGTCAAGGGCATTCAGATCACAGGTGATGAATGTCGTATAGGGCCTAACGCTTGTAAATGACGAAGCAAAACAGCTATTAAAACAACAGAAGCTGATCATAAATGACAGAAGTATCTCAGTCAGTAACGCTGATAAGAATATCACGAGTGTCACGATTAAAGAAGCTCCTCTGGAACTTGATGACCTTGTAATCACCACAACCCTGAAACAATATGGCACCATCACACACGGTAGTCTGACCAGAGGGAAAATCAAAGGTACTAACATCGAAAATGGAACAAGATACCTTGACATTGAGGATGCAGTTGAAGATATTCCTGTTGAACAATTTTTTGGTAAATTTAGTGTCAAAATATATTGCAACAATGGTCGAACTAGGTGCAAGCACTGCAGTCTAAATGACCATGTATACTTCCGTTGCCCATATAAACCATCTACCGCTCGCAAATGCTATCGTTGCAATAGCGAAAGTCACTCAATTGAGGACTGTACTAACGATGTAGTATGTCGCTACTGCTTTCAGAGTGGCCACAGACAGAGCGAGTGTGATGATTGGAAGGAGAAAAAGGAGAAGGATAAATATGGAAATTACTGGCATGACATTAAAGAAGGCAGACATGAAGAAAACAACGCTCCAAATAATGAAGACAAAACACCGGATGTGAAAAACAGGGCCAGCAACGGAACAACAAGCAGAGAGCCCGATTCCCCAAGCAGTGTAACTGAGAAAGTTCCCGTTACTAATGCAGATGTCGGTGTCCCCATACCGGTTGTCAATTTTACATCGCATTGGAATGGAGAGTGTAGGCTTAATACCGCTACCAAAATTAACACAGACACGCCTATACAATTGGCCAGATGTTCTACCAGAGCAGAGGCAGATAGCCAGCCTACTAAAAGCTCAGGTGAGATAGTAGATAAAACAGAAAAACTTAAAACACTAGTACTCGGGGCTTCAAACATGAAGTCAGTGAATGGGAATAAACACACCATGATCATAGCCGAGAGCGGAAACACACTACAAAATATAAATGGAATGCTGAAAAAAACCGAAACAAAGTCAGGTGGTAAGCTCACACCAGATAATATAGTTGTTCATCTCGGAACAAATGATATCATTCATGGTAAATATAATCAGAACAGAGATACAGACATTATACTCAACGTTGCTGAGGCGATGGGTTCTCTTGAAAAGGAGTTTCCCAAGTCGCAAATATACATGTGTAGTATACCACCCAGGAAGGGTAGAAGTGATCAAACTCACAAGCATAATCAGACAGAACGATCTATCAATTCCTTTATGAACGGTTATTGTCAACGCAATAAAACCAACTTGAGCTATATCAATACCTGGGCTCTGCTTACCACCTTACAGGGCGGTGTAATCAACAGGTATTTCGAAAAAGATGACAGTACCGGTCTCCACTTCAACAAAGATGGCCGAAGCCTGATATGGAACCTGATTGAGAGCTCACAACAAACACCTGCAGACTCCAAACGTAAAGCTTCACATACTCCCCCAGCAGCTAACACCAAACTAAGTAAGGAGATACGTATGAACAGTCCTGAGACGACTAGTAATGTGTACAGCCCACAGGCCTCCATCTCAACCATGCCTGGCTTTACATCAAACATTTAGCATCCGTGCCAGGCGCGCGATGGTAAGGCACCATCATCAGACTATCAGAATGACGTCTCAGTACAGTCTTTAAAAAATCTGAAGATTATGTTCCTAAATGTATGTGGACTAAAAAGCAAATTGAGATTTCCGGACTTTAATGACTTTATCATGGGGTACGACATAGTTTTGCTCACAGAAACTGAACTTGATGAGATGGATTCCATAGTTATTCCTGGTTTTAATATATTTACAAAAAATCGAAAGCTTAAAAAAAGAAAATCTGGTGGTGTTGCCCTGTTATTGAATAACAAAAGCAATTCAGCCGTAGAAATTATTGATAGTGACATTAAGGAAACTCTATGGTTTCGGTTAAAAGAACATAATACAAAGGAAGACAATGTTTTTATTGTTATATATAATCCCCCACAGGACTCTCGATACGCTGATCCAGACATTTTTAGTTATATTGAAAATCATGTTGTTCATTTATCTAAGAACCCGAAGACAAAGTTTTGCTTGGTTGGAGTTTTTAATGCCAGAACGGGAAATTTAAGTGAAGTAATTATTGACGACATACTGTCTGTGAGAAGTAATAATGATGTACAAAATGAGGTTAACCAGAGGGTTAATAAGGACAGTGTTGTAAATAATTATGGCCGCATGTTAACACAAATGTGTAAAAACTTAGATTTTATTATTGTAAATGGAAGGTGTGGCACTGATGCCACAGTTGGTCAGTTTACATGTAAAAACGTTAGCTGCGTAGATTATGCTATTGTATCTAAAAGTCTGTTATGTGCCGTTTCCGAATTTAAAGTGCTGGAGTTTCATGAAATTTTATCAGACATTCATTCACCAATAGAGCTACATATATCTTTCACATGTAACCCTCATACTCGATCTGAAGATATGGAAGAATCTAATTTACCCGAAAAAAACAGACCTAAATGGAACGATAATTACAAAGATAACTTCACTCAAAATCTGAGTTCATTAAATTTAGACACCGTTACTAGAAAGATTCAGGCCATTTCAAATAATGCGGACCCAAAATTGGATGATATAAATGAACTCATTACTGACGTGTCCACTTTGATCACAGAATCAGCAGAAACATCTAATATGCTGAATAAAACGCGTATTAAAAAAGAAGTCGGGTTGCGTAAACGTTACCATGACCATAAGCCATGGTACACCAACGAATGTGAGGTCAAGCGAAAAGAGTATTTTAAATTTAAAAACAGATATAGAAACCTGAGATCCCACGAAAACGAGGTGAAAATGGTGACGGCTAGTAAACAGTATAAAATTCAAATTAAAAAGGCCTTTAGAGAGCACCAACACTCAATTATAAAAAAAATTCGTTGCTTAAAATCATCTGACCCAAAACAATATTGGAAATTACTTTTTGAGAATGGAAATAAAACTCCCCAAAATAATGTCAGACTGAATGGTTTCAAAGAACATTTCTCAAATTTGAATACTGATGAAACATCTGAAGAAGTCATATTTAACTTAACAAGTCATGATAATGACGATACTATGTTAAATTCATCTTTTTCAGTAGATGACGTTAAAAAATGTATACACAAATTGAAGACTAATAAATGTCCAGGCCCAGACAACATATTAAATGAGTTTTTAAAATATTCACCTCAAAATATATTGGAGCTCTATACAGATATTTTTGATGTAATCTTAAAATGTGGAGTGGTACCACAACAGTGGTGCATCGGCTACATTCACCCTTTATATAAAAACAAAGGTGACCCTAATGACCCGGATAACTATCGTGGAATTACAATAACAAGCTGTTTAGGCAAACTCTTTACAACTTTAATAAATTCTAGACTTGGTAAATTTGTTGAAGATATGGAATTATTTGGACCAGAACAAGCCGGCTTTAGAAGTGGATATTCTACTGTAGATCATATTTTTGTGTTAAATTCTTTGATTGACTTCTATCTGTTTCGTAAGAAACGTTTATATGCATGTTTTATTGATCATAAAAAGGCTTTTGACTCAATTCAGAGACAACAGCTGTGGATGAAGCTTTGTAATCTTGAAATACAAGGGAAATTATTTAATGTAATATATGATATGTATACAAAAGTAAAGTCGTGTGTAAGTTATGGAGGGCAATGCAGTGATTTTTTTCCATGTGAGATGGGAGTTAGGCAAGGGGATAACCTTTCACCTCTATTATTTACCATTTTTCTTTCAGACCTTAAGTCTTACTTAGTGAAAAAATATAATGGTCTATCAAATATCCATGCTATCGCCACTGATATAATGGATGATAACCTTGTTAGCTATCTGAAGATATATGTACTTTTATATGCAGATGACACAATTTTACTCGCTGAATCACCCGAAGAATTACAAGCAGCTCTGAATAGCATGAATTTGTATTGTAATGATTGGAATTTAAAAATTAACGTTTCAAAGACCAAAGTGGTAATTTTTTCCAGAGGTAAAATAAGAAAGCACCCTCATTTTCATTTAGGAGATAAGCTGCTTGAAATATGTTCTGATTATTTATATCTTGGTGTAAAATTTAATTATAATGGAAAATTTTCTAAAGCTCAGCAGGAACTCTTTGATAAAGGTAATAAAGCAATGTTCAGTATTTTGAAAAGAAGTAGACAACTTAATCTCCCCATAGACTTGCAATTACATCTGTTTAATGCTATTGTTCTTCCAACGGTGTTATATGGCTGTGAAGTATGGGCACCTGAAGATTGTGCCATTTTAGAGAAACTACAGCTACGTTTTTGAATATATATTTTATCTGTAAATAAATGTACATACAATAACATGGTATATGGAGAATTGGGTGTTCTCCCCCTCAATGTACATGTCAAATGTAGAGCCTTATGTTTTTGGACCCGTTTGATTACGGATCAAAAATGTAAACTTTCATTATTAATTTATAAATTGTTTTACTGTATGTTTGAGCATTTCCGATGCAGGAATTCCAAACTTCCCATTGTACTCGGTAGTTTTTGTGGTATTTCACGTGATAGACGTACCTGCACCTTATGTCACAACAGATTCATCGGTGATGAATATCATTATCTTTTCGAATGTGGGCACTTTGAAAGAGACAGAAAAAAATTATTAAGCTGCTACTTTTATGATAGACCTTCAACATTTAAAATGCATGCATTATTCTCAAGTGAAAACCGGGAGTTATTGTATCACCTAGCACAACTTATTATTATTATAAATAACGTAATGAATGGTTTAAATTAATAACGATTGGCATGCCCTTGTCACAGGTATGTTATATTTACTCACACTGTATCGCACACCTGGCTTCTCATGTCCTACGGGATCCTGAATAAACTACCTTGTTACCTTGTTACCTTGTTACCTTGTCAACGTCCTTTGGCCCAACCGCGATGCAACGCCTTGTTGTGTACTGTATTGTGCCGAGGGGGCTGGGTTCGTTGGGATCAGCTGTGACTGGGAGAAGATCACTGCTCTCAAGCGAGATGAAGATGATGGGGCCAGTCCCTCTAGTCTACGACACTCTGGGGATTTGTTTCCCACCTCACTCACCCTGTCTCAGACACCGCGCGACCAAAAGCCAACAACAATCTCCTGCAGTGTCATGCAACAGCAACAAGTGTTTTGCAAATACAAAAGGCAGTAACTGCAGTTTTAGCTTTGAAAACAAAGTCAAAAATGCGGAAACTAATTAATTGAAAAGTGAGTAGTTACCGCAGAAGGCAGTAACTGATTACTTGTCAAGTGAGTAGTTTTGCATTTTGGTATTGAATGACAGAATAACAGTCAATACTGTTAAAGGCTGCATAGCTTCGGTAGATCATTTACTGTTAACAGCGGCAGACAAAAAGCGTTAAGCCGACAGTGAGTGCCTTCTGTGGCGATTATTGTACTCAAAATGTCAAATGCACAATGAATGTGAACCACCAGTCATACACAGTATAAAAGCAAGTATGTTCAAGTATAGAATCTGACGTCTGTAGACGTCAGATTATGACTTCTAAAGTCGATCCACGCCCTGGAATAGTAAACATATATAATGACCGTAGACCAATATCATATGTATTTGAAAAGAAGCGGGAAGAGCTGACTAAGGACATTATTTATGATGATTTCAAATTAAAAATAACCTTTTGGTATCCATGGTTTATACGGAAGTATTTCAGCACTTCAAGGTTTAAATACGCAAGTTAAAGTATTATTCCAATGAGATTTAAAACAATAATTATCAACTGTTAATTATATCAATCAGTGATGAAACAAATGAGCCGTAATCTACTGCGCCGAACGGTTGAGCCAGCAGAAATCTGAACACATTTTTTTATGGCAATGATAACAGACTCTGTATCGCGTAAAGCGAGCTTCTTATTACGGACTAAAGAAAAACACCATTGAGACAAAAAACAACACTATCTGTATAACTCTACATTACACTGATTGGTTCTGATAGGAATTGTGACCAATCAAATGGCACCAATCTATATGTCAAACACATTGCAAAAAAACAGCCCATGTCCACAGCAAAAGATTTGCTGTCGACATCGCAATGCAATCTGACTTAATGCCAAATCAACTGATCAATGTAAAACTGCCTGCATCCTGCAGACAAATGAAGCGCCGTCTAGTGCCCGTATCTGATGCTGAATCATCGTATTCCTTTTATCTTCACAGCCCTGGCGGGAAATTGGCTGGGCCGTGGCCCGGCGTTAACAATGTCAGCCCACCATTAACCCACAGTTTGGCCATTTCTGCTGATTTTGCAGCTTTATCAGTGCGGTGAACCTAAATGAGTTAAAATGAGCCTCCAGGGACTGTGGCTTATTGCTGGGCCAGTGTTGTAGACGCTGGCCCAGCAATCAGCCACAGTCTGAATTATTAACCCTTAAAGCGCTGAAATATCCTTGTATAAAATACGGAGACCAAATATTTTTTTAAATTTAAAACCATCATAAATGTTTTTGTCAGCTCTTTGCGCTTCATTTGAACACCTATGATATGGGTCTACAGCATTTAGAAATGTTTACTTTTTCCAGTGGGGGGATCGACTTTAGGCGTCAGAATCTGACGTCTATTGACGTCAGATTCTGACGTCTAAAGTCGATCCCCGCGCTGTAAGGATTAACTGCACTGACATTCAACTTGGATCTGATTTTACGGTCAATGCTGGTAATAATTCTAGACAAATCGCAGTTTTGCAGGATCGACTGATTGTCTTTTTATATATGTGAATCTCCATACCCTGTGATGATGTACCATAAAAACAATGATTGCAAAGCTTAAAGTTTGCATGGCCATCCCCGAATTCCAGATAGCACGAATATATGAATATTTAAACGAAACAGTAAATCCACGTCTGGGTTTCTTTTTTACAGCATTCGTGACTCTGCAAGTGGAAGACCTTTGAAACTCAACCCTTTCAGAGCTGGGACCGTCTTCAGACGTCAGAATCTGACGTCTGCAGACGTCAGATTCTGACATCTAAGGTCAATCCCCGCACCGTAAGATTAAAATATTTAAAATGGCTGTAGACCCATACCATAGGTTTTCAAATAAAGCGGAAAGAGCAAACTAAGACATTTATGATGATTTCAAATTGCAATAACTCTTTGGTCTCCATGATTTATATATTTCAGCGTTGTGATGGTTGAGAGATTAGATATCATGCATACAGTAAAGGTCTAATGTATGATCTCTTAAGTATTATGTCAGTTTTATTCCCCTCGTGACAAGTATATTTATTATTGAGAATAAATATATTTGTATTTATTGACACAATTATGTCTAATTATATTATAAAAACTAGAAAATGTAATATTATTCACTAAAATTTTATGAGCGCATTCTTGATTATAGTGTTGCGAATTCTAATTTCGCGAGCTCTCAATGACGTGTATCAAATTATGATTCCGCGCTTTGTCAAAGTATCACATATTCTGATTTCACCCTGGAATGGCGTTAATGGAAACGGTGAGGTATGTTTTAGATGACCTCTCCAAGATGCGCAATAACCTATCTCCACAGGAAGGTATTCATCACCGGCGAAGTGGCTTAAAATAGATACACCATTTAGACATTGACTCCATTACAAAGTGCAGAGATGATATCTCGACCATCACTGCCCTGCATCGATAAACAACAGTAACTGTGTACTTGAACTGTAAGCGGTTACTGTTGTTCGTACTGCAGAAAGACGCAATCTAAAGGCAATTATTACGATGAGAAATTTTCGTCACGATATAATAATATCATTTATAACTAGAGGTTTTCATTTATTGTACGCCAGTCTAGGCAAATATTGACTTTTGAGATGTTTATGTGATGCCGGTGTCGAATTTCCAAATTAACCGGATTGAAGTAAAGGTGCAGGTTTATAGTCTGACATCAAGTCTGAAGACTCATCAGCCAACTTTACATATTATAGACTTAGTTATAAGGGTTGATTTCCTCCATGCTTTTTTCTTTGAGGTTTTTCACAATAAAACTGTGAATACCATTATATTTTAAACCATTCGGGTCAAAAAAAATGTTGAATATACCTGGCTGGTAGTACTGTTAATATTGAAAAAGAAAATATTATCTTATTATAAATTTAGTTAAAAAAATCACTTATTTTACACAATTAATCATGTTGATGTTAAAGAAAGAAAGTGACTTTCATAGAAAATGAAATAGATGATAACGATAATGCATGGGAAACTGTGGGTGCCACAAAATCGATGAATAGCATTAAAACACGGACAGCAGTAAATACTTGTGCTAAAGCTACACCAACGAAAGGCCAAAAAGTGATAGAAAATAAAAATCTGAAAAAACAAACCAGACAAAAAACACAGTTAAAAAAAGCACCAAAATAGATAAAAGACAACCAAATAAAAAGGATTTAGACAACCAAAATGTCAAAAACGATGAGAAAAATAATAGGCTCAGTAGTTCTACAGAATGTAGCAGCACCACCAGCAACAGTAACAGCAGTGATTTAACACAAACCATCAATGACCTATCCGGCAAAAACGATAATGCAAACGTGACCAGACAGACAGACAAATCAAAGAAAAAAAGTGTATCATTGGTGACTCTAATATGCGCGGACTAGCCAAACAATTAAAACCAAAACTTGACAACCCAGGTGCCGTATGTGTATGTAAAACATCTGGAATGAGAATAGAGCACTTGATTCCTCGATTAAAAGGATATATATGTGAGGACACCGATGTGGTTGTCCTCCATCTCGGTACGAACGATATTAGTGGATCATTAAACAAGGTAAAGGAGGATATTAACAGCCTGGCTGATAAAATAAAGGGATTCCAAAACACACATTTCTACGTGGCTGAAATCCCCCCTAGAAAACAGAACAAATATAATGCCCACATTCACCACATAAATTGTCACATAGGTGAAATATGTGCAAAATTGTCCAACGCTGACTATTTGCCCACTCCCGTGAAAAAACAACACCTTTATCGTGGTGGAATCCACTTAAATGAGGAGGGACAGCAAATACTGACTTCTGCCATGGCGGAAGTCCTCAACAATCACCCCATTAATGGTCAGTGTTTTCCCATAAAAACAATCATCACTCGGACATAACGGATGTGAATAGAGTAATTAATAATGATCAGGTCAGTAAAATATGCGTGCTGTCATGGAACATTAATGGTCCATGTAACAAAATGACAGACCCTGATCTATTTACATTTATCCGCAACTACGATATAATATTTTTCATAGAAACAATGAAAGGGAATGATTTCACATTGTCAATACCTGGTTATAAATTCCACCATGTAAGTAGAAAACTCAAACATAAAAAGGCCTGTAGAGCTTTTGCTGGTATTGGCATACTTATTTCAAATAAATATGCAAATTTAACTAGGATAGACCACACCTATGACTATTTGGTATGGTTAACATTAGCTACAGACTGTTGTCAGAAAAACATTAAAATTGGGTGTACCTATATACCACCAGACAACTCAACATATGTTGGTGTAAGAAATGATTATTTTACTATGCTAGAAGAGGAAGTGGCTAGGTATATAGAAACGCACCACATCCTATTATGTGGTGACTTTAATAGCCGAACTGGTCAGGCTCCGGACTATGAAGCTGGGGTAATAGATACCAATGTAAATGTTCCAAATCAACGTTCTAATGAAGATAAAGTAATTAACAAATACGGTCAACTTTTACTAAAGTTTTGTATAAACACAGGTTTCAAAATAGCCAATGGGCGGATGTATAATGATAATGGTATCGGCCGCTTTACATACTACTCTCCCAATGGTTCAAGCACAATAGACTATCTGATTTTAAATGAAGATAACATAATCAGCAAATTTGAAGTTTTACCGAAATTGGTGGAATCAGATCATTGTCCCATACAGTTCAATATTTAAAATACTAAACTCAATGATCATGATGATTACAACCCATTAAAAATAGATACCTGTGTAAATGACAAAGCTTCTTGCTCTAATGTTTTCATATGGCAAGACGAGAAAACGCAAGAATATCAAATAGTTTTACGAAATGAGCAAACGTGTCATGCATTTGAGGAAATGCTGTGTGCCGGCATCGATGGGTGTAATACTGACACTCTATGTGACATGTTCAATGGTATGATAGAAAATGTAATTTCGCCATTATTCCCAGCAAGGAAACATATTTCGAAGCAAAGGAAGAACACTCGAAATAATTTTCCCCCTAACCCCTGGTATGATAAAGAATGTAAATCCTTGAAGTATGTTGTTGATAATATTGCTAAACAGAGAGACTTTAACGCACGGCATGGCAAATATAATATAATGTTACAACAATATAAGCAATTAATCCAAAGAAAGAAAAGACAATACCAGCAAGTCAAACTTAGTGAGCTGGAAAATATGAGAACGGAAGATCCTAATTCCTATTGGAAATTCTGGAAATCTTTAAATCCTAGAAATGTTACTACAGGGCCTACTTTGGCAGACTTTGTGATATACTTTGAACAACAAGTCTACCCACCACATGTGGATTATTTTGATTATGAACACATGAATAACATTATAAAGCAAGTTACTTCATTTCAACATAATGTAGAGCACGATAAATCTAATATGACACAGTTCCTAAACAGTCCCATAACTGCAGAAGAAATTAAAAAGGCAATTCAAAAGTTGAAATGCAAGAAAGCAGCGGGTGTAGATGGTATTTCTGCCTAATTTTACAAATATGGATGTAATGAACTATTGCCAGCATTAGAATTGTTGTTCAATACCATTCTTACCAATGGGGAATATCCATCTAGATGGGCTACCGGTCTAATACACCCTGTCTACAAAAAGTGGGACCATGGTGTTCCAGATAATTATAGGAAAATCACAGTCATGCCGTGTATTGGGGAACTATTTGAATCTACACTTAATAACAGACTCTCATTTAAAAACGAAGTGTGTAATGATAATGATCCTTATCAAGCTGGTTTTAAAAGCAATTCGCGAACTACGGACAATATATTCATACTATGTGCCATCATAGATAAACAAAGGTGTCTTTCTAAACCCCTGTATACATGCTTTGTCGATTTCCCAAAAGCATTTGACTATATTGATAGAACAGCATTATACTACAAATTATTGAACAGGGGAATAGACGGCAATTTGCTAAACTGTAATAAGAAGCTAAACTGTAATAAGAAGCATGTTTTCTAAAACAGAGTGTCGTGTAAAATGGGACTCGCGTATCAGTGACATATTAAAAAGCGAATATGGGGTTCTACAAGGCGGTATGCTCAGTCCCAAACTATTCACGGAATTTTTACAAGACATATCCGCAACATTAGACCAAGATCAAGGTATCCCTGTGGACACCTTACTAATGGTATATCTGCTATTTGCAGATGGCCTTGTCCTTTTTTCAGAATCTGCTGAGGGATTACAAAAACAGCTAACTGCTCTGTATTTATATGCTTCCCTTTGGCATATCATAGTAAGCATTCCTAAAACAAAAGTTCTAATCTTTAATGAGCGTTACACAAAAGTACACGGAAGCTTCCACTATGGTGATAACATTATAGAAAAAGCTGAACAATATAAATACCTGGGTGTGGTGTATAGCACCAAGTCTGCTAATAACGTTTTAAAGAAACTTTTTCTCATATTGCTTCCCAAGCTGGGAAAGCAATTTTTTCTCTACGTAAACAGTCCCGTCCTGTGGTCGGTAAATTGTCACCCACTATTGCGTTCAAGGCATTTGATTGTCAAATATTGCCCATACTAGAATATGGAAGTGATATATGGTACACAGGCGATGATGATAACGATCTGGAAAAAAATCCATCTAAAATTTATTAAATCTACACTTGGAGTTAGAAAGCAAACACCTACACCTGCAATATATGGGGACACAGGACGATTTCCACTGATCATCCGACAACACATAAAAGCCGTAAAATATTGGTGTAGAATTCTAAAACTATCTCAGAGCCATCCAGTCAGAAATGCCTACAATATGCTTCTTGAGCTAGATGGCATTGGCTTTACGAATTGGTGTTCCCGTATTCGCTCTGTCCTCGAACGAGCCGGGCTTGATCAAATTTGGGAATCACAGAATATTGGGGATACAAATAAATTCATGCTTTTATTTAAAGAATCAATTGTTAGAATATTTACACAGCAGTGGAGAAAAGATATTGAGAGTTCGAGTAAGCTGCGCACATATGCATTAGTAAAAAAATATTTCTGTGTTGAACCATATATCTTACACACAAGGGGTAACCATCTCATAACATCAATGGCGAGATACCGAATGAGCTCACATGATCTAAATATAGAAAGAGGACGATACAATAATCCAATCACTCCAATAAACTAGCGAATATGCACAAGGTGTGAATTAAACGAAATTGACGACGAAATACATCTTCTTCTCCACTGTAACGCTATGAATAATGAACGCAAAATCTTGTTTAACTCTGTAACCGCAACTATCAATATACAGCCGACAAATGAAATGTTTCTACAAATTATGACATCTTGAGACATAACAGTGGTGAAGTCACTAGCGCAATTTATCTATGGTTGTTTTAAACAAATTAATTGTTAAAAACACCGAGTATAATAAAACAAAGTCACCTATCGCTATATTATCCATATTATCATGCCTTCATGATCTGACTTGGGTATTACCACATATCAGGACGGCTGTTGCTCTCGGATTTATTATTTGGCTTTTTAGGGCCGGCTAGGGACGTTTCCGTCGCCTTTGTTATCAGACGAGGTGGGGCCTTATGGAGGATTTCAGAGTTGCTAAGTCACCTGATTTTATCTATGAGGTCGGGAATGTTTTTCTTCGATTGTAACTCCGAGTATGTGGTACTAACTAGTTCGTGAGTGAAATGGTATGAAATAAACAATATAGTGAATTAAAATAAGCTGTATTGTTTTTTGTGCGAGGGCCATATAGGTAATAAATCACTAGTTAAATAAATAAACTTCAATGTTATTGTGTGAGTGCCATGTCCTGCGTGAATGGCACACATAATTATTATCTGTGATTGTCATTGTTATTGCATCACTAAGTCTGCAACACTCGATAATATGGATGGTTCTGATGCTATACTTTGTTGGCAGTCGACGAACCACAATGTCCGACTTTTATTAGCATGTATATATTGTGTTGCGGTAGTAGTACTGTTATTACGTTGTTAAGTTTGTTTGCTACTATATATAATTAGTATGTTATACATAGTAGCTATTTTATCTCTGGTTTTGGTGCGGGAAACAAAATGATAGACCCCCATGTTATCTTGGCTATGCCTTTTAATTTTATTTTAAGAAGTAGTCATTTACATTACCGAAATACCCAGTTTTTATTGTAGCATTGCCACCTAACATGATTTTAGTTGTTTACCATACCATGTATATTGTCATATATGATTTTAACAAACTAACATTCTTGTATATACATGTACATATATCTCTCTTATTACTATGACAAATAAGTCTGTAATGACTTTTATTTCTGTCAATAAAATATCTGTCTGTCTGTCTGTTAACTGTATTAGCAAAACGTTGCCTGACAACTCACATTATTTAGTTATTATTATTATTAGGTTACTTATAAAATGTAAATCACGCCAATTGAAAACAATGCCTTTTGCAGACAGCCAGATTCAGTGTACCATCCCGTGTAGACCATCAGCACATAACAAGGTTAAGCTTACACACAAGGCCATGGTATCTAACCATTACAACGCTGAAATATTTTTTGTATAAACCGTGGAGACCAAAGAGTTTTTTTCAGTTTTAAATCATCATACATGTCTTAGTTATGGCTATTCCCGCTTCATTTTAATACCTATGTTCTGGGTCTACGACCATTGTAAATATCTTACTCTTTCAGTGTAGGGATATCGACATTAAACATTAGGATCCGACGTCTACAGATGTCAGATTCTGACGTATAAAGACGGTACCCGCGCTGTATAGGTTAACCCCTGTATGCACAGTGAAGGAACATACATTGTCTGTTTGTAGAGGATCAAAGATTCAATATGAAGTAGCTAATTGATCCAAGACATGGCCAAAAGTTATAAAGGCTATCCGAAATTACATTAACCGTGGTGAATGAGTTTCGCTGATTTCTAAACCAATTCTTATCAATTTTTACAGGCAGTATTGTTTAGTCACGCACCGACCAACCTGAAAATTGTCTAGTTATATAGTATAGGTATTTCAGCAGTTAGACCATTTGACTGAGATGTAATTCTGATACATAATTAATGTGTGATAGAGGCGCATCATTTACTACAAAATGCTACATGGTATAACCTAAACTATACATATGCTTTAAAAAACTTATCAGTGTATGCATTCACCGCATCACTGGAAAATATTGTCTCTAAAAGTTCATTAAAAACAATGCAAATTGATTGAGAAATCAGCGAAAACCATTCACCAGGGTTAACATGGTTGATGTGATTTGTAGAACTACCTATCATCAGCACATGCCATCTCCGCACACTACTGGAGTACTCTAGACTTGTGTCTACAGAGTGTTGTTTTCTTTCCTCGACATAGTGAAGTAAGATCGTCCGTCTTCGAGAGTATCCGTTGTTAGACTATTCCACTTTGCATACTACGTTGTGTTATCGTTGAATCAACGTCTCTGACGTTGATTCAACGTTGCTACAATGTAGTGTTCCTTGAGGGGTTAACCCTTGCATCGCTAAGCCCGACTATTCTGCCGTGCACAGCCAGGTGGTATCTGCTTTATTCACAAGTAAGCAGATACTGCCTGCTGGCTTTGCAGTATACCGGTAGTTGTTTTTCAATCCATCTTATTAGCTGTTTAAATCGCAGTTTTTAGGAATGATATGTGTTTAAACATCAGTATTTGCAAACGTCTGGTCTCAAATTAAGCAAATATGAGTAATTTTCATCAACTTGAAGTTGTGGGTCGCGACAGCGTGACATAAGTTCAAGTGGGTGACAATTTATTTTGTAATGTAGCGCTAGGAGCTAAACATGTGAGATAGCGGTGGGCTGTATGAGGTGAACCAGCTCTATAATAATAATAAATTGAAAATACAAATTAGTTATATTATCAACATAATCACATAATATAATCATGTTGGCTAGGTTATATCATGTTTGTTTTATTATCACATCATTTCATTTACTTATATCAGCGAATATCAGCACTAAAAATGTATTAAAAGTAAGCCGACTTTTTATCCCATAGCATCATGCAAGCACAGTATAAAAACTTGAACGACAATCCACTAGATACTGGTAATAATTCCCTTATTACATAGCAAAATGCAAATTATTAAAGATAAACAATAATTTCAAAAACTTTACAAACAAAACTTCAGCAATTCATCATGGCGAAATTGACCCTATGCTGACCTATTGTTGACCCACAATTAGCCTTTCTCATCTTATGTACCACTTACCTCACTATGTATATTTATTTTGTATGTACTTACGTGTATCTGAAAACAACATTATGCCTTTCTGATATCATATAACATGCCGCTAAGTAACTGTACCTTACGTTTTATTCAAGGCAGACAGTAATATGTTAAAAGACACAATAATGACAGTAAAAAGTAATTTATAAAAGTTGATGACTTTTCGTTCTTCCATCTTCGCTTTCGCTTAAATTATGTATTATAATAAAAATTATTTGCACTTTTTTTTTAATAGAGGTATTCATACTCATAAATATTGCATTTATATTATTCACTGCTTGCTATTAAGGGCGGGGGGCCTAGGGTAGTGGTTAGCACCGCTGCCTTTCACGCCAGAGCTCGGGGTTCGGTCCCGGTCTCGGCGGTTTGAAAGAAACAAAAAATGTTTCTTCCCCATCCACGTGTGAGAGTCAGTATTGTGGGGAGCCTCCGTGACCAAGAGGTAGCGTGCTCGGCCTCAGACCGCCAGGGCACGAATTTCGAATCCTGTGTCTGGAGGACAGTGTCATCTCACCATCCTCAGGAGATTCTCCTGGCCCAGTTTAGCCTATATGAGGTGGCCTCAAGCTCAATTCATTTCATTTCATTTTTGCTTGCTATTAAGCAGTGTTAATAAGATATAAATAAATCGCCTCCAATTAACTTAAGTAACTCAAAGCAAATAAGCAGTAACTGCTTATTTTTCAACTAAGCAGTTACTGCATTTTGACTTTGTATAGCGGAGCAGTATTCATGCGAGTTGTGACCCAACAACCACGCGATATTGACCTAATAATGGCCTAGTGTTGGACCAGCGTCGCGGACGGTGTGCCAACATTAAACCAACATTGGGACAATGACTCGGGTTTGTTGGGAATGGGGTCCACATTCTGTGCCGAAAAGTAGCAAATCGTGATAAGATATTATTGCGAAAATTAACGTTCCATGTCCCACTTTTGGAATCCAAAGCACAAAATAAACAAAATATAATTTCACTCATGCACTTGTGCAGTGATGCAGAGCGAAATGTCTTTTACTAAATAAACTATGTAAATCGATGGGATTCAACCCCCATTGCGGTTTTAGCAGCTAATACTAAACCTTTTTTTGGTCATTTTGAAAACAATTTTCCATCAGGATTTAGTCTGAGATTATCCAAAAAATGGCAATTTAAAATTTGGAAACAATATGTCTATTAATCAGAGCATCATTGATATTCAATGCCTGCTAATATACTACAATAATTCTAGGTCTTAACCCTTTAAGCGCTAAAAAGTACTATAATCGTTTTTAATCAATTATATAAGGAGATTAGGTAAATGCTACTGAGGATAAAATGTATGTCTCAACACCAACATCTGACATTGTTTAGTCTCAAATTAAACAAATATGAGTTGAAAACATTGCTTTCTTTTCTGCACAGAATGAGATATTTTAAAAATACCAGCTTACTCTGCAAAGTCAAATGCAGAATCTGCTTATTTTACAAATGAGCAGATAGTGCATTTTTTGTTTCGCAGAGCAGTACTGCCGAGCAAAGCTATAAGGTAGCATCTGCTTATTTTACAAGTAAGCAAATACTACCTTTTGACTTTAGGGCTGATTGTTGAGCTGATTGTTACAAGCTGGCTGTGAATGTGGGTGTGGGGAAAAGAAGAAATAAAGTAAATGTACCGTAACCAGTCGCCTTACCAGAGGCGCACTCATCACTGGCGAGTACCACGTAGCTGATCAGTACCACTGTAACAGATAAAACAGCACAAAACATTAAATTAGATCATCACTGGCGAGCACCACGTAGCTGATCAGTACCACTAAAACAGATAAAACAGAACAAAAAAATAAATTAGATCATCACTGGCGAGCACCACGTAGCTGATCAGTACCACTGAAACAGATAAAACAGAACAAAACATTAAATTAGATCATCACTGGCGAGCACCACGTAGCTGATCAATAGCACTGTAACAGATAAAACAGAACAAAACAATAAATTAGATAATCACTGGCGAGCACCTCGTCGCTGATCAGTACCACTGAAACAGATAAAAAAGGAACAACACATTTAAAAAGATCATCACAAGTAGAAAACAAAACAATAAATTGGTATTTGCCGTTACAACGCTGATTTATGTTTGTATAAACTTTTGAGAACAAAGTGTTATTTTCAATTTAAAATCATCATAAATGGCTTAGTCAGCTCTTTCTGCGTCATTTAAATACCTATGTTATGGGACTAGGGATATTATAAATATGTTACTCTTTAGGTGCGAAGATCGACTATTGACGCTGACGTCTACAGATGCTCAATTAATTCATTGAAGTTTATTTTTTACCCACTTGAAGGTGTGTCTCGCTACCGTAACCCACAACTTCAAGTGATTGAAAGTTATTCATAAGTGTTTAATTTGAGACCAAACATTTGCAAATTTTGCTGCTTAAACATCCATTTAATTACCAACATCAGTGAATGGTATCGACTGATAAAACGTATTGAAAATGATTATAATCGTGGTTAGCGGTGAAAGGGTCCATCCTTTCAGTACGGTGACATATTTTAGACGTCAGAATCTAACGCCTGAAGACGTCAGAAATGACGTCTATAAACGTCAGAATCTGACGTCTATAGACCTCAGATTCTAACGTCAGATTCTAAAGTCCATCCCCGCACTGAAGAAAATACATGTTCTAATGGCCGTACACTAATAACATATTCAATTGAAGCGGAAAGAGCTAACTGAGAGATTTATGATGGTTTCAAATGTAAAAAACCCTTTGACTTCCATGGTTTATACTAAATATTTCAGCGCTAAAAGGGTTGAGATCTAATGTCCGTCCCACAAAGGCGTCCAGAGATCAGACGTGGACCTGGATTAAGTGAGGCTTTGTTGTCCGGATAAGACTTTCCGATTAATTACACCAGTATGGATCGAGGCCTGTCTAATAAGGCGATCTGAGGATCGGGGTCCGGTGAATCTGATCCGTACAACCGAGAATCCAAGGCCCGGAAAGTACGAGACGTAGACCCGATACTGTTTTAATGTTGGCTCGACGTCGAGCCAACATTAAAACAACATCGGTTCAACGCATTGTGTTTGTTGGGGGTTTCCCTGGTTTAAATTTACTAAATGTGGTGATATTCGTATATTTTGCTATGTGTTAATTGGTATTTTTCTGTTGTAATGTTGTAATTTAAGCGAAAATATTACTATACCTATCTACTAAATTGTGTGTATTTAGGCTACAATTTTCCCACAAGTTACGATATATCGTAGGCTTCGGATTGTTCGAGATGGCCATCTCGACCAATCCGAGGCCTAATATATATCGTAACTTGTGTGTTGATAGGGTTAATCTCTATTACCGTCTGCCTGCACGGCCGTGACGATCAAAGGGTTAACATGATTAATCCTCAAAATGATTGACCTGGATAACGTTATTACGATCACGTCACCCCCCCCCCCCCCCAATTAGCG
Source organism: Flabesymbios commensalis (assembly GCA_964017125.1). NCBI lineage: Eukaryota > Metazoa > Annelida > Polychaeta > Terebellida > Flabelligeridae > Flabesymbios > Flabesymbios commensalis. Next base: position 9,647,750 of record OZ024918.1, on the reverse strand, counting down.
AGAATCGCGGCCCATCATAAATTAGCTTTCGAAAGACAAACAAAACTCGCTTAACACTTACATAGTTAGCTCTGTATTTCTGCAATGATGCTGAACACGTTTAACCATTTCAGCAAGGGGATCGCTATTAGACGTCAGAATCAGACTTCCAAGGATGTCAGAATGTGACGTCTAAAGTCGATCCCCGCAACAAAAGAGTAAAACAATTATAGTGGCCGTAGACCCATAACATATGTATTCAAATGAAGCGGAAAAAGCTAAGTAGGACATTAATAATGATTTCCTAATGAAAAAAAACTTCAGTGTTTTGGTTCATATAAAATATTCAGTGCTTCAAGGGTTGAAAGAAAAGAAAACATAACTGAAATTTAGAAAATATTACATGCTTATGTAATGAAAGTCAATTTGGGAGGTGTCAGTATTTGATTAAATATCAATATTTCTCGTCATTTGAAGCTGGAAATTGCGTCAGCAATTCCAGGTTCAAATGACGAGAAATTGAAACAAACACTTCAGCACGACAAGGGTTAACACTTTTTGAAGCCCGGTCTTTGTTCTAATTTTTTTTCGTGTTGAGATGTAAAATTATTCAATTTGAAACTGCCGCGATGTTTATAAATAACTGATTGTTGTTATTCAAGGCCACTATTTTTTTTTCTCTGCTTTGGATGGGAAAAAATAAAAAATCTAGTGATGAATCATAGCGCTTTTCAGTGAATTATTTCATTAGAATTTGGCGCGTGGGGAACATGGAAACAAGCGAACTCAGACAGTTAAGACGATGTGCAATCTCCGAGTCGCTTAATTCGATCTGCATTCATTTCTGGGGAAGTTGGCTGCCCCCACTTTCATGAATCTGTGCACGGTGTTTCCTATTATTACTTTGTTCCTTTGGAGCCAAGAGGTGCTGTCTGCCACTCGTTAGAGTGGCATATAACACCCCTTGTGTCCGAGGGCGAGAGTTCAGGTCTCACAATATACAGAAACAGAGAACATTTTGATGGACGACACATTTGTAAAACTGACAATGAATTTTATATTTGAAGCTTGGCAGATTAGACAGAACATTATCTGATTATGTTTAATTAAAAATTATATATAAACATAAGTTTTTTCTTGCTGTTGGGGTAGTTCATCCATGTTTTAAATAAATATATGTATTGTTATAATAATGTATTGTTATTAATATTTGCTATAGATGTTTTAAATAAGTTATTATAAATGGTAAAAACAGTGACTGAGAAGCCCTAGAGGACTGGTCTTTTTTTTTTGGTCCGATATACTATCTATGTGACATATATGTGTGTACTGGTCACTTAAACAACAAAAAATTACTTATTAACTATTTTCCATTAATCAGTAGAAACTCAATTCTGGTTCGTAAATATAAAAGGTGCCTATTTCCTCCCCCTCTCCGTTTTAATCTACTTTAATTCTGTGAAACGCAGTGACGTCACTCGGTGAAAAGAAGGTTATATAACAGCCCATCCCCCATACTTTATTCTGTGAAACACAGTGACGTCACTCGGTGAAAACAAGGTTATATAAGACCCCCCTCTCACATACTTCATTGTATTAGCCAGCTCGGTGAAAACAAAGGAGGTCAAGGTCATTAGGTTTCACAGAATGGCTCCTAAATAATCTGAAAGTGGAGTTCCGACGTACAGAAACTAGAATCAATATAATTCATACATAAAACCATGGTAATTTAAATTTTTAATTCGGTTAGTGAAGGTATTATTTGACATATTATAGTCGGATTCATATTAACTGTGGTGAATGATTATTGCTAATTTCTCATTCAATTCTCAACCGATTTGACATACATTTTTACAAGCACTCTTTTGTAGCTATGAAAAACCCTCTGAAAATTTCATAGAAACATATAATGTAGTTTAAAACTAAGTCTATTTAACATGCAGTAAATAGATAAAAATGTCGACCTCTATAAACTGATTGAATCGTCTCAGAATTTAATTATATGTCAACTGATCTAACGTCTGAGTACTTGCCCCTTGACTATACGAGACAATAGTATGTGCAAAATGTCTCGACAATGGTTCACAATTGACTGATTAATTCTTCGAAATTCATTCACCATAGTGTATGATTTTAATATGAATCTGACAATAATGTACACACTTTTATCCATTTATCGTATATATTTGTGTATATAAAGCCTAATAAATATCCATGGCAAAACATTTTCCAGGGAGAACAGGGTTACAAAAAAGTTTCAGATAACAAGGCATTAATGGAACGTACATCCTGCAAATTTGCACAGGATTTGAACCTGGCGACCCCGCGACATGTGGCAGCGGACCCTATATACCTGTCTGCCGAATTCAATCCGAAAAAAGTCGCCTAGTTAAGAGAACTCGTTGTCACAACGTTAGATCAATGTTGGCCCAGCGTCTGAGACGCTGAACTAAAATTGAGCTAACGTTTTGCCAAGGTCTCATATCTTATGAGCATCCATGGCTTTTACATCTGGTAAAATGACATTTGCCACAAGACCCTGACATAACAGTTGCTAAATGTTAATAGCTGGGGCACTATCACAAGGGATTGGGCTATTTAACTCTTTTTGTCCCAGTATCGCACTCTTAAACCGTTCAGTGCGGAGTCCGTCTCTGGACGTCAGAATCTGACGTCTGCATAGATGTCAGATTTTGATGTCTAAAAACGTTCCCCGCACTGAAAGAATTAAACAATTTATAATGGTCGTGGACCCATAACATACATGTATTGAAATAAAGCGGAAAGAGCTAACTTAAACATTTATCGTGATTTCAACTTAAAAAAAAACATCTTCGGTCGTTTTTAAAACAATATTTCAGCGTTGTAAGGTTTAAAGTGGCAGTGTTATTGAGGTGATAAAGTTGTACAAGAGTGGGATAAATTCAACACGTGGCGATGTGATGTAGAGATTCTGCTGAATCATCCCGAAAATTAGCCCAGCTGGAAACAATACACTGAGGCTCACAAAAGCCTCCAGATGAAATCCGGATCCAACCTGCACCCAGGCCTGACACAGCGCCTCTAGCGGCAACTGTAGGTAATCTACACATGCTTTCACCAGAAGGATACAGACCAGTGAACATGGTGATCACCCGATGCTGGTTTTAGTTGGGCCAGCCTCGAAGACGGTGGCCCAACATTAAAACAGCATTTGGTGATTGTCTAATGTTTGCTGACATGCTGGGAACTCCACTCTTATTTCAATCAACTGGCAATCGCGTGTTGGGTTTTATCATTCCAGGTTTTGAGGTACATTTAACCACAAAAATAAAACAAACAGAAAAGTAGAAATGGCATAGTGTAATAAATGACAACACGAATTAGTTATGTCAAAAGCGATCTCCTAAATACGTGCGCAATTAGTTCTTCAACAAATTTAGTAAGACTAAAAGAGGGACAATTGTTAGAGCGTGGCGCTCTGCCGAGGTCGCTGCCTGTCGTGCGGCTTCGAATCCCGCTTGGTGCAGGAATTTCAGAGACATATCATATTTCTCCCCTCTCAATATTGGGACATTGTTTCGATGTTGTGTCCTTGGGCAAGGCAATTCACCCTCATATGCTTCATTTGACTCAGGTCAAAATGAGTACCTGGTAAGACAGAGGTGGCAATGTGTACGATAAGCTCAATGCGCCGAAATGGATGTAGGACTGTATGCTCTCCGTGGAGTTGAAATGGCACACGAATGAACAGGTCCAGTGACCAGGGGGTAAAATGTCAAGTCGGTTTATAGGTCTTCAATTCAATAGGTCTTCAATTTCTTAGAAAAAACGTTCCAATTAGCCTAAATATACAACAAAATGTAGGCAAGTTCCGAACCCTCCGCAAATCAGCACCCGTGTATTCAAATCCTGGATCACCTTCTGTTAACCCTTCCAGCGCGGGGATTTTTGGCGTCAGAATCTGACGTCAGGTTTTACCGTTGTGAGGATTATGTGCGAGATATCCCCCTCCTATATCAGTTTCACATTCAACATTCTGATTGCTCAGCAATGTCAACCCCCTTAAGCCTGTACGGCAGCTACAAATGTGGTATTTCGTCAATATCAGTATATATTGCTTAACGTCGCTTTCTGCACAATCATGGGAATATGGCGACATAGCAAATCCCGTATTCGATACTCTGTCCTACCCTTGTCTAATGAATTCAAGGGTTCTTTATAGTGCACGGTCCCACATACACTACTGCACACTTCATGCCTTTGAACAGTTTGAACCACTGTGTATACACAATCTTGATGACAAACATCCAACCCTGCCGGGATTTAAACCCAGTAGGCCTACACTGTTTTTCGGGCAACACTACCGGGCCGAAGGAACCATCGGGCCAAGCAACGTCAGAATGAGTTCCCAGTTAAGATGAAGGACAAGAGGAAGCCATTTGACATTCCAGAGCTGAGCAACTGTGTGACTTTGATATTATTGACGACAATGGGATAATAGAGTGAGAAAACGAAGTCTGTCATCATCTGCCATCTTGTTACTGTACCCCTCGTGGCATCATAAACATCTGCTTGGTTGATTGTCGATTCCGATTGAAGTTGTTTCTGTTATTTTTTCAAAGGCCACTGCTTATTAACCCTTGTCGTTCTAGTTCCATATTAATAACCCTTATCCTACTAGACTCACATAAGCTATTTTATCAGTTTCACTGCTATTTTATTCGATTTGAAACGATGATTTTATACTTTTTACAGCAGGTTTCAAACGATATGAAATCAAATTAAATTGCTAAAATAGATTGTGGTTGATAATCAGATAATTGAGTACTTCGTATGTCTATCCTCGCAAGAAAGAAAATTAAGGGTGACTGAAATTGATTAAATAGTTAGTGGTACATGCTTATGTAACAAATAATTCAATTAGGGATGTACCTGTTTTTGATAAATATAAATAGTTTTTGTCATTTAATAGTGGAGATTGATGCATAGCATTCTTGATGAGTAGAGAATATCCCTCTCATTTGGGATAAGACATGTTTTATCTTTAGAAAAGAATGCTAAAATAATAACAAAATAATTTTAAAATAAAGTAAAAGCTAAACGTGATGACATTTATGTATTTTTTGATAATAGGGAGCCTGAATGGTGATGATTAATCAAAAGAACGGACTTGTCAAGCCCAGTGTATGAGTTTCTCCGTTTTCTACGGATGCTATATAATCTATAATGTCTATGGGCGCCTTTGTTTTATCATGTCTTTGTATTTTTGCAATTGCTAATACCTTTTTATAATTTCATAAGCCAGCATTTCCCTTCATAAAGAAATATCTTTTATTTGTTTATTAAATATGAATCTGTTCCTGTATGCACTTATGTGTAGTTGTACTATTACCTCTTTCTCCTGTGTAGTTAAATAATTACTTTATTTTTTTCTCACTTGAAGTTGTGCCCTCGCAGGGGTTGAAAATTTCTCATATTTGTTTAATTTGAAACCAAACATTTACAAATTGTGATGTTTAAGCAGTCATTTTATTCCAAATAATATTCAGCTGGCAAAGGTTAATATAATATATCCATTTATATAGTGAAACTTGCAGGATGTTTCTTTGTTTATTGGGCAACCTTGACTTATCACCAGAGGGTTAGAAAATGACCACTTGAAATAATGATGCTTCCTTTTACACACAACCAAAATTGCGACGTTACTCAAACGACATATTGGATTATGGTGTGATTTACCTGCTTGTTCCGGAATGCGCACGCACCACTCCTGGGGTCACGTGACCTGCATGGTTTTATGAAAAAGGGCTGCCGTCATCGACAAGACAGTCCTGCAAAAGCAACCAGCTGTAACTGATCACTTTTCAAGTGAGCAGTTACTGCTGTTTGCCTCAGCCAATCTCACGTTAGTAGTAATAGAGTAACGTATTCTGTCATACATAGCCAAAATTCAGTAGTACTATAGAAGTGGGCAGTAAAATATACTTTGCAGAGAAGTATTGATGATTATTGTAACAAAGTATTTATGAATGTAACGAAAACTGGATGCTAGGGCACAGAAACTGCATGATTATTTTGTAAGTTTTCGAATTGCAACGTAAATGTTTGGTTAGTTTTATAATTATAAGATATGTCATGCTCGCTCCTTCAACATAAATATCATCGATACTGAATTCTCGCTGTCACAGCCTTTATTGGGTGTGTTTGCTTGACAGACTAGAGGTGATGCTTTGTCATAGGTTGACCTACGTGGCTGTAATGGCACGCAGACGGTCGTGCCTCAAGTCATGATAATAGCGTGGGGCGCCCGGTGTACATGTGGCCCGCAGGATAAATCTACTGATTGCATTACAGCGGGGCATTGCCGGGAGAGATAGTGTTTCTCATTAACTATTCAGAGGCAAATTTCTTAAGTGGCCCAAGCCGTTCAGACAAGACTTATTCTGTCCCGATTCTCCATGCACCCTCCGTGCTCTGGTGCCATCTGGTGGCGGACGCGTTTCACAGAATCACGGCCTGGGTTTTCCCGGAGAAAGGAACCTCTTCGCCGGCTGAAGTCCGTGCGTCTGACAATCCACCAGTCCCGCGGAAACAGGCCGTATCCAATCTACATGTATGTTTTTTTGGGGTTAAAAAACCAGGACAAGCTCTCCACATGTTATCGTCACCGTCGGAGCTCGTACACAGCCACAGAAGGCCAATTAGACATCAGACCAATGTTGGTCTCTAGTCTTTTTTTAGTATCAAGCTGACTTTTATTCTGAAAAAAGATTAATCTATGAAACCTGAATGTCATTGTGTCAAATTAAATCCGCGATCTGTGACTTTTGAGGAATGCACATCTTACGATCGCACCAGGGTAATTCATCTTCCCTATAACAAGGCTAGACTCCTCTGACCTAAGGGGGAGCTCAGCCTTGCTCCGGAGAAGATGGACTTACTGCTCAAGAAAGTTAAGGGGAACGTTGATCCTTTATTCTGATCCAATGTCGCACCAATAGTATTGATCCAATATGTGATCAATTATAACTCTTAAAGCGTTAGATTAAAACAAATGACTTGAAGTCACGTATAAGTACCGCGACCCACAACTTCAAGTGGGCGAAAATTACCCATATTTGTTCAATTTGATGCCAAACATTTGAAAATCTTGATGTTAAAACACTCATCTAATTCACAATAACAGTGATGTATCCTGCTAATAAAACAGGTTAAAAACGGCCAGGACAACTCGAGCGACATTGTAGTAAGTTTTAAATTTTGTTCACGTACTTCGAGTCAATGGAGGCCATATCGCGTACATAGTGCGTTCCTACCACACTGTGCAAGTCATTATCGCGTCCTCACGTTTTTTTTGGACGTGGTCGGAAACTTGGTCTGGGGTGATGGTGACATTAACACCTTAACTACATGTAGGTTCACCACAAAAAAAAAATACTGAGAGTGTGGTGTCGCTTTTATTTGTGGGTCGCAGTAGCATCAGTTTTACAAACAAAAGGATCTAAATCCAAATATTCAAGTTTTTCTTGTCGGATCATAAACATGGTACAAGCCCCATCTGTGTTCCTGCACATGTACCCAACCGTGACAGGGTTATACTGCCTTGCAGAGACACACACAGTAACTGCTTAGTTAATCCTTACAACAATTATGGAGAACAAATGGTTTGTTTTAATTTGAAATCATCATAAATGTCTTAGTTAGCTCTTTCCGCTTCATTTGAATACCTATGTTATGTGTAAATCGTACAGTGCAGAGATCGTCATTAGACGTCAGAATCTGACGTCTTTTAATTCTTTCAGTGCGGTGGTCTCTTCAGACGTCAGTTTCTGACGTCGAAAAACGTTCCCCGCACTGAAAAGGTTAAAAATTAAGTGGCTACATTCTAAAAACAAAAGGTTTTTGGAGGTTCTTTCCCATGTAGTCATACAGAGAAAGGTTCCTCATACATACCTGGTATGTATATGAAACTGTTCTCTATATCACTATATCAAAACGAACCTTCAATAAATTATGGAACGTTCTGTATTAAGAGTGTACTGCTACTTGACTTTGCACTGGGGTATTGATAACCTATAGACATAATTTTACAATGGAAATCATGTCATAATCATGCCTGTAATGGAAAACGTGTATTCCCCGGGGTCGAGTGGAAAAAAACAATTTCTTTACAATACCGCTGAGACTAGAGATGGTCGACCTGCACTGTAATACAAAGCCGAAATGGCAGTATCCGTTTACTCGAATAGTTAACAATTACTTTCTTCTGGCTTTTCTCGTCAGTGCCGCGCGGGAGAAAACTTAGAAAAGAAACACCAGACGTTCTCACAAACTTAACCCTTTCACTATAGTCGTTTGTAAGCCGTTTTATTGGCCGATCATATATCACTGTTATTAACAATGAAATGAGTGTATAAACATCAAGATTCGCACATTGTTCGTCTCAAATTAAACAAATAACATTAATTTTCACCCACTTGGAGTGGGTGAAAAATTAAATTATGTTAAGTATTTTGAGTACATTTTAAGAAACAACATTGATGGACCAACATTGTATCAACATTGGCTGAATGTTTCGTGTTTGTTTTCTTTAAACCCCTCCGCCCTCCCCGAATTGAATTATGTGAATAACTGAGTATCTGTCACCAATTATTTTATTTTTGGTGTTACAAACGTGTTTTCGCTGTCCGACGTGGACGGACGCGTTGTCGTTTTTGGACTTAAACCGGGCATTCCTTGTTTTAGGCGCACCATATTCCCTTTAATGCTTAGGTCACAACTAGCCCGGGCCCCGTCCGGGCTGTGAGCACGGCCGAGATCTAAACCCGGGCACTGTCGTCATGAACAAATCAAGTTTTACAGATAATCTGTCGGAGTCCTGGCGGGTCCCGGCGGGCGCTCGACCGGCTATCGGAAGACACTTGTCCTCATTTCTCTGAAAACTTTACCGGGGCTCGCAGGTGTAAGGGATATCGGGCGGGCACCGGCAGGGCACCGGAACCGGCAGGGCATCGGCAGGGTTCCTGCAGGGCCCCTCAGGGGTCCCGGCCAGGGTGTATAGCCTATAGGGGCGTTTCCCTATTATTTTTTTTATTATTAAAACAAATTATCTAGGAGATGCAAGCTGCTGACAATATAATATTGGGTCCAGTTGTGGCTCATTAGATCCAGTTGTGGCTCGAAACGCAGATGTACTGGGTTCGAAGCCATGTCGGGGGGATGTTCGTCATCGATGTTGTGCATATAAAGCGCTCCAAACTGTTCAAAGGCCAGCAACGTGCAATTCTGTCTGTGTTACTGTGTACTAGAAAGAACCCTTGAAGTCATTCGATAAGAGTATGCCCCTATATGTGATGGACGAATGTTTTAAATTATTAATCAAAAACAGGTTGTGTAATGTCTTCTTTTACTCGACTTATCTATTAGATAAACTATTGATATCCACAAAATGTAAGGGAAATTTAAAGACTGGGCTATTTGTATACATTTTGTGATGCAAGTTGATTCAAGTTACAAACACAGTTTATAAAATGAGAAGTAGCCTAAATTGTTTGATTGATTTATAGATGGATTGATTGATTGAACATTGATAAATTTGTCTTCCAGTAGCTGTGTATACCCCTGGAGATTATACAAGGGTACCAACCGGGGCCCGCTCGGGCATCGTAAATGCACCGGCGGAGCACCGCCCGGGTCCCCTACAAGGCAAGTCAGGACCCCGCAGGCTCCCGCCCGGGTCTCGTAGGGGGGCCGGGCGGGTACACTGTGTACTTTCCTTCATAAATTATCCCCGTGTCCCTGGCGGATCCCGGCAGGGGCCCCGCCGAGGCACTTCCGGGCAGATTACGGGCCAGAACCGTGGTATATTTCTCGCGGGGGCCCGGGGTACTTTTAAGTTAGAACTAAATGTAACCCGAGGCCCGTCCGGGGTTAAAAAAATAGACGGCACCTGGTCGGGGTTCCCCCAGGTCCCGTGCGGGACGGCCAAAAAAGGCCAAAAACAGCCCGGGAACAGCCCGGGAAGGCCCTTTTGTGTAATGTGACCAAGGCATAAGCCAGGCTGTGTCAATGGTCAAATAGGAGACGTTGACCTAATGCTAGGTTTTTGCCGGCCCAGCGTCTGAGACGGTGGGCCGTCAGTAAACCAGCAATGGGCCAATGTCTCGTGTCTGTTGGGTGCAAATTGTAGTGAATGGAGCATTTGAATGATTCAGCAATGTAAAGGCCCTCTTGGCGGTGGCGATCAACACAAGACGTTTAGCAATGGTGGGTCAATGTTGGGCCAACGGCGCGGACAGTGAACAACATTAAAACAACATTCTTTCAACGTCTCGTGTTTTATGTGTATGTACCACGGTCATAACTGTCATAAAATATATATTGATTGTATCTAATTCAATGGAATAACTATATGTCTGTCTGTCTTGGTTATGATACTTGATCAACATAAATTTCTGAATTTAGATTCTGATCAACTTAGACGTCAGTAAAAATGAACATGGATCTATTTAAACCCCGTCGCATGCCGCTGAAAGAAGACACAACGTTGGCCTGATGTCGGCTTATCATCTGCGACATTGGACCGACATTAACCCATTGGCGCATATTGCGACATTTTACCTAATGAATCTAAAGTCAATGAAATTGACATATATTATTCTTAGTCACCCATTCAAATATTATTGGTAAAATTTGTCAATTTCATTCACTGTGAATTTTTACTAAATGTTTAGTTTCACTCAATGTAAATTTTTATTCACTGTGAATTTTCATTCCATGTGAATTTTCACTCCATGTGATTTTTCACTCGATGTGAATTTTTATTCTCAAGAAAATGTGAAGGAGAAACATTATAATCGCCAGATTTGGGTATTTTTTTAATTTAAATTGTCCACAGTTTAGTAATTTTCACCCACTTTAAGTTTTGCTTCGCGTCACTTTAAGGGAGTGAGAATGTTTTGCAATGCAATCTAGCACTACAAGGCTTAAAAGCCATACCCTATATTTTACCCCTCCACAGAAATAATGCCAAGTTGACACGGGTTTTGGATTACGTTGTTGCCGAAATCGAAGTCAATTTGGGGTATCTCTTTCACGGCATAGGAATGGCATCAATTCCAAGTTGTAATTCCCAGCAAACACGAGAAGTTGGTTCAATGTTGGAGTAATGTTGGGCCAGCGTCGAAGACGATGGCCCAATATTAAAACAGCATTGGTTCAATGTCTCGTGTGTGCTGGGAGCTGTAATAGATGACATACGGCCACCGATCGCTAGACAAAGTGGAACGTATAAATTTACATTAGTCGATGCCTTTTTTACCGTCGACAGGGGCACTCGACGCATAAAATGTCCTTTTTATTACGTACATAATGCGGAGAACTGACACGATTTTCACTTTTGTATCAAGTGGGGATTTAGGCTATAACACAACTTTGAGCGCTCAACAGAATATGGGGATATGGCGTGAGGCAGAACGCCTGGACCCTCGTGTATGTCGTTTTTCCCATAATTTAGGTGCACACATAGATAGCCATCCCAAGCATGAGACGTTGACCCAGTAACGTCTATTTGTTGAGCTTAGTTAATCGAAGACTAGCATTTTGCAGATCACCATTTTTCAAAAATAGACACAATTTGCATTCATTTGAAGCAGGAACTTGCGTCAGCAATTCCAGCTTCAAATGAATAAAAATAGAAAGGCAGCAAAACAAGGGTTTAGATGTAGCAGAATTATAACATTGTCATTGGGAGGGTTTCCTGTTCCAGTTCTGCTTAAAAGTTGACGAAATGTTATTTTCATTAATTCATTAATTCATTAGTTAGTACATGCATTATTCGTTTCTTCGTTTGTTTGCTTGTTCATTCATTAATTCATGCATTCATTTATTCATTTATCTATTTATTCATTCATTCATTCATTCATTCATTCATTCATTCATTCATTCATTCATTCATTCATTCATTCATTCATTTATTCATTCATTCATTCATTCATTCATTCATTCATTCACTCACTCACTCATTAATTTATTCATTCATTCATTCATTCATTCATTCATTCATTCATTCATTCATTCATTCATTCATTCATTCATTCATTTATTCATTCATTCATTCATTCATTCATTTATTCGCTCATTCATTGGCATCACATCTATTAGAGGTACATCTCGGCCAGCAGCCTGGCATAATAACTGCATGCCTGTAGTTATACCTTAATTATTGGATCATCCTCAGAATTAGGTCTTAACTCTATAATCGGATTATTGCCTAATTAATTAGCTTGGTTCGTAAACCATCACTGTAGTTATGATTTTTGCTTTGATTTCCCACCAGGGCGAAATGGAAAAATATCATTATTCAAGCAACATCCAGATTTGTCACAAAGCTTTAAAAAAGTTGACGGTCGTTTGGTGTGTAACCTTCATACACTTTTATTTTTACGTGACTGCTTTTCCAACACTTAATGCTAAGAAATCGATACATTGTCTCCATAATTATGATATTGACTGTAGATGTTAACGGTTCTACGACGTAAAATTTCACTTTTTTAAAAACTATGGAAAATATTATAGAGCCAACACAAATATCCGCACATAAATTCGCACAGAAGTTTCTTTCGCTCATATTCCTTTACTTGAAAATTACGTATGGATGATCCAGTAGGCCTACTATCCCAGAAATGGGGGATACGTCAAATCAATGTTGGGCCAGCGTCGAAAACGGTGGACAAGCATTGGATCAATGTCTTCTAAATGTCTCCTGTCTCACTCGTGATTTGGATTATTCCCATGCATTTTGCTAAAAAAGAATACATTTTTAGTGCTTTCAGTCCAATAGTTTTCCGAACATCCTTTCTCACAACTAAATATTGAGAGGAACTAAATCGGAACACGAAGACCTAAAAAAAATGCATGGTGTAAATATTTTTATAACCGGTCTATAATTAGGAGGTATTTCTGATCCAATTAAAGCTGGCAATTTCGTAAATAAAAATCGCAATGGCATTTTAATAACGACAATGTCAATCAACCTTTAGCGACCGTTTACATCAGTCTAACAATATTTGCTGCATAAAGCGCAAAGCAGACCAAGGCAAACGTGAACACGAGAGCTTATACGCAGGCGACACGAAATTAGACGATTATTTTCCTTCATTCCCTTTGCAAAGCAGGCACGAACGCGAAAAAAACAAATATTTTTAAACGTTTCGTGCTGGTTTTCTCCTTCGGCTTGGTGTTTGTGTATTTTTACCAATGATAAATCAGTGTATTTGATCATTTCCGCGCTCGTGTGTTTTACGTTAAAGCATTTAAACAATAAAAGCTATAATTCAATGAGTAAGGATTGCTTTTTTGAAAACCATGATTAACCCTTTCAAAGCTAAAATATGTTTGTATCAACTATAGACAAGAATTTTTTTTTTTTAATTTGAAATCATCATAAATGTCTTAGTTAGCTCTTTCCGCTTTATTTGAATACCTATGTTGTGGGGGTACGACCATTGTAAATATTTTAATTATTTCAGAGCAGGGATCTACTTTAGACGTCAAAATCTGACGTCTACGGACGTCAGATTCTGACGTCTAAAGTCGGTTCCGGCGCTGAAAGAGTTAATCGTCCTATAGCCACCGTTTACTGCGATCCTCTCGTTAATCAGTAGGATTAAGTCGTGTTTTATTGTGCCGGATATTTCCCAGGGCTGGTGGGTGATGTAGTCGTGGACCTGTGTCAACCGGATCCACGTAGAGGTCAATAAAGGTCAAACATACGTGACAGGGAAAATAATAAGGATCCCTGTGGACGGGAGATGCTGGTACAGTGCCTGACTGATGCTGGGCCGGCATCTGCAACGTACAGCCGACATTGTGCCAGCATCTCTGAACCCAGCAAATAAAGTACATTGACCCGACGCTGGGTCAAGGATGTCTCTCCGTTTGAGATGCTGGCTCAGCATTGAGCCGTCAATGGATCAATATATCTGGCTTGCTGACTCATAGAAAACGCAAAGCGTTGACCCAATGCTGGTTTAATGTTGGGCCAGCGTCTGTGATATTAATTCAGCATTGGGCAAACGTCTCGCGAGGCTGCTACGCTGATATAAGTGACATTTCATTTCCTAGTGGGCACGAGGCACTGGTGCAATGTTGGGTTAATGTTGTTGACGGTGGCTCAACGTTGAACCACCATTGGGTCAACCTCCCATGTTTGCTGGGTATATAACAAGCTAACACGATGTACTGACCCAATGTTGTTTTAATGTTGATCCGACGTCGAACACAAGACATTGAACTAATGTTGGATCCGTGCTGGCCCATCGTCTACGACTCTGGCCCATCATCAATACAACGTTAAACAACACCTTCTATTTGCTGGCCTCATTCTGATCGATGATCCCATGCCTATACATGGCACCATTTTAATAACAATTGCTCGGCGAAAATAATTCCCGGAACACCCCCCCCCCCCCTCCCCCTGATACGCTGACATTCAAACCCTAGAGGAGCCACAGTCACGTAAGGTCACTAAGGCTCCATCAAGCCTCAAGCCTCAAACATCATCGCTATTAGCCCATTCTACGAATTTATCTAATTTCTACTGTTCTTTCGATGTTATAAAAGCTGCAGACGATTTATTCATTTTTTGTATTTTTACCCATCTGATGTTGTGGGTCACGGTAGTGTAATTTCTACAATTTATTTTTAAATGTTTTTTTTCAGTTTTCTAAACATCCGTTCTCCCCTTCCTTGACAAATAGATTTAATATTGATATCACATATTCATATGTTTATTTGTAAAAGTTTGTTTTATGATATCATAAAAAGACATTTTCTGAATGCACGTTTTAATGTTATTTCTATAATTTTGATTTCGCGCGCTGTCAAAGTTAAAGAAAACTTTCAGGATTTATTGTTCTCGCCAATTGGTAAACCCTGCTATTTTTAGATGAGACTTCATGATAGCTTATATTCTGTGTCCGTGTGAAATTCTATCATTAAGTTTAGATTTTTCAGCACTAGGTTTTAGATATATGGTTTGCGTGGCGGCCGTTTTGAAAATGTGCTAATTAAAAAAATGCCACTGGGTGATTGTTTTATATCAGGCGGAAATGATGTCTAGAGACCTCCTGGGACATCAATCAGTCCAAAAAAAAACTGCTGTATGACATTCCAAGTTGAGGACATGGTTGGCAATATCCTGCCTGGCTATGGTTTGCGTTGCGTTCCAGTGCAGTGAAATTAGATTCAGCCTCATGCTTCTTGACGCAAGGGTGCAACCCTAAAAGCGAAAGGGTTAATCATGATGAGCATTGCCTGACCGTACATGATAACACGAGACCTGCGAAGACAAACAACAGTAACTGCTTACTTAAAAAGTAAGCAGTCACTGCTGTTTGTTTTTGCACATCAGTGTTGATCCAGCAATTATTGGGTAGATTGGTGAAACATGCATTTCATCCCTGACGGCCGTGAGTGTTTGTTTACCTAGTGCCACGTGAGCCACACGCAAATGTCAATTGCCCGTGGAATGTTTAGGGCCAATGGACACTTGTACATGCACAAGGACACGCGATGGTGATGGTTCCACATGCAGTGTTTATGTTCTGGGAATGCAAAGACATCCACAAAGACGTGTAGCATCAACTGCTTACTTGAAAAATTAATAGTTACTGCAGAACATGCATTTTTGCCTGTTGGTCTCCCTTTAAAGTTAAAACACACCACTACATTATTGTATTTGTCCGACCACGACATTCTAACACAGGAATGGAGAGTTATTATTGACCAAATACAGGTCAATTATCATGGTATGTGTAATGGTACTATTTTCAGTCAGGTGTGACCGAGATACTATTTATGAGGGATCTTCATTATGGTCATATGTGTTTTAAGTCAGTTAAAGCCTTCGGAGTTCTCCATACATAACTGTGAAAAAGGCCTCGGTCTTTGGCCTCGGACCTTTTTCACAGCTAAGATTGGAGAGCTCCTCGGGCTTTATCCTATACTGATAGTCCACTGTTCAGAACACGCGGGATAAGAGGGCCCCAGGAAGCACCGCACCATAGATACCATAAAGTGATATTCCAATTAGGCATCATCATCATGATTCTATACATTTGTATATGAGTTAAAGCAGCTTGTGCTGAACGATTCCCATCATGACAGCTAGCCTATACAATTTGTTATGTGGTACTTATATATTTCCAGTCGTGATTGTTTTTAATTTCCCAATGACCGACTGAATAGCAGGTCGGCCTCTAATAAGGATGGTCTTCTATTGCAGGTCGCCCTCTAATATGGGTGATCTCCCATAGCAGGTCTGCCTCTGATAAGGGTGGTTTCCTATGGCAGGTCGGCCTCTAATAAGGATGGTCTCCCATTCCAGGTTGGCCTCTAATAAGGGTGGTCTTCCATTCCAGGTCGGCCTCTAATAAGGGTGGTCTGCCATGGCAGGTCGGCCTCTAATAAAGGTGATCTCCCATTCCAGGTCGGCCTCTAATAAGGATGGTCTTCCATTCCAGGTCGGCCTCTAATAAGGGTGGTCTGCCATGGCAGGTCGGAGTCTAATAAGGGTGGTCTCCCATGGCAGTTCGGCCTCTAATAAAAGTGGTCCCCCGTGGCAGGTCAACCTCTAATAAAGGTGATCTCCCATAGCAGGTCGGCGTCAAATAAGGGTGGGCTCCCATAGCAGGTCGGCCTCTAATAAGGGTGGGTTCCCGTGGCAGGTCAGCCTCTAATAAAGGTGATCTCCCATAGTAGGTCGGCCTCTAATAAGGATGGTCTCCCATGGCAGGTCGGCTTCTAATAAGGGTGGTTTCCCATAGCAGGTCGGCTTTTAATAAGGGTGGATCTCCCATAGAAGGTCGGCCTCTAATAAGGGTGGATCTCCCATAGCAGGTCAGCCTCTAATAAAGGTGATCTCTCATAGCAGGTCGGCCTCCAATAAGGGTGGTCTCCATAGCAGGTCAACCTCTAATAAGGGTGGTCTCCCATGGCAGGTCGGCCTCTAATAAGAGTGGTCTCCCATGGCAGTTCGGCCTCTCATAAGGGTGATCTTCCATGGCAAGTCGGCGTCAAATAAGGATGGTCTCCCATAGCAGGTCGGCCTCTCATAAGGGTGGTTTTCCATTCCAGGTCGGCCTCTAATAAGGGTGGTCTTCCATTCCATGTCGGCCTCTAATAAGGGTGGTCTCCCATGGCAGGTCAACCTCTAATAAGGGTGGTCTCCCATGGCAGGTCGGTGTCAAATAAGGGTGGTCTCCCATTGCAGGTCGGCCTCAAATAAGGGTGGTCTCCCATGACAGGTCGGAGTCTAATAAGGGTGGTCGCCCATAGCAGATCGCCCTTTAATAAGGTCGGATCTCCCATAGCAGGTCGGCCTCTCACAAGGGTGATCTCCAGTGGCAGGCCGGCTTCTAATAAGGGTGGTCTCCCATGACAGGTCGGAGTCTAATAAGGATGGTCTCCCATAGCAGGTCGGCCTCTAATAAGGGTGATCTCCCATGGCAGGTCGGCCTCCAATAAGGGTGGTCTCCATAGCAGGTCGGCCTCTAATAAAGGTGGTCTCCATAGAAGGTCGGCCTCTAATAAGGGTGGTCTCCATAGCAGGTCGGCCTCTAATAAAGGTGGTCTCCATAGCAGGTCGGCCTCTAATAAGGGTCGTCTCACATGGCAGGTCGGCCTCTGATAAAGGTGATCTCCCATAGCAGGTCGGCCTCTAATAAGGGTGGTCTCCTATGGCAGGTCGGCCTCTAATAAGGGTGGATCTCCCATAGAAGGTCGGCATCTAATAAGGATGATCTCCCATAGCAGGTCGGCCTTTAATAAGGGTGATCTCCCATGGCAAGTCGGCGTCAAATAAGGATGGTCTCCCATAGCAGGTCGGCCTCTCATAAGGGTGGTCTTCCATTCCAGGTCGTCCTCTAATAAGGGTGGTCTTCCATTCCAGGTCGGCCTCTAATAAGGGTGGTCTCCCATGGCAGGTCAACCTCTAATAAGGGTGGTCTCCCATGGCAGGTCGGCGTCAAATAAGGGTGGTCTCCCATTGCAGGTCGGCCTCTAATAAGGGTGGTCTCCCATGACAGGTCGGAGTCTAATAAGGGTGGTCTCCCATGGCAGGTCGGCCTCTATTAAGGGTGGTCGCCCATAGCAGATCACCCTTTAATAAGGTCGGCCTCTCATAAGGGTGATCTCCAGTGGCAGGCCGGCTTCTAATAAGGGTGGTCTCCCATGACAGGTCGGAGTCCAATAAGGATGGTCTCCCATAGCAGGTCGACCTCTCATAAGGATGATCTCCAGTGGCAGGCCGGCTTCTAATAAGGGTGGTCTCCCATGACAGGTCGGAGTCTAATAATGATGGTCTCCCATAGCAGGTCGGCCTCTAATAAGGGTGGTCTCCCGTGGCAGGTCGTCCTTTAATAAGTGTGGTCTTCCATTGCAGGTCGATCTCTTATAAGGGTGGTCTCCCATTGCAGTTCGGCCTCTAATATGGGTCATCTCTCATGGCAGGTCACCCGTTGATAAGGGTGATCTCCCATAGCAGGTCGTCCTCTAATAAGAGTGGTCTCCCACGGTATGTCGGCCTCTAATAAGGGTGGTCTCCCATAGCAGGTCGGCCTCTAATAAGGGTGGTCTCCCGTGGCAGGTCGACCGCTAATAAGGGGGGCCTCCCATAGCAAGTCGACCTCTAATAAGGTTAGTGTACCATGGCAGGTTCCACTGTAGTTATTGGAGCTGAACTTGTCTGGCCAGCCGGTAATCAGTGCAGTGGTTATTTTCACAGTGAGCACCAGAAGCTGATCCAATGCTGGTGTAATATTAGGCCAGCGTCAGTCTCTAATGAGGATGATCTCCCATGGCAGGTCGGCCTCTAATAAGTGTGATCTCCCGTAACAGGTCGGTATCTAATAAGGGTGGTCTCTCATGGCAGGTCGGTTTAATAAGGGTGGCCTCCCATTGCATGTCGGCTCTAATAAGGGTGATCTCCCATTGCATGTCGGCTCTAATAAGGGTGATCTCCCATTGCAGGTTCCACTGTAGTTATTGGAGCTGATTTTGTCTGGCCAGCCGGTGGACCAACGTTACACCAGCATTGCATCAACATCTCTTGTTTCCCGATCCCGATTTATCCCACTTTAAATGTTTGATGGATCACTTGGACGGGTTCGATTGGTTGCCAAGTGTGCTGCTCACTTGACAATTCAGCAGTTACTGCCTTTTGGTTGTGTGAGGCTGTACTCGAGCGACATCTCGTATGTCAAATACTAAGTAAAAACAGGGTCGGAAAGAACAAGTTATATGTCGGTATTTAGCCCGGAACGTGAACCTCATCCACGGGGCTCCTGAGTCTCTACCTGTTTTAACCCTTTGAGCGCTATACACGACTTAGTCGTTTTTAATCGCTTTTATTAAGAGGGTAAATCACAGTCATCGTGAATGAAATAGGTGTTTAAACATCAATATATGCAAATATTTGGTCTCAAAATAAAACGATATCGGAAATTCTCATCTTGAAGTTGAAGTAGCGAGACACAACTTCAAGTGGATGATAATTTAAATAAGATAACTTAGCTGGTAAGGGTTAATAATAGTTTTTTATTCAGACACGTCACTTGTTTGGTTACAGGTAGATTTTGCCACACGGCCCAAGGTGGTATATGATAACCTTAGCAGAGTGAATCTTCAATAATGTCGATTTTTTTATAGTGTGTATAGTTCATGATCCCCATATTGTATATAAAAAACCTGTGTGGGCTCCGGTTTTTGCTTTGACAAATGACACTTTACGACATGGAAGTTTATTATTTACCATTTTATATTTCAGCGTGAACTCATAGAGGAGAGAAGATAAATTATACACCTTGAAATTGAGAACAAATCTGCCTATGTCAAATGGTTTCACTGCGCTAAAAATGAACAAAGCTTTTTCACCCACTTGAAGTTGTGTCTCGCAACCGCGACCGACAACTTCAAGTGGATGAAAATGAATCTAATTTAAGACCAAAAATTGGGAAATAAGTTTTAAAAATACTCATTTCATTCCCAAAAACTGTCATTAGCATTGAAAACAAATCTGCCTATATCTGTATATCAACGCTGGGGGCTCTAAACAAGAACAGAACTGGTCCTGTATGACATCTGAGCGACTTCTCCTGTCTCAGTAAACACAATTGTACAATGTTGAACCTACGTCGAAGCCGTTCGGCGACGTTGTACAACGGTTATCCAAATGTTTTGTGTCTGCTGGGGTGTCACTGAGTGGAAAAGTGTCGGGAAAGTTACGTCGTTATTTACATGATTAAGTTCGGAATGTTAACCTCATCGTTTAGTTGGAGCTCTTGTCATTTGACAAGCATAATGTATAACATTGCGGTGCTGAAGGGCAAAGACAAACAGCAGTAACTCATTACTTGAAAAGTAAGCAGTTACTGCTGTTTACCTTTACACTGCATTATTGGGTGACTTGCACTCAGGTAGCTGACCTCATGATTTGAAGTTGTGGATCGCGGTAACTTCATGTGGTTGAAAACTATACATAGTGGTTTGATTTAAGACGGAGCATTTGCAAAATTTGATGCTTAAGCACACATTTCATTCCCAATAACTGTAATTTATTCTGCTAATCAAATGGATTAAAAACGACCAGGCCTATTTATCGTCAATAGCTGTGGAATGGTTAACCAAGGTTGGTTTGTCCACCGTTTACGACGCTCTGTGGTAGTGACCCCCCTTCTTTCCCCCCCCCCCCACATTTTTGTCATCTGAATTTAGAATTATTTTGACTTTCATGTCATTTTTATTGTATAATGCATTGCAGATTGCAGTCGAATGCATCTGAAATTGCACACATTTTCTTGGGGGAGCATGATCCAGACCCTCTATGTCAGCCAACCCTTTAAAACATCCTGAATCTGCTGACGCTGGCCCAGCATTAATGTCGTGTCTTTACTGTGGTGGTGCACAGACGCGGCGATGGAGCCTGCAGAGTTAATCCATTCTTCGCGGGGACCATGTTTAGACGTTAGAATCTGTCGTCCCACGACGTTAGGCATTACCGTAGTAGTACATTTTGAATGATGATTTTGATCGATGATTCAGGCAAATTAGTTTTGAAAAAGGGTGGGGATGACGACCCCCTAGACCCCCTTCTGAATCCGCCCCTACTATAGGTCTGGCTAGAGTTTGAGGATCGGTGACAGTATATGTGAAGCCTTTCTCTATGTTGCAATATGGTAAAGAACCTGCAGGAACTTTTGTGTTAAAAGAGACCCCGAGATCTCATCTGGATCCGCCCCTACCATAGAGCTATCCAGAGCGTCTGGCAGGTGGCTGATCAAGGCTACTCTGGATCTGGTGGACCTCATCTGGATCACGCCGAGCAGGTGATATCTGGATCTGGCTGGATGTATCGCGCCGAGCAGCTGCCGCCTGAAACCGCCCTGTTAATATTAACTCCCCGGGATTAACCCCTTAACTCCCAGAGATTAACCCCTTAACTGCCCGAGATTAACCCCTAACTCCCCGAGAGTAACCCCTTAACTCCCCGAGATTAACCCCTTAACTCCCCGAGATTAACCCCTTAACTCCCCGAGAGTAACCCCTTAACTCCCCGAGATTAACCCCTTAACTCCCAGAGATTAACCCCTTAACTCCCCGAGATCAACCCCTTAACTCTCAGAGATTAACCCCTTAACTCCCAGAGATATACCCCTTAACACCCCGAGATTAACCCCTTAACTCCCCGATATTAACCCATTAACTCCCCGAGAGTAACCCTTTAACTCCCGAGATTAACCCCTTGACTCCCCGAGATTAACCCCTTAACTCCCCGAGATTAACCCCTTAACTCCCCGAAATTAACCCCTTAACTCCCCGATATTAACCCATTAACTCCCCGAGAGTAACCCTTTAACTCCCGAGATTAACCCCTTGACTCCCCGAGATTAACCCCTTAACTCCCCGAGATTAACCCCTTAACTCCCCGAGATTAACTTCCTAACTCCCAGAGGTTACCTCTTAACTCCCCAAAATTAACCCCTAACTCTCCGAGATAAACCCCTTAACTCCCCGAGGAATACCCCTTAACTCCTCGAGATTAACCGAATTGCGCCATATTATCTATTACAATTGTTCACACACTGGAAGTTGTGTCGCTACCGCGACCCACAACTTAAAGTGGCTGAAAATTACGCAGTCATGTTTGTTTAATTTCGAACCAAACAAACTTACAGTGATTTTAACGGTTAATCAACCCTCAAAACTCTGAAATATTTTTATGTAAACCGAGAGACCAAATGCTTTTATTTACTTATTTAATCATCATAAATGTCTTAGTTAGCGTTTTCCTCTTTATGTGAATACATATGCTATTTGTTTACGGTCATTATAAATATTGAACTCTTTCAGTGCGGGGATCGACTTTAGGTGTCAGAATCTGACGTCTAAAGTCGATCCCTGCGCTGTAAGGGTTAAACAGTTTTGAGCAGATTACAATCGTAATTACCGGTGGAAGGGTTAAACTCAGAAGAGCCGGGTATAATACATGTAATACGCCGACTACAAAAGAATGTACTGGATATATCCGGATCGACGTCCGATTCAGGCTTATTTCGGAATAGAATCAATTATCAATTATTCTGTGAAACTCAATGACCTCGACCTCCTTTGTTTTCACCGAGCTGGCTCATACAATGAAGTATGGGAGAGGGTTCTTATATAACCTTGTTTTCACCGAGTGACGTCACTGCGTTTCACAGAATGAAGTATGGGGGAGGGGTATTATATAACCTTGTTTTCACCGAGTGACGTTACAACGTTTCACATAAGAAAGAAGTCTCCGTGACCGAGAGGTAACGTGCTCGGCCTCAGATCTCCAAGGTTTTAATTTCAAATCCTGTGTCTGGAGGGCAGTGTCATCTCACTCATCTCACCATCTTTTGGACGTTATGCACAAGCATAAACATTGACCCAGAGATTGGCCAATGTGCATGCCAATTTTAATTAACCTTTTTTTATTTCCCCTAATTAATTTAGGGGGTTTCCCCTAATTTGCGCCAACTTATCCTCTCCCCTGTAAAAGCACGATATGGGCTGACGTGATCATTGTTACGTAGGCCACACGCCAAAAGGCTTCTAGAGCGAACATATGGTGAGTGGCAGGTTGTCTATTATCCACAATTATATCTGAAATGCAAAACGCGTTATCTGCACTCACGCACAGGACGTTGCACCAGTGCTGGCTTAATGTTTTGTCAGCGTAGCAGTCGGTGGGGCAGCACCAAATTATCGTTGGTTCGACGTCACAGCCTAAGGATGGTCCATAAAATGAGCACAGGTATTTTTGTGGCTGTAGATAACATATCGTAGATATACCGTCCTCTTTGAGGTGCAAACCCAAAGATACATTGGTATAATGTTGGCTTAATGCTTGGCCACCGTCTGCGACGCTGGCCCAACAAAAGACCAACCTTTCAACTGCAATGGGCGATGTTTTCTATTGTTGGCCACCATAAATAACTAAAACGCCATGATTGGCCAAGATATTAGGATTTTCACCAATCAGACAGGGCGATAATTTATTATGACATCTCCAACAATGGCGCCCAATCGCATTGTCCTCGATGACATGCCTCGGGCTTGTTTATTATTAGTGCTGCCGTCTGCTGAAAGCTTGCGAAGATAGATAACTAGGTCATGACACAGTACTGGACGACGGGTCGAAGGAACGAGCTGCGAGATAAACAGAGAGGCGTCGACACGATACATTTAAAGAATGGTGGTTTAATGTTGAGCTCAACATTAAAACATTATTGTTTGAATGTGTCGTGTTTGCTGGGGAGTTGTCGGCCGATAAAAAAACAGACATCCATTGATTAAAACATCTTTATGACAGTGAGATGAATAATGGTCAGCGGCCATCTTGTTTTCTATTTATGGGACGAGGACTGCTTACTATAAACAAGGAGGATAACGTCCTTGCTATAGAATAAGGAGGTACTGCATTTTGTCTTTGCGCGAAGCTGAGCTTTTATACCACGCTACATCTGGATCCTCGGGAAAAACGCTGATCTGATCACGTTCAAAAAGAATGAATGAATGAGTGGATGAATGAATGAATGAATGAATGAATGAATGAGTGATGAATGGGATTTTTGTGTTTTGTGTCTATATAGGCTAAACTGGGTCGGAAAAAACCTCCTGAGGATAGTGGGATGCAGGAAATGAAACTCCGCTGCAGACACATAATTTAAACGTCGAGCCTTGGCCGTCGGAGGCCGAGCACGCTACCTCTCGGTCACAGAGTCTCCCTACAATACTGAATTGTTACGGGTGAGCGAGGAAGAACAATTTGTTTCATCACGTCCAACAAAGGCCCGGGCTTTATTTCCTGACTGCCATAGACTCAGGCTGTCCATGGCTGGCTGGTGTTGCCACATCTCCATCGACAATGGCCGTAAGATTATTTACTTTTGTCAGATTGCTTTCGGGCGTTTACTTCCGCACGTCCATCATCGTGCCAAAGTAGTTTTCAGCAGTTTAGCGATGTATTTGCATGACTTGAGACCTTTGTTAGCAAGAACTGATACATTTATTTTCTGATATAATTGTAATTGTTGAACTCTCTTCCAATACAAATCCGTAGGTCAACCTCAGTTAACTGATTCAGACACCAGCTAATGATTCACTATAAAATAAGATTACATCCTCGTTTAATGTTAATGATCCCACGTGGATAATCATATAACTAGACGTCTACTTGCAGGTGTAATTAATTTAGTGGCATTTTAGTTGGCTTGATAAATGTACTTAAAAACGATTTTAGCAACACATGGGTTAATGATTTAGATTTGAGTTTAAGCCTTTGTGCAGTACAATATTTCATATAACGTTTTTTAAATATATTTTTAATCATCCTCTTATTATTTAAAAGTGAGAATTATTAGCTGCCCTGTTTTCATGACATACGAATACAATAATAGTATTCTAATTTTTGTTTTTTACAATGTGCTTACATCAGCTATTCACGAGGTCGCATAGCATGAGCTTTGTGCGCATTTCCAACAAACGAATGAGCTAATGTTGGTTTAATGTTAGGCCAGCACCGGGGATGATGGACCAACATTGAGCCAACAATGCATCTACATGTATATACATTGTTTGCCGTAAAGCAGCGCTTGTCGAGCATAACACATTGACAAAACAGCGGTGTAACAACTTTTCTTCAGCTACAATGACATCGATTAAACGTTGGCGCAATGTAGTTTGACCTGTGGGAATGTTCTTTTTAGCCTCCCAATGTCCTGGCATGTCTAAAAATCAATCACATCGTTAACACGGTTCAGTCATGCTCGGTGTGTTTTTCCAAGACTTCCGAATACCAGAGTCGAACACGATGAAATCAAGTGCTTGTGTCATACTGGCCTATTCTTCGGTGCAAAGCAGAAAAACATTAACTGCTTACCTAAAAAGCAAGTGACTTTGCACGCGATATTGCTAACCCGAGCGAAGCTATAACGTGGGCAAATTCAGCTTTAAGAAAACTGGTGATGACGTAAACAAAACATGAACTTCATAAAAAAGAAGCAGCACTCCAGAACATCCTAGCAAAGCCAAAACCGTCAACTGCTTACTGGAAAAGTAAGCAGCTAGTAGGTGCTGTATTTTGACAATGTACATTGTACATTGCATGGCTGGGTATATTATAGTGATCATTCCAGCAGAAGAGGTAGGTATGCTCAGTGAAACGACACATTGATTCTAGGCGGGTCAAGATCATTAATGGCAGTTCAGAGCGTAGTATACATTTAATTAACCCTCAAAGCGCTAAGTTATCAATTTTTTTTTTCACCCACTTGGAGTTGTGGGTCGCGGTATTCAAGTGGGTGAAAATGATTTATATCTGTATAATTTCAGATCACCCATTTTCAAATTTTGACGTTCAGACACACGTTTAATTCCCAATAACACTGATTTAATCTGCTGACAAAATGGATTACGAATTAGTTGTTAGCAGCTAAAGGGTTTATGTATTCGTACTCGAAAAATAAATTAGGCAACTGCAATTACACCCAGTAGCTCCGATGAAAGGAAACTCCTGGTACATTGTCATCATTATTATGAGTGCACACCAATAGGTCTATATATAAATACCCGTAATAAACAAACAAAACCTCGTAATTACGCCTTCACAGATAGGTCACAGTGAACAGCCGTGACCAATGGGAATGAAATGTGTGTTTGAACATCAATATTTGCATATTATGTTTGGTCTCAAATTAAACAAAGAGTATGAGGAATTTTCACCTTCTTTAGGTGGGTTAAAATTAAAACTATTTAATTTTGCGCTTTAAGGGATCATTCGTGCTCTTTTGAATTGTGTGCTGGTATAACTCGGCATTTAAATCTACAGAAAAATATTTCCATTGATAAAAAATAGACATCTACCAAATAGCTTTTGTCTTTTGGCTTTTTCTGCATTATTATCCAGGCCTCTGTTTCTCGCTACCGCGATCCACAACTTCAAGTGGGTACATTTTTAAATTAGATAGCAGTGCGAGCTTCGTTTAATATTTCATTTTGCCACATTTCCAGTATCACTGACGCACCGAAAGTATTAACGTACGTTAGATTATTAGTACCGATAATAATAAAATTAAACTGAGCAAATTCATCACTTTGAATGATTAACAAGCAATGTGAATGAATGAATGAATGAATGAATGAATGAATATAGTTTTGGGCCACTTTTTTGCATATATAGGTTAACTGATCCCTTGAAAAGTGAGCAGATACTGCCTTATTGAACAGTAAGCAGTATCTGCTTCCTTCACAAGTAATAATATACGGTGATACTGCTTCTTAGATTTGCACAGAGCAGAATACACAGATCAAGATCGGCAGCTGAGCAGCGAAATCTACATAACCCGCCGCTGATCATGTCGCTGTCGTGCGCTGTTTTGTCAGTTTTGGTTGAATAACTTTACTCTTCTGTTTTTTTGCAGACGCATCAATCAATCTAAAACCCATTTGCTTTCATCTTTTGAACGCGGCAGCGGTCAAAAGATGAAAGCAAACGGCTGTACTCAAACGAACATGCAATAGCAGGAAATGTAGCCGTGGTCGATAGGCATAGTTTTACGTTGTTTTCGTCACCACACATAAATATCATACAAATGTTTTGTGCTTGCAGGGTACACACTTGTCAGTCGTGGACAGTGGGCACACCGTGGATTGCTAGATTCGTTTTACTCGGGAGAATCCACGTTTTTCATCATCGAGGTGACTGAGAGAGATCTTCACACAAGGCCCTAAATTCACACAGCATTTTAATGACGCAGCGGAAAATGAGCTGAGGAAGCGTGAATATATGTGAAATGTTACAGATTTCAATAAGCATATTATTAATCTGATTAATCGCTGTCAAGTCTAAAGATAGGAGCGTCCAAAGGAAATTGTACACGTTTTCCACGAGCGTAAACTGTAGCTGAAACCTTTGGCTTCAGTCACGTTGAGAGCTACATACATCTCTGTTGTATAGTGTATTGTTGTGCAAAAGCCAAAATGCAGTAACTGCTTATTTTTCATGGCAGTAGTTAATGCCTTTTGTTTTTGCAAGATAAGAATGGAACAAGAAGCGTTTAAACCCAACCAAGAAAACACAGCGCCATACCAACATTGAGCCAGCATTGCTTCAACGCCGCGTGTATACTGGGAACCAAGACATAACTCTAGCTCTACAGGGTCGGATCCAGAGGGTTATCCATTTTGGAAGGAAGTCAAAATATTGTAGATGTGGATATGATGATGGCACTGTAAAAATGAAATAGATTATAATGGCCGTAAACCCATATCATAGATATTCATATGAAGCTAAAAGAGCTACCTAAGATACCTCAGATGATATTTAATTTAAAAAAACACGTTGAACTCCACGATTTATACAACATTATTTGAGCGTTGTAAGTGTTATTAAAGAAGGCAGTCAAGCATCATCAATTCAATGCTGTATCAATGCTGGGCCAATGATAAAGACGTTGGGCCAGCTTGGAGATATCATCGGACATACAGGAGATGTCCGGTGGGTCGTTGACCTTGCACGCGTCGAACACCATCCTCTAGAAATACCGGGCAATGTTTACTTTTCCTGAGATTTTTGAAATCCGAGCGAGGTTGGCGTCAGTCTCAGCCGGCGGGGCTAAGACGGAAGGCTCCGCATGATGCGCAGAGAAGCTGCGAAACCCGCAGCAATTACTAACCGTGCGATTGATAAACGATCCCCCAACTTGACCTACATTCTACGGACGTCAGAACGAGGCCGACTCGCCAGGATTGATACGTCTTCGCAAAATGAAGGAGATGGATAGATAGATTGATTTAGCAATTCAGTTATACGTACATAGTAAAAAACAGTACACGTAACAATACATCTGATATAAAGAGCCCTGTTAGTCAAAAAACGCCAGGGATAAAAATGGTGATAGTATTTCCACAGTATCCTCCAATAGCTGATATAATGACAGGATGACATCTGGTAACAATCACAATATAAGTTTTATATAAATAAGTTTTATATATTCAGGCTAAGAGTCTCAGGGGTCGTCAATGATTTGAAAAATATCTAATAAACCAAAAAAACATTCGGAAGTGGGTGGGTGGGTCGAAGGCTAATTTGGAAAGTGTTCTCTCTCGATGTAGACATGGAGAACAGACGTCAGACGTCAGACTCAGTCTACGGTGAATATTAACCCTTAACCCTGACAACGCTCAATTAATTTTGTTTAAATCATGGAGACAAAAAGTTTTTGTTTCAATTGGAGATCACAATAAATGTCTTAGTTAGCACTTTCTGGTTATTTTAAACACCTATGTTATGGGTCTACCGCCACTGTAGATATTTCTAATTTCAGTGCAAGACCGTCTTAAAATGTCAAAATCGCATATAGACGTCAGATTCTGACATATAAAGACGGTCCCCGCGCTGAAAGGGTTAAAGTGCTAAGCACGACTACTCGTTTTAATATGTTTCATTAGGCAATCAAATCACTGTTATTGGGAATAAAATGTGTTTTTAAACATCAACATTTGCAAATGTTTGATCTCAAATTAAACAAATATGAGTAATTTTCACTCACTTCAAGTTTTGGGTCGCGGTAGCATACACTTTTTTATCCAGCATCATTGGCCTACAAACAATGGTATCACCGCACAAAACCACGTGCCCGTCATTCAGCCAAATCAATGGTGCTTCCTCCGGTAATTTGACACCGTACATCTATCTACGTGCATCCATATACACCCATACAGAAATGTGTCAATAACACGATGTCACAGGCAGCGGCAATAACCCATAGAGCACTGATGTCGACTAAGTTAGATATTCTGTGTATTTATTAGCACCTGTTAAAGTAAAATATGCCTTCAATCTTCAAACACTGATATATGTTGGGAATTCAATTTCACAACTGACATACATGTTCAGTCACTTGAAATTGTGGATCGCAATTGGCAACATATTGTAAAATTACAAAAGTGTGTGGATAAAACTCAGAAATTGTGGGTCGAGCAATTTGGTGAGCATTATTTAAATCATTCAAAGGTACGTTTTAAAATAATAAATAAATAATAAATAAGAAGCCAATTATTTTGATTGCGGGTAGACCTCCTCTTGAAAACAAGGTTTTCTTTGTTGGAATGATTTATAGCATATAAAATGTAAATTATTCCATTTATGGCTACATGTTAAAAGCACCTAACTGAGTACATTACAAAAGTAAAAATAAAAAAAACATATGCCTTGGTGCTGTCTATGATGAATGCTCTGACATGGGTAATTTAGTACTTCTTAGTTTCTATTTAACTCTAGGCTGAATGTTAATTGCTAGAACACGTATACGGGTATTCTTAAATCGAAATAAAAAACACGTGATTACAAATAAAGGCGTTTTATTGTTAATACTTGAAGAGCATAGCTAGTACCTTGCACTTGTCACCAAAGGGTTTAATGCTGGTACAGCGTCTCAGACGGTGAGCCAGCATTAAATCAACATTGGTTCAACGTTGCGACACCCGGTGGATGTTTGCAGAGACAGACGAATGGCGGCATATAAAATGAAGTAATCACTGGGAAGAAATATGATAAAAATGCTGCCTCAATTATCATTCCAGATAAGAGGGATTTTTTCACCCTCTTGGAGTTGTGGATCGCGGTAGCGAGGCACAACTTCATGTAGGTGAAATTACTGTTTCTCTTGGTACCATAACTGCTGGGAAATTTGGTCCGCTTTCTGTCATTAGATAGGTGACGTCAGTCCCGCGTTAATTCGCCACCTCTTGAACATGGACGGACAAGTTATGAGATTAGTCGGCCAATCTGAGGAGCAGATTGAGCGTGATAATACGACAGAGGGGCTTCTCTCTGGGACCGGTTGTTTGCCAAATAACAAATAATTATCTGTGCGCAAAATCGAATGACACGGAAATAACCAAGATGATTTGGTTTTGTATAAGATAAAAAGTTAGGGACACGCCCAGCGAACACAATAGACAATGGACTGTAGACAATAGACAATAATTTAATAACCCTTAGAGCTCGGGGTTCGACTTTAGATGTCAGAATCGATCCCCACTCTCTAATAATACACATATTTATAACGACCGTATTTCACAACATACATGTAGGTATTCAAATGAAGCGGAAAGAGCTAGGTACATGTAAGACATATATGATGATTTAATAAAAAAAAACTTTGTTTTCTTTTTAAAAAAAAAAAACCTTCAGCGCTGTAAGGGTTAAAGCTCTGACCAGCGTGGTATGTGGCGCACCACATATAAAGTAACACAATACATTTTATACACTCATATAATCAAATTTTATACATATAGCACTGTGAGCGATGACTAAATAAAAGTAAACAAATATCAAAAGATTTTCCTAAATAATGAACCATTTTTATTCACATTTGGATTTTGATATGAGTGTGGCTCGAAATTCAAAGGTACTGGATTCGAATCTCCTCATGGTCAGACGTGGGAGATCGATTGAGATTGCGCAAATTCAATGTTCCATGTTGTTCAAGGGCATGGTTCTGTGCACTATAAAGAATCATTTAAGTCATTCGATAAGAGTAGGGCATAGTACCGACTACGTATTTTCTTCTGTTGCGATATTGCCGTCCTTGTGCACAAAGCAACGTAAAACAATATTCACTGATTCACTGTGTTTGTCCACACTGTACGTGTTCGCTTTCGCATCGGTCTGTCCTGGGCTCTATTATGTATTATATTATTTTGTCATTAAACTTTGGATACATTTCTCCATCTTCCCACCACAAGGTTCCGCTTCTCCCGAGGTCGCAGACGAAGGCTGCGACCTCGAGAGAAGCGGAACGTTGTGGTGGGAAGATACATTTCTCTTGCTAGCTGGGAACGTACTGATTATTTATACTGAGGATGTATGTGAGTTTTTGTAAGCTCCGCGGTATGTTTTGAACAACATTAATGGTCATAGTGCCTTCCTACGACCGTTATCGATATATGCAGGCAATCACTTATTGAAAGTGTCCGTGAGTTGGGTTACATGTTGCTTTGTGAATCTAAGTGAATCTAACGTAGTTTACAAAAATAAATATTTCGCTAAGGTGTGATTAGACAATGGAAAGCTTATAGGGACATGCCCAGGTCTAAAATCATAAAAAAATCGGTGATTTTATTTTAGCTTAATAATATGACCATATGATGTAAACATGTCCATAGTCTAGAACTGCAAAAGTTTTCAATTTTTGTGCTGCGCATTCACCAGTTAGGCCAGATATAGAGACGACATTCCTGATTTCTAATTATTGACAACCATGTCAAAAATAAGAAATACGGGAATTTCGTCTCTTTCTCTCTTAAAAAACCCTGGAAAATCGCCACGGTAAAATGAGTAGGTCTACGACGTATCACCTGTGCAAAGGCAAATACGATCCGTCTTCGACGTAGGCCCAACAATAAAACAACATTGGGTCACCGCCTCGTGTTACCGTCTGTCTCTTTGATCCCGGTGGATTGGAGGCAATCCACAGTTCACTGGCTGGCGTTCTGGTCACATATTCCGACAAGAGATGACAATCCCGGACTATCATACGCCGTGCAAAGCCAGAAGGCAGTATCTGCTTACTTTACAAGTAAGCAAATACTGCCTTTTGGCTTTGCAAGGCACTACATGACCCTGATGCGGTACACCCGTTATGTATAGATAGATAGATAGATAAAACTTCTAATGCGTCTAAATCCCTGTATAACAAGCTCAGATGCGCTTCAAACCAAATCATAGTCAAGAATCATGTCCAGGGTCAGTCAAAGTCATCAAAATAAGAGCAACATGATGTCAGACTATTATGATGGGAAACAAGATGCAAAGAAGTGTGTCTTTATTTTTTTGCGGAAGATGGAATACGTCTCAGCTGTTCGTACTTCTGCAGGAAGGGAATTCCAGAGGTATGGAGCAACAACATAGAAAGCACGAGAACCAGCCTTGGTTTTAGGAGAGCGAGGTCTAATAAGCTCTCTAGTTCCTGAGGCACGGGTTCTTTTTTTTTCTGATAATGACAGTAATTCTCGAAGGTAGACAGGCTGATTAGTATGGAGTGTTTTATAAACCAAAGTGTTAATTTTAAAATCAATTCTGTACTTGATTCTGAGCCAATGCAACGAATGGAGAACAGGTGTTATATGGCAAAACTTAGATGTCTTACATACGACTCGAGCTCGAGAGTTTTGCACTCGCTGTAACTGTTTCATGTATTTGTCATCAACATCAAAAAGGAAAGAATTGCAGTAATCTAGTCGGCTGGTGACTAAGGAATTTGCAATAATTTTAGTGGTGTCCATAGAAAGGTGTCTTCGGATTCGCCTCAAATCACGAATATGATAAAAGCAGGATTTACAGATCTGTCTAATATGATGATCAAATTTTAGTTCACTATCAAAGGTGACTCCGATGTTACGTGCCGAAGAAGCTGGTGATGTATCATGATCTAAAATAGAGGTAGGAAAAAGAGCTTAGTGCCAATCAACAATAATTCAGTTTTTGATAGATTTAGTTTTAGCTTAGCGTTTGTCATCCAGGCCTTTATATCATTTAGGCATAGTTTCAATTTCTCCATCGAAGCAGTCGCATCCTGTAACGATATCCCCAAGTACACCTGAGTGTCATCAGCGTACAGTTGGTGGTTCACTAATGAATGTTTTTTTAATTATTGAGGATGGAGGTGTAGTGTACAGCGTGAATATAATTGGTCCAAGTACTGACCCCTGAGGAACACCGAACTTTATGGTGTAACTATCCGATAGATTTTCACCTATCTTGACTGTCTGTCCTCTATCATATAAATATGCCTGGATCCAGTCCAACGCTATACCAGAGATGCCAAACCAGGATGAAAGTAGCTTGAGGAGTGCAGCATGGTCGATTGTATCAAACGCAGCCGACAGATCCAACAAAGTCAATACAGTAACCCTCTTCTTTTCCATGTTGGTAGATATGTCATTCGTAATCTTGAGTAAAGTAGTTTCAGTTGAATGATTCTTTCTGTAAGCAGACTGATTTGGATTAGATAGATCATTTAGCTCTACATGAGTAAGCAAGCGGGATGCAACTACCTTTTCAACAACTTTCGAAATAAAACTAAGGTTGGAAACTAGCCTGTAATTTTTCAAATATTTTTTATCTAAAGAAGGCTTTTTCAAAAGCGGTATCACATGAGCAGTTTTGAAAGCGGAAGGAAACACACCTTCTTTCAATGACTTATTGACAATACTGGTGATTGGAACAATCAATGAATCTATACATGACTTGAGTAAGGTTGTGGGAATGGGATCAAGATTACATGTCATATTTGAGGAAGACATTATAATTTTCTTAACCTCATCCTGTGTAGCTGGTCTAAAGCAGGATAGAGGTCAGTTAACATCCTTAGGTTGAATGTCAGGGACCTTAAGCGGAACTGATGGAAAATTTGAACGAATAATTTCAATTTTTTTGCCAAAATATTGAACAAATGAGTTAGCCAGCAATTTTAATGATGTATGATCCGGAAGATAGTGTTCTGGCACCCGATGGAGTATTTTGTTGACAGAATTTCACATCTGCTTTGAATTTCCAGAGCTTTGTTCTGGTGTCTTAGCATAGTATTCAGACCTAGCCTTAGATAAAAGTCTGTGTGCCACCCAGGTGTAGTCTGAGAGGGAGGGGCGAGCAGGGGACGAACAGGGGGCGTATTTCTATTTCTGCTTTCAATAATATCGGATCCATTAGAATCCGATGGTGTTATGCATTCTTAGGATTACAGAATGTGCGTTCATGTGATGATGGTGTTGCGGCGGCTAGAGCTTGCGCATCTGATTCTCTAGTAGAAGCATGGATAGTAACTCTACTTTCTCCATGGTAGAAGGTGGTAAGTTCGAACCCTGACGCTGCACGTATGCCGTATCAAATATGTTAATTTCAACCGGAGCTCAATGTAATACACACATGCAAACTCAAAACTAGACAAGCTTAGCACTTTCTTAAATCCTTGATTCAGCTGTTGTTTTTTAGGTTAAGGGATAGCATACCATAATCTGACGTCGATCTTTGCGGCGAAAGAGTAATTTATTTCAAATGTTCGTAGACCCATAACATTGATATTCAAATAAAGCGGAAAAGCCAACTAAGACATTTATGATGACTTCAAATTGAAAAAAACCTTTGCTCTATTGATTTATATCAAAATAATTCAGCACCTTAGGGGTTAGGTAATTTAAGTGTGTAATTTATCTCACATCCTTTTTGTTTTATATCCATCATTTATTTACTATAAGGGAGTATTTATTTATAAATATTTTTTTTATATCTCACATTCTAATCATAATAATATCGCACCCTGTATTCGTCGTATTAACATGCGGTCCCGATCCCTCTGGCATACTATGATGACCGCATATGCGGTCCTCATAGTATGACAGAGAGATCATCACCGCATATTACTGAGCTGGATACAGGGAGTGATATACGTAGGCCTACTAGACATAAGATAATGGAGCTCGAGACTCAGGGGTCTGGTCCACCAGCATGCAACTAGCTGAATCACCTAAAAAATTGGCGCCACGTTGTCTCGTTTTGGTAAAATTGAAAGTAATTTTCAGTGTTGGTAAAAAATTAAAAATGACAATAAATGGCGGTAAGGGTCTAAGTGCTATCATGATGACACCCATTGTGCTCCATCGGTGTGATAATATTAATAAAAATATAATAAAAACATGGCAATCAGTCAGAGGATGGAAACATCGAGGTCCGGATCCTGGATTTGGATCGTAATCCGAGTCATACCAAAATTTAATGGTTTGATCAAAAGTTGGAGACAAATGCTTTCTTTGCCTTGTAAGTATGTCTGCTTGCGGACAGACAAACAGACAAACATACCAACACGACCAAAACATAACCTCCTTTGGCAGAGGTAATAAGAATACGCGAATAAAAACAGGGATATTAACACCTGGGCGAAATTAAATACCCAAGATCTAAATAATTTCAACACGAAATTGCATCTAGTGTGAGTCCAAATTTTAAGAATGAAACATAATTTTAATTTTCAGCTACCACTTTGACAATGAAGTTGTCTCCACCTCGTTTGGTGTTCAAAACTCCACCCACTTAACAAGATACACAATTCTGCTTTAATGTTAGGCCAGCGTCTACGACGCTGGTCCAGCATTAAATCAGCATTGCTCAGAATTTTGTTTGTGTCGCCAGTTTGGCGCCTTGGAGACGGCCATTTTACTCAGGTGTGTCGTTAAATCTGTCTCATCAATAACTACCGTTATTACATGCGGGTAGATTCTGCTCTAAATTGAAAGAAAAACATTAAAATTTAAATGTTATTGGCAATTATTCAATTGATGTGTTGTGAAGGTGATAATGGAAAAAAAACCTCGTCGCCATGTTACTGAATATTGTTTCTCACTAGAAATGGCCATCTCATTCTGGTGGAGCTTTCTTCATGATCCAGGTTTCCCATTCCTTGAGCTTTCCCTTATCCATATATACATGTATATGGCTGTGTGATACAGCATAAACGAAAAGAGGCTAAAATATTTTTTTATTTAAATGAAATGAATATGGTTTAAGGCCACCTGTGTGTGCATATAGGCCAATAAACTGGGCAGGAGAACCAGTTGAGGATGGTGGGATGAATGAGTTGACACTGCCCTCTAGATACGTGCTCTGGTGTTCCCCACAATAATAAATCTTTATGCGTGAGCAGGGAAGAGGAATAATTTTATAATGAAAGCATATTTACACAAGCTTGTGGGGATATTATTATACGTTGATGATATAACAATAACAGGATTTAAGAGGGTGTTGTGCTGTTTAAACAGCTCGCCATAAATCTTAAGCAGCCCGCCTTAGTCAACATTAGTTGACTATGAAGGGCTGCTAGACATTCATGAAGGGGAACTAAAACATCTCAACTTCTTATTTAAGCCATATTATTTCTATTATCACCTCTTTTTCAACATGACAACAACACTTTTTTTTTTTAAATATAATCACCCTCTGTCAACAAACTTTTTAGTTACTATAGTATTAGCTGGCTGTATTTGTGGCCATGCACGAATGACACAAGTCACATACAATTCAAGTCACAAGAAGGCTGCAAGACACGTTGTGCACATTAAAGCGCTGAAAGATTTTTGTATAAGCCAAGGAGACCAAAATTTGTTTCAACTTAAAAAAATCATAAATGTTTTAGCTAGCACTTTCTGCTTCTTTTGAACAACCTATGTTTTGGGTCTGCTGTCATTATAATAAATTATTTGTTTTCTAAATATCAGTGCGGGAATTGACTTTAAACGTCAGAGTCTGGCGTCTATAGACAGTATCCGCGCCGAAAGGGCTAAGAATAGGCTGATACAAAATAAATACATCCTCATAAAGTAGCAATATTCTACTTGTAGCACCCTCCTAAGTGGTAATAATACTATTATATGATTATCTGTAGGGACGGGCGCTATATAAATGTAATAACTATAAATGTGATAACTACAACTATGAATAAGGAGGTGGTAGTAAATGTCCATTTATTGCCTGTCGTTTGGGCCGCGTTGGACAAATATACGCATACGTTTAAACTGAAATTGAAATAACACAAGCTATACATTGTGACAATACGAATAATCATTCAAATAGTAATAATAAATAATTATTGTTAAATTGATGCCCTCTTCTTCTTGTACAGTTAATGTGCTACTAAGGGATAATCCTTACAAATATTGTTTGTATAAACCATGGAGTAAAAAGGGTGTGTTTTTTAAATTTGAAATCATCATCCGCTCCATGTGAATACCTATGTCATGGGTCTACTGCCATTATACATAATTATTTTAATCTTTTAGTGCAGGAACCGACCTGAGACGTCAGAATCTGAAGTCTAGAAGCGTCAGATTCTGGTGTCCAAAGTCGATTCCCGCACTGGAAGGATTGAATTCTCAAGCCAAACCTCGAATTTAACAATACAAATAATCGCTATTTTCAACTTGTAATCAATACAGATCTAAATAAAATTGTATCTTATGTATGCCAATTTTGCTGGTTTGATGCACATTTCTCCTGAAAATTCAAGTGAGTGAACATTACTCATATTAGTTAGCCTGAGATCTTAACATTTGCAAATCTGGCTATTTAAGCACACATTTCAATAAGCAGTAGTATCTCAGACCAGGATATTTTATGCTGTGTGATTCTAGCAATCTGGCTTGTTGCCAAAGGAACGTGTAATTTCACGAATCGAAACATCCTCCGCCTCCAGTGAAACATCCAGAGCAACACTGGATCAACGTCTGCCAAACTTCTAAAATGATGGCCCGACATTCGCACGGCGCCAGCCCAATGTGAATGTTCCTGGGAGTTTTACTTTGAGGCCGTTCAGTGACCTTCAAGTCCTTGAGCCACTTCCCAGGTGACGCGAGCCATTGAACCGGTGTTGGCCTAATGTTGGGCCATCGTCTTCTACGCTGACACGCTGACCCAACATTAAGCCCAATATCGGGCGGTCCTTGAGTTAATCGTAAACAGCGTAGAAAAACGTAGTGGCATTTGTGGATCTTGTATCAAAGGTCGTAGAAAGTATGGAGTCCATTTACAATTACAAAACAATTCCACTGTGTAAAAGTGGAGTATTCTGATAGTAGTATAATTGTACTTCAAGTCATTTCCGGGTCGAACGCTTATCACAAACCCTTTGGCACCCATAATATCGTTATGATTAAATTTTGTATTTAACAATAATCGTTTTAAATCTATTCTATGAGAAGGGCCAATCACAGTTATTGGGAGTGTAAAGAGTGTTTAAACGCCAAAATGTGCAAATGTTTAGTCTCTGATTAAACAAATATGAGTAATTGTCACCCACTTGAAGTTGTGTGTCGCGAAAGCGAGGCACAACTTTGGGTTAACGTAGAACCATGGATTGGGTATCATAGAGATCAACTAACAAATCATTGCTCGACAACTAAATTTAAATATTTTGGCAAGGAGGCCAACATAATTTCTACAGGACCCCCTCCACTTCTTAAAAAAAACTCTGGAATCGCCCTGTTCTCCCAAGCGATCTGCACTGTATACAAGTACAGGTAGCGAACCTGTGAGTGATACATGTATCCAAGTGATCCATAGACTGGGTATCACAGGGATCACCGCCCCGGCATCTCCCTCTCGCATCCAGAAGTCTCCCAGGAACAGACCCACCACAGACAAGACATTCACCCGGCTGTGGACCAGCCTTAAGCCAGCGCTGGGCCAGCGTGTCGAGGGAGCTTGTGAGTTTTTCACTACGGTGTTGAGAGCCTCACATCCCACCCAGGTGTAACATTCTGGAATTTGGGTCAACAACATAACTTAGCAAAGACAAACCGTTCAAATTGATGTGACGTTTCCTAACGTTAAACTTTCATTGCATGAAAGAATGTCGTTCGCTGGAAGAGATACTTTTTCTTTTCATTCACAATTCTTCAGAAGTAGGTCTGGAAACCACAATACCTTAACTCAATGTTTGCTGAATGTTAATGCAGCAAGCGCGACGCATGTCCAATATTTAACCAGCATTGAGCTGTTTTTGCCGCCAATGCGCAGATGCCCATGGCACCGGTTGTGCTAGAGTTGTATTTTCTAGTCTCGCAAGAGGTGATGGCTCAAGGCTCTTGACAATATTTGAAATGTTCAGCAACGCTTCAGCCAAAATGTTCAACAATGCTTTAGGCAATATCTGGAATGTAGCAGCAACGCTTCAGCTAAAGTTCAAAATGCTTAACGACGCGACAGAAAGATTTATCAACGCTATGACGTGCGGAATGAATTTTCATCAGCGTTTCAGTCAATGACTGCAGTCAATCACTGAAATGCTCAACAACGCTTCAGTCAAAGTTTGCCATGATTCGCAACGCTATATTTAGTCGATGGTTGAAATGCTCAGCAGCGAATGAAAGAATAGATGAAAAAGGTTTACATAGCGCAGTTCATTGCATAACCATTCGATATGCTCGCAATACTTCAGTCAATTATAATAATAATAATAAAATACTTAACAACGCTTCAGCCGATGGCTACAATATTCAGCAACGCTTCAGTGAATGGCTGAAATGCTCGGCAACACTCAAGTGAATGGCATACGTTACCTCCTCCCCTGGGTCAGCCCCTGTATTATAAGGTATGGCCCACAGCCCCACATCTCTCACTCCTCATACGTTACCTCATCGTTTACAGTTTTCCTGGGAATGTTACCACACCTGACAGATATACCGTTCAGCTCCATTACAGTCTTCTCTCTTTAGTCAGGTTGAATATCCACCTTGTTTATAAAAACAGAGACCCCAGCGGCGATAATAATGCAATAAGAATAGTGATAATAATTATTATGTTGTGTTTTTTATTTTGATTATTTTTTTCATCATTTACAATCATCTGGTGAATAATTGGCGCTGGTTTTCGTGATTTTATCAGGTCCCGTTCGCCTAACGTGGTTAGCATGCTTGAAAAGCGCCTGCGCGATTATGTTGCACCACCGGTTTATAACCATAACCGCATGTAGATACCCCATCATATATTAGAGCTACACATTCTGACAACTTACCGATAGTTTTACCCAAGAAACTGGTTTCCAGCGGATATTTCCTCTTGCTGGCCTGATCTCTTCATTGAATTCGCAATCGGTCAACAGGGGAAGAGTTTCCAAACTGAGGCTAGTGAGGCTAGAAATGAGGGGCCAGTCTGAGGTATGGCATGAGTAAGGGGTCAGAGGCTGGTCACTGACCTCACTAGGTCCACTACATGAGGCAACATGAGGGGATATTCTCAATGTAGATCAACCTAGTTTAAGGTGGCCATAGCATCCCCCAGAGCACTGATGTCGACTACAGTAGCCATCACTGATGTCGAGTACAGTAGCCATCACTGATGTCGACTACAGTAGCCATCACTGATGTCGACTACAGTAGCCATCACTGATGTCGACTACAGTAGCCATCACTGATGTCGAGTACAGTAGCCATCACTGATGTCGAGTACAGTAGCCATCACTGATGTCGACTACAGTAGCCATCACTGATGTCGACTACAGTAGCCATCACTGATGTCGACTACAGTAGCCATCACTGATGTCGACTACAGTAGCCATCACTGATGTCGACTACAGTAGCCATCACTGATGTCGACTACAGTAGCCATCACTGATGTCGACTACAGTAGCCATCACTGATGTCGACTACAGTAGCCATCACTGATGTCGACTACAGTAGCCATCACTGATGTCGACTACAGTAGCCATCACTGATGTCGACTACAGTAGCCATCACTGATGTCGACTACAGTAGCCATCACTGATGTCGACTACAGTAGCCATCACTGATGTCGACTACAGTAGCCATCACTTATGTCGACTACAGTAGCCATCACTGATGTCGACTACAGTAGCCATCACTGATGTCGACTACAGTAGCCATCACTGATGTCGACTACATTAGCCGTCACTGCTGTCGACTACAGTAGCCATCACTGATGTCGAGTATAGTAGCCATCACTGATGTCGACTACATTAGCCGTCACTGCTGTCGACTACAGTAGCCATCACTGATGTCGAGTACAGTAGCCGTCACTGCTGTCGACTACAGTAGCCATCACTGATGTCGAGTACAGTAGCCATCACTGATGTCACTATTTATAATAATATGTGGCTATTTTATTTATATAATTTATTTCTAATTTATTTATATAAAGCGTTATCAAAAAAAGTAAATGAATAAGCTGGAACATAAAACACAAATCACATACATTTTCACTTGGAAGTTTTAAATCGCGTGAGTGAGACACAACTCTAAGTAACTGAAAATTTAAATTCAATAGCTCAGTGCTCTGGGAGTTTAAGCACTTTTCTATGTGTCATTAGATAAGGATTGCATTGCAATCTACAATGCAATCCCATCCTCTGAACGGATTGGAGCGCTGTATATTTAGATGAGAGACCAGTTTGAACCTGACCTGGTTAAAATATTGATCAATCTATCGACCTGTCTGTATGTTTTTCATATTGTGACATTTCAGTCTGCATTGACTTGTACAATGTCATTAAAATGTATTGAATTGAATTGAATTGACTAATCAACATTTTTAGATCTAAATATACAATGCTCCAAACCGTTCCAAGTTGAAGGTTTTTAAAGACGGCAAGTATATCAATGCCAAAATTTTATAAATAGAGCTATTTTTTATTAATTTCAAATGAATGCAAAATACAGAGAAAGCACGATGTTCAGTCATCCGCAGTCAACAATTCATCATGATTAGGTTAAATCAGCCAGTTGAATTGATACGAAACGCAGTTTTGACCTTTCAGATCTGCGACTAGAGGTGAATGAATACGCCCAAACCAAGCAGAGCTACATGCCTCAGACTGCAGAGTATTTATACGAGCTATGTATATTATTAAACATCCTTCCTTTACCTATCGGATTGTATGAAATCTTGGCCTTGGACCTTCAGCATACATACCGCTGCAGAAGCCTACATCATGTTACTGACTAGGGATTGAAGGCAGAAAGCAGCTAGAATTCTGACAAACCCACGTCTTATCGCCTCCTATTTCATTCCTTGACCATTTGCCAGATCGAACGCTGGCTATTTTGACGCACGTCTGCGACGCTTTATGACCTGCTTTTACCTAAAACAAGTTGTTTTTTACAAGCTGAGCCCACGCAGTGCCAATAGAACGCAACGCTTCCCGAAGATGTCTGAAATTCATGTTTTGCAGATGCGAACTCCCACTTAGAATACTTACAGAATATTATTACATATCCGAAGTATATATATTACAATATATCCAAGTTATACCCCATGATAATAAAATGGCGTGCCTGCCTGCCTTTCACTTTGAACACAAAGCAAAATATGATGAAAACATACTTATTGATCAAGAACGCCACTACATTAGCGAGACAAGTTGAACCGTCTGCAGTATGTGCAAACAGCAGTTACTGATTCATGTCAGTTAACCCTTTGCCTGCTGATCACGACTTTTGTCGTTTTTATCCTCTTTTATTGATCGATCGAATCACTGATATTGGGAATGAAATGGGTGCTTAAACATCAAGATTTGTAGATGTTTGGTCTCAAATTAAACAAATATGAATAATTTTGAACCACTTGAGGTTGTGGATCGCTGTAGCGGGACACAATCTCAAGTGGTTGGAAAAATAAATTAATTAATTTAACAGAATAAAGTTTAAGTACTTAGCCTACTGCTGTTTACTGTACAAATAAACAAAATTATGGAATTTAGCTAAGTTTATCAATATTATTTTAGAAAGCGAATTTTGTTTTAGTAATAATGTATTATGTGTAATATTGGATATTCTGTGTTGTACTTTCACTGTTATTTTTCATGTATTTCTCTTTTTTTCATGTATGGTGTTGATAAGGCAACAAATCGGCCCAATGGTAGGATCAAAATATTCAGCTAGTCATAAGAACGTTGTGGCAACGCTTTGTGATGAATCTAATGTCTAATGGCGTTTTGTACTGTGGTGTTAAAAAACGTATCTACCACTTTTTAATGGGTCAGATACGACCCTTTGATACCAAAATGAGTTCTACATGAGAAGTCAACGGGTGGAAGATATCAAAAGACGCATTTCAATACTGAGAGGGGGTAAAGCGAGTAAAGTCCCCTTGAATTTGAAAGGGTGTATATTTGTGAAGTGGCAGATACACCCTTTCAGATCAAAGCGGAAAGTTACTATTTATAATAATATATTTGTTGGGGGGTTAAGGGAGGGGGGGAAGAGTGAACATTGTTTAAACGTGGTTTTCAGTACAATGTGGCGATACCGCGACAGATATTACAGGCACTCAGGCAGGCAGCTGACGTCTGTAGACATTGACGTCTAAAGTCGATTGACGCGCTGTAAGAATTACAATATTTTTAATGGATGTAGACCCATAGTATAGGTATTAAAATGAAGCGGAAAGAGCTAACTGATATATTAAAGATGATTTCAAATTGAAAAAAACCCTTTGGTCGCCAAAAAAACCTTATAAGAAAGTATTTCAGTGCTTTGAG
This sequence comes from Flabesymbios commensalis, assembly GCA_964017125.1. Classification (NCBI taxonomy): domain Eukaryota; kingdom Metazoa; phylum Annelida; class Polychaeta; order Terebellida; family Flabelligeridae; genus Flabesymbios; species Flabesymbios commensalis. Next base: position 9,604,161 of record OZ024918.1, on the reverse strand, counting down.
AGTTAACCACTACAACAGTGCTCTTACCCTGGTACACTCAGGTTACGATCATACAAGCGAAACCTAATGAGTTATCGGAAACGGCCTGTGATCTATTCTTGATATATAGCAAAATTGATGATACCTATATTACACGAGGAAGCGAAAGTTTTGTATTCATTTGAGTGGCAGATCGAACTAGAGGTTGCCAGCGTGCAGACGGGGCTCATGGCATAGCTTGATGAATCACAAAATTATGTATAATCCCGTCTGATATATCGGTGCATCACCAAAAATAGGTCACACTGAACCAGCTTTAGTTACATTTGGGTAAGCTTTCTTTATTAACTATAACGTTATACGAATGTTTGTGTTATTAGAGAAGTGTACACAAATACATTAAAAAAATACAAATTGGAATGGACTTGCTTAGCATACACACTGGTGTGTTACCAGTGTATATGGTTCAAAAGCGACTAGGCCGTCAGCTTAGTGTGTGATTTGTGACCAGAACAGATACATTTATATTTTATATTAACCCATACAACGCCAAAATAATTAATTTATTTTTTTCACCCGCTTGCTGTTTTGTCTCGCTACCGCAACCCTCAACTTCAAGAAGTTGAAAATTACCTATATTTGTTTAGCTTAAGATGAAACATTTGCAAACCTTCATTTTTAAGCAATAAATGCGATTAAAACGGCTAGTAGAACGAATTAAACACGAATATAGTCGTGGTTAGCTGTTTAAAAGCCAACCCTTCAGGCCTGTATTTACCATTGTCATCTTCATCCACTACAAGCCGCGAATCGCTGTCGCAATTCTCGACTTGTAGTGGATGAAGATGACTTGAAGGGGGTGACAAATTACCGAAAATTGTCATGTATTGGTAAACAATTTCATGGAAATTTTATTTTTAAAACCTCTAGTCGTAAGAAAATTAAGTCGGTTTTCAAGGATGTAAAATGATTCTTTTATGCATCGTAATGGCTTAAAGGGTTATTATCAACTGAATTGCGTGAAAACATATGAGCAGTATCTTGACTTCAATGCCACCGTGCAAGGCTGAAAGGCAAGTAAGCAGTTACTAAATTTTGGGTTTACATTGCAGGAAGCTTGTGGATGGTGTGTGAAAAATGACCCACCATGGTTTCTGGTTGCCACGAACATGGATTCCATTTATCACTCAGTGCATGGGCTTTCGGACTTTTGCCAGATTAAGATATATGTCAGTGGTCGACCATGGATTAAACCAGAGATGCATTCCGTTAACGGACTCAAATCCTTGTGTTTACACCTGGGTGTAAATTAAACAAAATATAAAGCACCACCATGTATCACAGCACACAATAATAGCGGTCTCTAAAGTCATAAGTCTACGAAAACGAGATTGTGATAATAGACTGCACATGCGTAGACCTAGAGACCAGGTCTAGCACATGCGCGGATATAACTATATATGTTCTTCAACTTAAAGATCTCTCGGTGGCCTCGTTGTGAAAGATATCGTCAAGATCTTACACAGTTTTTACGTATGTATCCTATGCTAATAATGTATTGTCGCTCACACTCTTGGCCACACAGGTCAATTGTGACCTAGTTAACAATTTAAAAATAATATTTCACTAAAAGTTTATTATGTTTTATTAAAAAAATGGTGGTCTGCTGTTGTTTTAAATTACAGGCAAAACCATAGGTAATTTCTAGTAGAGATAGTCAGTTCTTCCTATTGTAAAGGGAGATGTTGATATGAGATTGATATCCCTTATACACTGCAAAGCCAAAAGGCATATATGATGTTTATCCATATATTTTCAAGGATCATTTATATCCTCCAATCCTAAGCACAATGACTAGCTGGATCTGACAAATGCATATAGACATATATGGTCTGTGAAAGTTCTTGTCTGAGGCATTTTATTCATGAAATCTAGACACGAAAAATATCTTGTAATACATATAGTAAAACACTTTTTTCTGTTTTGCTACATGTTGGGTGTTGGCTTCACTATGAGCACCGTAACTAGCAGGTTGTAACTCCAGTACTCGGCCGTGAAAAGTAAGCAGTTACTGTTGCTTTCCTTTGCACTGCGGTACTATCTGTCAATGCCAAGTAGACAAGCATCCCTGATACTTTGATACTCCCTGGTTCAGGGACTACCCCTTACAACGCTCAATTATTTGTGTATAAAACATGGGGACCAAAGATGTTATTTTAATTTGAAATCATCATAAATATCTTTATTAGCTCTTTCGGCTCCATTCGCATACCTATGCTATGGGTCTACGGCCAATATAAATATTATACTTTTTCAGCGTGGGGATCGACTTTAGACGTCAGAATCTCGTCTATAGACGTCGCTGTAAGGATTAGATGTAGATTATCACTGTAGCCTTCATTTACCATGTACAATATACACAGTTATATAGAGTACATAGATACAGGATCACCTTAGCTTCGTCCATTGATGTGCGAATAACCAGGAGAAACGAGATGCTATTCAAATGTTGCTTATGATCAGCCAGCGTCACCGACATTAACCCTTAAAGCGCTGAATTATTTTTGTAAAATCCATGAAGACCAAAGGATCTTTTCATTTTCAATCCATCATACATGTATTAGTCAAGTTTTTCTGATTCATTTGAATACCTATGTTATGGGTATACGGCCATTGTACATATTTTTACTATTACATTACAGAATTTGACGTCTACAGACGTCAGATTCTGACGTCTAAAGTCGATCCCCGCACTGTAAGGGTTGAAGCAGCATTAACGCTTCACCCGCTACGTTATTTAATTTAAATTTGTGTCTCGCTACCGCGACCCAAAACTTCAATTATAATAGCAGAATATTACTCATATGTGTTTAATTAGAGACCAGACATTTACAATTTTGTGATGTCTAAACACTCATTTCATTCCCTAAAACTGTGATTTAACCTGCTTATAAAACATACTTAAACCACTATAGGTGATGTAAGTGTTAACGTCTGGTATTATAATAAAGTTTGTGATCCATGTGCCGGGTTGGATATTTGGAAATAAAGTACAGGTATTTAAAAGTCCATACCTTAGTCTGGACCTGCTCAAAATCCGTGCCTGGTCATAATAGCCTCTAGCAATTGATTTATCGCATAACATGGTATATTTATGCGTGTAAACTATTAAAATGTACCATATTTACACAAAGACACAACTAATGCGGTTTTTAATAAATGTATGGATATTTGCAGAAATAAGCACTACTGTTTG
>OZ024918.1:9325926-9595926 GCA_964017125.1 Flabesymbios commensalis | reverse complement strand
GGTTAAAAAACAATATAGGACCCCTTTCTGATGGATTTCCCCTATATTCCTTTCTTCCGGTTAGCACGCCACAATTTGACGGGATCTTTTTATAATCAAAACATAAACAAAACTATTTCCGACCCGGTCTGATAAACTGTGACAGTGGCAGCGTGTCCAGTTTAACGACCAGCTAAAGTCAAAAGTCGATCCCCGCCGTATGGTTCAACGTAGGCCTATATATAAATAGTTAGTTAGCAGAAAGAATTAACTGAGATATTAATGACGTTAAAAAGTGAACAATCATTTCCTCTCTCTATATATATCAAAATATTCCACCACTGTAAGGGTTAGCCCAATAGTGTTGACCCTTACAACGCTTGAATATATTTGTATAAATCATGGAGACCGAAGTTTTTCTTTCAATTTGACATTATTATAAATGTCTTATTTAGCTCTTTCCGCCTTATTTGAATACCCATGTTATGGGTCTACGGTCATTATGTTTTACCCTTTCAGGGCGGGGATCGACCTTAGACGTCAGAATCTGACGTCTATTCACGTCAGATTCTGACGTCTAAAGTCTGTCCCCACACGGACAGGGTTAATTAACCTTTTTAATTTTAACTGTGCAAAAATACATGCGCCAAAGGTAATGACAACGTGGCATTCGTATCCCGTCGTGTTTGTGCATATATGCAATGCGACGAACTGTTCAAAAGCTTGTAGCCACCACAATGTACTGAAAGCGACGTGAACTACATAACCCCCCCCCCCCCCTCCCCGCCCCTCTCTAGGAGTGATGTCCGTGACGTCAGACCTTGCACAGCAGTACTGCAAAGCCAGAAGGCAGTAATTGCTAACTATTCTATTGAGCAATTACTGCTTTTTGATTTTGCACAGCAATTTTGCTGTGTAAAGCCAAAGGCAGTAACTGCTAAATCTCCAAGTAAGTAGTTACGGTATTTTGCATTCACATAGCAGAGTAGCAAATCATCCTCCCCGGAAGAGATGTGATGTTTTAGTCTGCATTATATTTAGGCTCAATCAGTGATGATATCTAATAGTAGCTTCGCTGCAGATTGGCAATTATTTTCGCGGTTAGCACACCGTCCTTGACAGCCAAGGTGTTGCATGCTTTAGAAAATTTCTGATACTTGTTTAATTTTAGGCCAAACATTTGCATGTTTTTTTTCTAAAAGACGATAGGTGCAGTGGTGCAGTGGTTAAAGCTGTCAGCTTGGAAAGTCTGAAATCGCGGGTTCGAACCCCACTCTGGCCTCCAAGTTTCGAAGTATCAAAAAATTAATTCCCCGTTCACTCGTAACGATGCAATATTGTTGGGAGCCTCCGTGACCAAGAGGCAACGTTCTCAGCCTCAGACAGCCAGGGTACGAATTTCGAATCCTGTGTCCGGAGGGCAGTGTCATCTCATTCACCTCATCATCCTCAGGGGGTTCTGCTTCCCAAGTTTAGCCTATATGTGCACAAAGGTGGCCTAAAACCCGATTCATTTCATTTCTAAAAGATGACAATAAAACATGAGCATAGAGTCCCTGAAGCTTAGAGACACAAGTTAAATCGGGCGAAAATTTAAATAAAATGACTTGGCGAGTAAAGGGTTAAATCTGACAATAATACCGTTCTTCCTGGATTATGGTTGATGTACACATATATATAGCTTGACTTCCAATTACTGTACGCCGCAATATCAAAGCGAACCGCAGTAAATGCTAACTTTTAGGCTAAGAAGTTACAGCTGTTTGCAAAAGGAAAACATGAAAAGACAAACAACATCAACCGTTACAACGCTGAAATATTTTGTATAAACCATGGAGATCTAAGTGTTTTTGCGAACTTGAAAACATCATAAATCTCTTAGTTAGCTACTTCAGCTTCATTTTAATATCTACGTCATGGGTCCACTAATTTGTTTAGTTCTTTCAATGCGAGGATTAATTTCAGACGTCAGAATCTGACGTCTACAGACGTCAGATTCTGAAGTCTAAAGTCGACCACCTTAACTGAAAGAGGTAACTGTTTATTTCTTAACCGAACAAAGGCAAACAACAGTAACGGCTTACTTTTCCAGTAAGCAGTTACTGCTGTTTGTCTTCGCACAGATCCCCTGGGTACTGATCCCAGCGGCGCAATACCTGCTCTATATTCACAGCACAGGGCTCAGCTTTTCAAATTCACACAACATCACAGTGCGGGTATTTTTTCTGAACGTGTCTGGATAAAAACACTTCATAGTCAACAGGAGAAGCTCTGTGTACTTATTGATCGGGTGGAGAACAATCCAGGTGCAGATTTTATGTCTGAACTCAGTGATCCTATACGTCTAACCGTTTACTTAATCATGGCTCCAGTTTCATGGATGCATGCCAACACATACTTGCTATTGCTCCATTTAATGATTCTTCTATGAGAACAATACCTATGACATAACAGAAAATATTATGATATATTATATAATTATTATCACATCGATATTGCGCAATTATTACGCAATCGTTATGTAACAAGTAGAACGATATGTAGATAATATCGTAGAGGCCGATCCAGAGGGCAGATCAGGGGGTCGCAAACAACCTTTTTTACAAAGATTAAAATTGCCTACATATCGCTTTAAATTACCAAAATATCAGTATCCCATACTAATAAAATTGCTCATCGGGTATTGACCATACTGCGTTCATTATTGTCTGTTTCTATTGCAACTCATTTATTCAGCTGTGACACATGTTGCAAAGGATAGTGCCTTAACCCCCTCACACCAGCCATACGATGTTGATGCGATGTTGCATCAACGTTATTGACGCAACAACGTTTTTTGTTTGTCAAATAAAAACACTTGAATTTATCATGTTTATTGCTGGTGAACAATTCTCAATAAACCCCTCAGGACCCGCCGTGTCTGTCACTTTACAAGGCGACAAACCCTTCAATACCGATATGATAGCTATATTCATAGTAACAGAATGTGTCTTCAAAAATTATCGAAGCTTTTCCATATATTCAATATCACCAAATCCAAATCAACTATAATTTTCTCATAAGCTATGTATTTTGTTTTCACAAAGTAAATTATTAATATTCTTGTAATCGCCATCACTAGATTCTGATCACTTTCATCACAGCCTCTTTATTCAAATCCAAGTAAATCGATCCCATTTGAAGATGCATAAATACACAGCAAACATCACACAAAGCAGTTTTAATGTTGGGCCAGCGTAGCAGACGGCTGCACAACATTAAAGCAACATTGTGCCAACGTCTGGTGCTCATTGGCTATTGATCGTAATGCGTGCAGTTGTCAATTTCTATTGCAACTCCTTTCTTCACCTGTAACACATGTTGTCAACAAATGTCTCCTGTTTTTGGTGCTAGCTCATGCAGTATTGGCTCAGTATTGGCCTAGTCATGGCGCAGTATATAAAACCCTGACTCAAATTGAGCCCAGCCACCAAGTCCTCACGTTGTCGGTCTATTATCAATGGCCCCTCGTCTGCGATGCTGGCACAACATCAGGCAAGCATTGGGCCAACGTAACGCAGTGTCCGCTGGGTACGTTGTATGCAATAAAGAGGCGAAGACAAAGATGCTTCCCTCGGCAAACCTTGGCAGGCAAGACAAAAAGAGACAAGCTTTGACATCAAGCAAAACTTGACAGGCGAAGAACGCAGTTCTAGAACTGCGTTCTCCGCCTGTCAAATCTTGCCTGTGTAAGATAAGACAAGGAAGCTATTCGGATCACAAACAGGCGAAAATATGGGATAAACTCAATGTACATAATGTTAAATCCTCCGCATCTCGCCCACGCCGTCAGTGACAAAGAAATCCATTTCTCAGCGGGGAGTTTGGCGTGAAATACAATTGTCGGGCGCCTATAAACAGCTTATAGAACCGTTATTTTCTTGGCTTTTAAATTCATAAACAACGTGACAATTTGTGGCCGCGGATGAGGCATTCACGGCCGATCTGCAGCTGTAAATAGTTGTGGATATTATGGTAAATCCTCTAATCTCTATGTTAACCTCCTCTTAAACGCTGAAATATTTTTGTATAAACCATGGAGACCGAAGGTTTTTGCAATTTGAAATCATCAGAAATGTGGTAGTAAGTTGGTTCCGCTTCATTTGAATACCGTTGCTATTATCAATATTTTATTTGAAGCAGTAAATTATCTATAATCATGATAATGGCCATACAACCATAACTTAGGTATTCAAATGAAGCAGAAAGAGTTAAGTAAGACATTTATGATGATCTCAAATTGAAAAATAAACCTTCTGGCCTCTCAAAAAATATGTATTCAACGTTGTAAGTGTTAAGCCTATCAAGCCTGAATTTACCACTTTCATTTTAATCCACTACAAGCCGTGAATTGCTGTCGCAATTCTCAACTTGTAGTGGATGAAAATGACTTGAAGTGGGTGACAAATTAAAAAATATACTGTTATTTTTAAAACAGTTCCATAAAAAATTTCGTTCTAAAACCAGTAGGTTTCAGGAAATTGAGTCATTCTTCAGAGATGCGAAATAATGCTTTAAAGCATCGTGAGGGTGTAAATGGTTAAATATCTAATTATATAATCCCTGATAGCATCGTGAGTGTGTAAAGGGTTAAATATGAAATGATATAATCACTGATAGTATCCAGTGATCCCGGTGCTCAGGTGTGACACACTGCCACAATCCCCACGTGGGGTGGCTGGCGATAATGAGTTCAGGGTAGGGCTTGTCATCCAGACAGGCGGCTGTCCCGAAGGAACAATGTCTGAATTTAATGTCACAAGCGGCATATATGCACACTGTCGTGCAAAGTCAAAAGGCATTAACTGGTTGTTTTTTGGGATAAGCAGTTTTTACCTTTTGTCTTTGAAGAGCAGCATGTATATAACTAAATCGCACCACTTGATATTCATTTTTTTCATTTTTATTCAATAACTCTTACAACGCTGAAATAACCATGGAGACAGAAGGGTTATTTTCAATTTAAATCATTACGAATGTCTCAGCTAGCTGTTTCCGCTTTATTTGAACATCTTTATATATATATATATATATATTTATTTTAGTGCTGGGACCGACTTTAGACGTCAGAATCGTCTTGTCTACTGACGAGAGAATGAGGTCACATCTCAAGCCACTGGTAGCTGTTTAATCTAAGATGGCAATTATCACTGCGCTCAATAAGGCGTGATAGACTTGACCTTCGCACCTCAGGGTCACACCGTTTTATACCTTCCGACCTCAGGGTCACACTGTTTGCCGTAGCACATCTTTGAATGTCTCCAAGTAGCTTCATTTTGAAGAGAATTAGCCAGAGTCCGCTATTGACGCAGGTGTTACATACGTCAGCCACTAACTAGGCTTCGACAGCCGACATGTCCCTGAGCTACCAGGATAAAGGACTCCCCGGGAGACAGGGACTATTTCTGGATCCAGTGGCATATAGAATATACCCGCCCCCCTCAATACGTCGCCACGTGGCGATAGCCAAGGGGATGATTTCAATTGGGAGGAGGGGGTGAAGTGGACATGTCCCAGAAAAAAACAAAACATTTGCTTGGCCGACGTTGTATAAATGTTATACTTTACATACATAGGATCAACGTCAGTAGTTTTCTGAACTTTACATGTTCATTAATATGATTACGTCGGTGTGCACAGGTGGTATGGGACGGCGGTTCTGCTTCATTGTCTTGGGACCAAAATATTAAGAATTGGAGAAAGGGAATTACGCTTCAAAAATTGAAGGAACTAACCTCAAATTTGAGAAAAAAACTGCGCTTGCTCCTCTTACTCGTACAGGTGGGCCCACAATGAGGGGGATGACCACAGTTGTAAATGTGGAAACGAAAGTACAGCTGTTGAGATGACGTCATCTGGCCATGAAACGTCATCATCGCCTCGATCTGAACCGAGATCAGACCACGGTCTGCCCTGGGGAATCCCAAATAACGCCATCACCGCCTCGATCTGAACAAGGTCTGCCCTGCAGGAATTTCTTGTTACGTCACCATCATCTAAATCTGGATCAGAACAGACCGCCCGATTGGTAGGTAGAGCGCAACTGTGTAAAGGCTAAAGCAGTATATAACTGCTCACTTGAAAAGTAATACTTGCTTATGATTAGGCATTACAGCTGCGGACCCACACTTATGCAATTAAATGCATAAGTATAATATAACAGACAGAAACGTGCATCGATGATTTTTCCGGATTAAATAATTCGACATTCAATTAAATTATTATTATTGTATTATTGAGAAAATAATAACGCTTAACCCAGTTGTTTTTTCTCGTCTTCATTCGTCCACAGATGCGAATTGCGGCCATAATTCCAATCTCCAAATAAATGAAAATGACTCGACTAGTCTAGTCTAGCCTAAAGTCTATATATAAAATAAAAAATCTCATAACAGTCACAATAATTACGCGTAATTAACGGTTTTTGCAAAGGTTCTTCTTTATTACACTACAATAAAATAAAACACGTTTTTTCTAAAGAATAGAAAAAATAGCTAAAGAATAGAAAAAATTAGCTACTTCTAAGGGACTTTACACTATTTTACTCTGATATGTACATAGAAAACACTTGAGCACAGTAAACGTTCCGCGAGCAGCGCTTTAATCTCTACCCCCCCCCCCCCCAAAAAAAAAATGTATTTGTATGTGGAATATATCAAATTAACCTTTGTAATACTAGGCCAATGTAAATGCGGTTTCTAGCAAGTTTTAAACCAAGTAAACCGCCACGTCTAAATCGACCCCGATCTGAAAGGGATAAGGTTGAGTCAGCATTGGTACAACATCTCGTGTTTGATGGGAAGTCAGGACTGGTGTTCTCAGCTACAATCATTTGATTGAACTAAAGGTAAAGGTAAAGGTGCAGGTTTATAGTCGGATATCAAGTCTGAAGACCTATCATCCGACTTTACATCTTACCCCCTGGTCACTGGACCTGTTCATTGGCGTGCCATATCAACTCCACGGAGAGCATACAGTCCTGCAGCCGTTTCGGCGCATTGAACTTATCGTACACATTGCCATCTCTGTCCTACCAGGTACTCATTTTCACCTGAGTCAAGTGAAGCATTTGAGGGTGAAGTGCCTTGCCCAAGGACACAACATCTTAACAATGTCCCAAGATTGAGAGGGGAGAAACATGATATTTCTCTGAAAATTCTGCACCAAGCGGGATTCGAAACCGCACGGCAGGCAACGACATCGACAAAGCTCCGCGCTCTAACCATTGCGCCATGTCCCTCTCTGGTGCAACTACATCGTGACTTCGTCCAATCAACTTATAAATATTGAGGTCAATAATGAGGAATACCTGCCCCTGATCGTGTTTTAAAAAGGGCGTCAGTTTTTAAGTGCGGTGTAGAATAAAATACAGTAACCGCTTACAGACAAAATGGCATCAGTTTTTGAGTGCAGTGTAAAATCAAAACGCAGTAAAAGCTTACTTCAACAGTAAGCTGTTACTGCCTTTTGGTTTTGCGCGTGACAGTGATCAATGGCCGTGTTATGCTGTGTCATTGCGTGTATATGCATAAAAACTTTTTGTAAACCATGCTGGTGATACGTCAGAAAAAGTCAGTTATTTTATATGAGCCGCCTGACATGCTTCACCACAACCCCCAATAAAACAAACTGTTAGAATAATTTCTAGCACTATTAGCAGATTCACTTGCATTCAGTTTGCTGCAGTTGACAGAAATTCAATACAGATAAAAGGATCATTAAAGCAGTGACATTAAATTACTGCACCGCAAAGAAATATCTATGATCTTAACCGCATTAATTGTTCATATTTTGTCAACTATTAACAGCCTCAAATGAATGAAAAATAGCCGCAACCACAAGTTTAAAGATAATTTTTCGTAAGTTAAATGCTGGATGTTTATTTTAGTTATTACGATCAATACAAAACTTGAGTTCACATTTGAGTTCACAGTTACAGTCAATATCTTTGAAGTCTGTTGACTAAAAAAATAAACTATAATAATAATTGCATTTGAGGCTGTTAATAGTTGACAAAATGTGAACAATTAATGCGGCTAAGATCATAGATATTTAAACCAATTAAATTATCCGGACCACTTAAATAATTAACCCTTTACCATTACAGCGCGGAAATTGACTTTAGACGTCAGAATTTATTATTATTATCAATTTTTTGAAGACGATCGCCGCGCTGAAAGAGTTAATAATTATATACTATATAACTATATTACTTACTTGTGTTTTAAATTTTAATGTGTCAACCCAGGTCAGATTCTGACGTCTAAAGTCGATCTCCACACTGTAAGAGTAAAAATATTTCTAACGGCCGTAACCCCATAACATAAGTAGTCAAATAAAGCAGTAAATGCTAACTAAGACATGTATGATGATTTCAAATTGACATAACTCTTTGGTCTCAGTGGCTTAAACAAAAACATTGCAGGGATTTAAATGCTAAAGTGCTAGTCACGTCTTTCGGCGTTTTCAGCGTTTTTATTTAAACAAGTACATGTTCAAGGAGAAGTGAGCCCTGAATTTGCTAGATATGAATATTATATTTTTGTATTGATATTTTACATTATGGAAGTTATTACAACCCACTTGAAGTTGTGTATCGTTGATAAACTATCCATCGGGATTCGCACTATATACCGCTTCGAATGAGCTTCTACGAGGATACCCATAGGGAAAGTAATTCACAGATGAAAAACGCCAAGAAAACTTCTCTCTGTGAACAGGGTGAATGCCAAGGAAACTCGACTGACAAATCCGTGAATGGCGACAGGTCGATCTGATCCATGTAATCCTCGATTAGCCTCGTTTCAGGATCAAACGCATCTCCCTGCCTCTCGGGGAGGGGATTCTTGCCACCTACTCGATCCTGGCTTCCACCGGGAAGGCGAGAACAGGGATATCAGGCTCCCCAGGCATGAGTGTTTGTCAGCAGGATTTGTCGATCCCCGCACTGAAATAACTGTATAAACTTATAATGACCGTAAACCCATAGCATAGATATTCAAATGAAGTGTAAAGAGCCATCCAGGACATTTATGATACTTTAAAAATGAAAAAAACTTTGTTGTCCATGGTTTCCACAGATATATTTCAGCGTGAAAAGGGTCAATGGATCAATAGGGCTCAGAGAAAACTGAATTGCTTAAAAATAGCTCTAAATTTTTGTCATTGGACACTCTTTTGTGTGGGTTCCCGCAAACCCCCTAGTCTCGTTTATTAGCTAACACTAAAATAGTTTCTGGATCCGTCCCTGTCTTTCTTTATGTACATGTACCCGGCTCTTTCACAAATGACACTTTGTTCTGAACTCTGGACACAATAGACATTCACGCCTCTATGTATCACCATATATATGCTGCGCTCAATTGTCACGACAATTGCGAACGATGTTCTGCAAATCAGTGTCTCTGAATTGGCGCTCAATAACTGGCTCATTCATGGGTGCCGACTGCTTTGGAAAACAGGGCGGTGTTATATACATAAAGTCACCATCGACACAGAAGACAATAGTCATGACAATTGTATATGATGCCATGGGATTAAACCGCAAACACGAGGCATTCACCAAGTGTTGACCTAATGCTAGCCCTTTGTCTACGATGTTGGCCCAACACTAGAGAAACATCAGGTAAATGTGTTGCGTTTATGCTGGAATGTAACACTTTGCGTGCCCTATCGAAATCATTACATTATTTTATCATTTTCTTCACACCTAGTCATGGTGATACATGACTTGGTGTGAAGAAAACTTGCACACAGTTAAGTTAAACAAAATTAATTCCAAAATCAGTTTTGAGAAAAAGGGTGTAAATATGAAAAAAAAGAAAATGCTGCAAAAGTGCATCTCTATCAAACTGACAAATCTATTGATTGACAGCTTTCAGAATAGCTGACCCATCAGTTAACATGACATCAGAATGTACACACACGTGTTTTTATGCTGCAAGATCCTTTGAAATGTGCTTTCAAAATGTAAGTATCGTTTGATTAACTGATAATGCATTATATCATGAGCATGGCGATGACATTACCGTCTCGATATGGTTTTATTGTATATAATATACTGTTGAAACCAAGTCAACACATAGGCCTATATTAATGATCAAAACACATAGATTGTTCAAAATTTGTACTTTTTTTTCATAATAGGTCAAATTCTGTTTAATTTTGATACTCCTTCAACATGATCACCCACCCAGAACATAATTACACCTTTATTAGGAAGCGCCAAGAAATCACGGCTAAACAGATATTTTAAAATCAGAATAATATTATATGAACTTCAGTCCAAAGCTACACTCCGAAATTAGGAAACACAGCCTTCTGCGAAGTAACTTGTATAATGGCTCCATTTCAGGCTTATTCATAGCTTAGATACTCCATAATTAGGAAGCAACATTTTGTCTATTTCCTATAAAACACGTTTTGAATAAATGAATGAATGAATAAATGAATGAATGAATGAATGAATGAATGAATGAATGAATGAATGAATGAATGAATGAATGAATGAATAAATGAAGGAACGAATGAAGATGAATCAGATAACTCTGCCCTCAAGACACAGGATTCAAAATTCAAATCATGGTGGCCTGAGACTGAGCACGCTACCTCTCGGTGACGAAGACTACTCACAATATTCGGTCTTTGCGAGTGGGCGGGGAAGAAATATTTGTTCTTTGAGACCCAGAAGTATTTCTATTTCCATCTCAGACACAAATCAACGTTTTAAACATAACAGATAACTTCCAGCAAAGGCAAAATATAGACACAATGCGTTATTATATTACTTAACGGAAGTGTTCTGCTTTGACAATCGGGAAAAACAGAATGGAGGCAATGCAAGGGGGTGTACTACAGCAAAAAATGGAATATGTATGCATAGTTGTCAATATATTTGTCAATACGCAATCAGTTTTAAAGAAACATCACATTGCAACAATGTTTAAGTTATGAAGGTCACACCTTGCACCACAGCGATCTTAGCAGATGTTTTGTTAATACGCCATATGTATTTTGGCATCATTTTTTTGAGCAATAAAATCAACCAAGGTTGATAGAATCATAGCATATACCCTCTACAATAACCTCAGCTGGAACGTAGAGCGAAACTGTGGTAGCGATTTTTTTTTGTAGGGTTTTTTTAATGTAGGGTGTATCATTTGCCATAATCTGTACTATTGAATACGAGTGACACAATTGGCAATTGGCAATATATTTGTCAAAAGTCATTCAATTGTAAAGATTATGTCCCCAAAAGGTAAGACGTCTAGCAAGCTGTATACAGAAGAATAAAAAACATTAAAACTTATCAGGTTTTAAAGGTCATTGAAGGTCAAATCATCATACGATAGTTTTTTTCTGTTTATTTTTGTCATAACGGTGTTTCTATTTTAATATTACTTGTTACACACCAAAACTAACCAAGGGTTGACGTGATCATATGACGAAATAGATTTAGTAGAGCAAATCCAGATGTCATCCATAGTTAAAATGAAGTATATAAATATATAAGTTTACTACACCCGGTGACATAACACATGGCATAGTCTGTGAAACATAGTCAAATTACATATATAGCCATAATTTTGCAAATTCTCAATCAAATTGAACAATTTTGGTACCAAAATGTTAAAGTTTTAATGTGAAAAATTCGATGAAAACAAAATATAAAAAATATAAATTCATGAAGGTCAGCAAAGGTCAAAAGTCCATGCCACAGCGATCTGAATTTTTTTTATCATATTATTTTTACGTTGACATAATGTCATCAATATTAAATCTGACCAAGTTGGGAATACATGAAATAAAAGAAAATAGATCTTACAACACAATCACGACCTGTAAAGGCAAATTTTCAGTATAATTAATGTTTTTAACCTGTTTTAACCGTTTTGTTCTTCTGGTGGGATATAAAATGGCACAGTCTGAATCATGGAGTATAATGACATTATTGACAATATATTTGACAAAACTTGATCAAGTTTAGTTATTTTGGCATAAAAACTTGAAGTGTTCACTTGGTATTATTTCAGGAACAAAACACATTTATATTAATTGCTAAATTGCAAAGACCAGGAAAGGTCAAATCCTCATATCACACCAATCTAAACAGGACTTATTTTGCATTATGTTATGTATACGTTGGCATAATTTCCCCAACATCAAAACTAGCGAAGGTTTGAATTGATGGAATTATCATTTAACCTATATATAATAATCATAAGTAGTATAAAAAGTCACATTAAGGCATAAATAATGTTTTATAGTTGTTGTTTTTTTCATTTGGAGCGTATCAGATTACACATAGTTGAAATTACACAAGTAGCAATATATTTTCAAATATTTGATCAAATTTAAATAATTCGGTGCCATAACGCCAAGCAATTAACGTGCAGTATTACTATTGTAACAAATAAAAGAGAGTGCTTGTTATCAAGCTCATCAAAAGTCCATAACGAATGCCACATTGTTCAAAACATTTGTTATTCATCACACTATGAGTGCGTTGAAATACCGCCAAGGTGTGACAGGCCCTTAACTTTATACAATGATACAATTGATCATATCGAACAAACCATTCCAGGTAGTAGGTATTAATAAAATGTGATCTAAGTAGTGTGTTAAATACTTTATTTTCATATTTAGTAATAATATCAAATATCATAATATGAAATACGGAGTTTAATGGCATATTTGGTAAAATATCGCAAATAATTTTCTCTTGTATACCTGCAAGATTTAAATAAGTTAAAGGTTAAAATAAGTATAGATTATCATATCACACAGTTTCTTTGACAAAAAGCTACGTGATCAGTTACTGTTACGAGCTGTGGAAAAACATTTATTCAGTGTAATTTTGTAGTTAATAATGTTGCTATGACCATTACAAATCCAGCTCACAGCTATTTGACACTTCACAACGGATTGTTTGTGTAGGTTTTGCACTAAAATGTTTTATTGTGAAAAATTCGATGAAAACAGAATATAAAATATATACATTTATGAAGGTCAGCAAAGTCCATGCCACAGCGACGGCGTTCAAAACTTACATACAAATCATGCTCGTTTAATGTATATTTGACAAAGAATGCGCCTGGTACTACGATACATATTTTAAATAAGATAATCATTTTTAAATTGCTGTTGATTCATGCTATAAATAAGCTTATGTGTATTAATATTAGTGAGGGTTTTTCAAAACGACTGCAATGCATGCTTACAACAACATTTTACATCTTCCCCAAAGAAAATTATTAAATACATCGAGTTAGTAGAATTTTCAAAAATTGTGGGAGATGATAAGTAATTATGGCCTATGCAAATTGCAGGCAAATTGTTTCAAAAACAGTAAGCGGTGTAAATAAACTACTGGCTAATTTGGTGTCACTTAATTTTTTATAGCTTTGGCTCCCTTATTGCTTCTTACACTATATTAAAAATAAAAAGTGTTGTGCAAAACATTGTTAATTAATAATGAGTAATATGCAATATTAATGTGCAGTTATTTCAGTCTCCTCTGTGTTTAGATTATGCTATTAAATATAATTCTAGATGACACAAAAATACTTAAAACATCATTTAAACTTCAATCAAACTGTACAAACTTCCTGAAATTGTTTTGGAGACCTTATTTCAATATTTTGTCAGGAGTTGAGAACATTATTTCAACGTTTAAAAAGCATGACAAAACAAATGTTTAGATAGATGTGGCCCGCGGCTGCGGACGTTTGCTGATCTTATCAACTTAGCTACTGTTATTTTAAATTTTTGTCAGTACATATGTTCTTAATTAAAAATATTACGTTCTAATGCCAGAATATTGTAATAAAAACATAGGCTAATATATTATCACTTTTGTCATTACACTATATGTATTTCAGACTGTGCAATCATATATACCCCACAGCAAAAAATCTCTAACATATATTTACACCGTAATTTGGTTATGCACACTCTCTAGCCTTGTTCTAGAGGATAGATTTTATATTTCTATCAAGTCAAAGATTGGTTAAGTTTGGAGTTGAAGACATTATGTCAGCGTTAAAATAGTATGGAGACAAAAACGTTTTGATCACTGTTGTATGATATTTTGAGCTTTACAGACTTTTACAACTTCGTAGTAGCTACAATTGTTTGTAGCATAAATATTACCAAATAAATAAAACAATTTTGGTAGTGAAATAGGTACATTTTAATTATTATTAGCGAATACATTGAAACTTATGTCATTCTACTCCATGTGGCGTATTATGCTATTTGGTTTTCCCTTTGTTGGAACAAACCAGCATTAAACCTTTTTATATAATAATTTGACTGTTCACCCTATCTGGGTTTGTTATATAGATTTCATGTCATTGTCCCATCCATTCAAATATTGGCTAGCGCTGGTTTTGAGCAAACAATATCGAAGCACAGACACCGTGATGACAGTCAAAAGTTGACAAACTCACTGTCGTATGCTGTTTTGACCTGTATTTACCTTTATACCACAGAAGATGTTAATTGTGCTTTTTTTCATATCTAAAGTTTAATATGTGACTTACGTTTTGGTGGCAGAATATTTACTTTTCAACGACTATTGATAAATAAATGGCCAATTTTGTCACTCATATTCCATATTACATATTACAGACTAGGCCATGACTACACCACGGGATTAAAAAAATGCACACAATATATATTATTACCAACATGTGCCTTATGGTTTAGTTGAGGCTATATGCTATTATTCCATCGATTTGAACCTTGGCTAGTTTTATTATTAAACAAACGACATAAAAGTGCAGATAGTGTGATAGAGAAACTTTTGCTTATTCACTTTGACATGCGGTTGTGACCCTTATTGACCTTCATTACTTAGAAATTGTAACAATGTTTTTCTATATGTATCTTAAACATTAAAAACATTACATTTTGGTGCCAGAATCTTTAAAATGTATTGAGTATTGACAAAGATATTGCCAATTATGTACATATACTTCAATTTTTCTCGTGATACCATACAGTACACCCCTATCCTAAAATGCCCCCTAAAAATACTTGCTACCACAATTTGATTTTAAGCATCTTTCAGGAATTCGCCCCTGAACTAAAGGTGAAGAAACAAATAAAAATATGATTGAATTCACTTAATTATTTGGTATGTGGACAAATTTACCTTTCAACTCGATATATATTAGCTGCTGTTTTCGATGTTTATTGAAGCCATGTCAATATGAAACGTACAGCATAATATACCTCACACCTTTCCTGTGTGCATCGACATAACCTTGGCAGTGTTGAAATAGCTTGATAAATACCATAGATGTCAAAAAGTTGTTCATTTCGAATCGTCAGAATATATTTTATTTCTTGCGGGGATCGAATTTTGAAATCAGAATCTGGACCCGTATTATAGTACAAGTTACAATATATCATAGGCTGCGGTTTGGTCGAGATGAACATCTCTAATAGTCCGAAGCCAGCGATATATCATAACGTGCACAATAATACGGGTCGTGCTGACGTCAAAAGTCACCCCCCCCCCGCACCGGAAGAATTGAAGAGCTATCACAATTAATCAAAATTATACGAGAATCTTTCAATGTCATCAAATATACTTCAGGAAAGAACAACAAAAAATATCCAATGAAGCATTGAAACGTTTTTTATTTACAAATGGAAATGTAGATGTAGAACGATTCGAGTGAATTCAGGTGATATTATCAAAGACTGTTTGTGTTGGACATTTTAACAGCATAAGAAACAAAATATAAACATTAAACATAACATCATTCGAGATTGAATCAGCTCATGACAACATAACGAAGGAAATTATAAATTCTTTCCTCGATATAATTCATGACTTTGATTCAACTCATGACAAAATAACGAAGGAAATCATAATCTTTTTCTTAGATATAACTCATGACATTTGAGTCAACTCATGACATTATAACGATGGAAATATGATTTATATTTCCTACATATAACTCATGACATTTCAGCCGTAATATACACACACATAAATCTGTATATTTTCCAACTCTCTTGGTATTAAGGTATTTGGGCCTATGCTAATTTTCATTCACCCAGAGCTGGGACCTGCAGGTGCAATTCCCACCCCGATGAGAATGGGAATCATCTGACTTTAACAATGTAATACACACCATTCCGATAGTGGTGGGTTATACATATTTCATCAACCTTTAAAACAAATATAATAAATATAATTTAAATTTTCACCCACTTGAAGTTGTGCCTCGTGACAGTGACCCACATCTTCAAGTGGGTGAAAATTAATTATATTGCTTCAATTCGACGCCAAACATTTGCAAATTTTGCTGCTTCAACACTCATTCCATTCACAATAACAATGATTTAACCTGCTAATAAAGCAGAGCAAAAACGACTATAGTCGCGCTTAGCAGTTAAAGGGTTAATATCATTAATAATAAGTCATGAGGAGCATTTACTTGATAGGAGGGTCCAACCCTTAGAGCTCTAAACTATTGAATTTACATGTACAATAACTACATTCTCTTGGATGTTCAAATAGCGTTGTAGTCCCAGTCGACTTATGCAAATTACGTCCCACAGGCTGGGTGGTGATTGGACAGATAACCTGATTAGCATAACAATAAGACCACTACGCTGATAATAATACATAAGAGATAATAGATATCCAGAAACGTATATATAGCTGATTCAACGTTGTTTCAACGCTTTTCAACATTGCAGCAGCATTGGGCTAAAGTAGTTAATCCTTGTCCTGCTAAAAACGTAAATATAAGTTTTTAAAAATTCTTAGGTGTACATAAATGTTATTACGTAAGCATTATTACCTTAAGCGCTAATACAAAGAACAATTTGTGTCCCCACTTGATTATTATCTCTTGCTACCGCGACCCGCAGCTTCAAGTGGATAAAATGAATTGATTGTAGAGCGATACTAAATATGCTAAGTGCAAAAATTGATACACAAGAGCCATAGAAGTGTTCGTTAGGACAATACATAAATACATAACTTTTTGTAAGCCACTGTATCTTGTGCACCTCATTTTAACAGCTAGATAATAAAATTGTTTTTATCTTGAAATTGTGGTTCATTACCGTAACCCACAATTGCATGTGTGTAGGAGAAATACTAATGTGAACAATTAGCTTCAATGTCGCCTGCATCATCGGTGATCCCAGCTCAGAGGCGCGACAAATCAAAATCGGCAATCAGTCTTGTGTTGGGCATTTTCTTTGCTAAGCGTCTTGATTTGAGATAACACTAACTTTAGTACGTATTTCAAGTTATTATAAATTAATGATATAAAGATATAATATACGTAAAGATGGTGTCGTCATGCAAGGGACAACAACAGTAGCTGCTTACTTTTGATGACATGACAGACGTACAGAATGCATACACTGGCAAGTGCCTGGATTATTACGGTGACATCGTCAAGCATACATTGAGCTGGGCCTATAATATATATAGATAAAGGACCGGGAATAAGGCCACTATTATTATTTTTTTCCTTTAAATTAGAGCAATCTAATGAGGGAGGTTGGGAAGAAAGTGTAGACCTGTTTCTGAAAAAGCTAATGAGGGCGACCGAAATAACAACTTTATAATCTATTATTCTATATACAAGCTTCGTAACTATTTCTGAAAAAAGTTAATGAGGGAATGAAAAAACATAGCCTGGATCAATATACTTGATTTCTCTTCCTTTTGAATTAGCAACCACCCATTGCGCACGCTGGGCAGAAATATGTGTGTTTTTTTGCTAAACAGCGACAAAAATAGTGGCATTATGGAGCTGATTTAGCTCACAAGCCATATATCGATGGGTTAAAATAATAGTGTGCTAAGTGACATTTTTGGCCTTTAGAATAATAACCAGCTAAGTCATCTATAATATGTATAAAGTTTGAATTTATTCCAAATTCAGGTTAAAACAACAGATCAAATCGACTTAGCACATTGTTATTCTCGGGAAAAGGAGAACATATCAGCATAATGTCTGTTCAACACAGGACCAATTCGACTTGACACATTGTTATTCTCCTGTTATATGCTTATGGGCTCTGTTTCTGGGAGAACAACGGTGCAAGTGCACTTAGCGCATTCTTATTCTGAGACATGTGGAGACAACACAGGGGAAATACCTGGACTTAGTTTATTGTTGATCTAGGAACAATCTCTGTATATTCTGTGTTCCTGGTGTAACAAAGCGCTAAGTCAACTTGGTGTCTTGTTGATCCCAATTTTGCTTCTGTAAATCACTTTTGCAGGTAAAAAATACTCTGATAACTTCACTTGATCTACTGTCAAATTCCAATCGCTGTGTGTTTCATCATTATAAGTCCAAGTCTACATGCTGATAAGTGGATTTAGCAAACTGTAGTTCTAAGCAAAAAGATAAACACAATTTCGCTGTCAAGTTGACTTGACCCACTATTGTTCTAGACCATCGATATATCGGAAAATGCGAGTGTCTATATTCATTTTATCGCACACTTTTATAGTAAGCATGCTAAAACAGTGCATTACGATTAGATTATGATGTCGCGTGAGCCGAGAGTTTGAAATTATTCAGACGTTGTCTCCAGTAGGCCGATCACAGCTGCAGTGCGGGAACAAGGTACTCCTGGCTGAGAGCTGAGAAAAGAACATGAAACGAAGCTCCTCAGAATAAAGCTCTTTACCCATGCAAGGCTGAAATATTGGTATAAAAACTATAACGAACAAATGTGTTTTTTCAATTTGGAATCATCATAAATGTCTTAGTTAGCTCTTTCGTTTCATTTGAATACCTATGTTATGAGTCTACGACCTTTTGAAATAAATTGATTATTTCAGTGTGGGGACAGTCTTTATACGTCATAATCTGACATCTAGACGTCAGATTCTGGTGTATAAAGACTATAAATACCAATAATTACCAATGCATATGCTGCTTACTTGACTGCTAATTGTCTTTCCGTGGCAGTAATATTGTTCCTGGTAGTATTGACAGTAAAGTTATAAAGACACCACAGCGACACAACCAGCAAGCACTTTTTCCTTGGAAAGAGATAGTGAAGCACAAATAATGCTGATGAAGTTTTAAGAGAAGGGACAACGACTAAAAAGAAATAAAAGTTAATATATTTTGTCTTATTACAATTGAAGAAAACGTCTCAAAGAGGCTCACATTTCTGTCTGCGCTTGCATAACAGCCTTATTGTTATTTCTCCGTTCGCCATCTCGGAACTCCATCCTTTGCGCGTGAAAGGTTTCCTAGAGAATGTCAAAGTGGTCTGAGAAATGATTGACGGACATAGCTCCAGAGCAATAAATTTTATTACCGTACAAACAGTAGTAACTGCTTACTTTTCAAGTAAGCAGTTACTGCTGTTTATCTTTGCAGGGCAGTTGTTTCCTCGGCTGTGGGTTTTATTCCATCTTATTGAGAAGATTATTGAGGCGACAACATCAAGCAAATCACACACCAAGGATCGATGGCAACGTGTATCCAAGTGGGTGGTTGCATTTTGAGCAAAGGTAGGCCTACTGCGTCCCGCAAACGTGAGACGTTGGCCCAACGCTGGTTTGCTGTTGGGCCAGCGTCGTAGACGATGAGCCAACAGTAAACCAACGTTGGGACATCGTTTCATTTTTACTCGGGTGGGCAATCGATGCGGCCTGGACTTTGTGTGCTCGTTCACACCATGATCGCTGATCATTTTCATGATCGGTTGTCTACGTCGTCATCACAGCGAGGCTCAGTCTGAAGCTGAATGACCTTGAGATCAAAGGGTCAGCCGCAAACGATAGCGCAACTGACCCTTTGACCTCTAGATCGCGCGGTTATCTAGCACGTGGTGACTTCCTCTCATCGGGTCTTTCGTCTCCAAGGCAACGCCCTTGTGCTCGTCAATCCTATAGGCCAGCACAGCAGAGAACGCCACGTGATACAGCTGAGCGAATCAGCGAATTGCGTCCAACCGAGCGAGAGGAACCAATTGTCAAATAGGAGTCTGTTTAACAAAAACATAGCGGCGAGACTGAGCGTAGCGAGGTGCGTCTTTGTCAGGAGGCTCGATTGCTTCAGACTGGGAGCTGAATTGCAGAAATCGTGGGAGCAGAAACAAAGCTTTCCATCTCCGGGGCGGGATTCCTTCATGCAGACCATGGCGATGGTGATATGGAGGCGCAGGCTCTTAGTACACGTTCTGATGTAGTCAACCTTATCTGAAAAAACACAAACAAACAAGCAAGATTTAGTATCAGTTCTTCCGAGTAAGCACGATATATTTCAACTTTATCTGACAAAAACATTCACAAACAAACAAGACTTAGTATCAGGGCCCCCCTAAGAATCTTATAATTATATATAGATTTTAATTCATGTCACACCCATACCTACCACTTTTAACTAGGTTTTTTATCCATTTCATACACAAACCTGCTACTATTTTTGGGCTTTTGATGCATTTCAAACATAAACCCACCACTATTTCACACAAAACCTTCCACTATCCTGTGGCTTTTATATCCATTTACAGCCACACCGACCAATATATTTGGGCTTTTTTTTATCCATTTTCCAACCAAACCGACCACTATATTTGCGCTTTCTTATCTATTTCACACCTTTCACTTTCTTATCCATTTTACAACCAAACCGACCACTATATTTATAAACTTCTCTTATCTATTTTAAAACCGAACTCACCACCATATATTTTTTTTTCTCAAGCATACCTACCACTACTATATTTGGGCTTTTTTATCCATTTTACACACAAACCTACCACTATATTTGGGCTTTTTAATCCATTTTACACAAGCCCCCTCGCACAGCTTCGTTGTCACATCGGGATGGGTGCCGTTGAAGGGGTCTGCACAGTAGCCGTGCTTGTTATAGGTGCTGCACTCATAGCAGTGAACAGGCTTCTTGGGACCTGCGACAAAACAAACAGGACAACAAATTAGTATTGCTGATAGGTGTAGTGTTTAGTAGACACAGGTTAAGTGAGAACATGTGAGGCGCTCTAAATATTACTTTATCTACACATGATCTACTGGGTGCGTTGGAAAATGTATTCGTCCACTGTCCAGCCGGCGATATATATTCGAATCGTCACTCCTAACCCTTTAACCGATGAGCACAATTATAGTCTTTTTTAATTTTCAGCTTTAAAAGGAGCAAAATATTTATATTCATGAAATTTAACACCTTTCCCAAGTTTCTTATTTAATTATTTCACTAACTCAGCATGTACTGCAAACTAGTTTAACTAGATTAATTTAAGTGAAGTTTCAAGTCGAATGATAAATGACATATATATGTATATGGTGCGAGCAGACCGCTGACCTACCCAGGCCCAAATGATGTTAGTACATTGTTACGTACATAATTATAGGTCAAAGTAGAAATTATCTCCCTAGTAAACATATGCCCAATGTTAGGGTAAAGTTACGTGTCTATACCGTCCCAACAGACATTTTGGCAATTTTGTCACTTCTATAGCGTTCAAACCTCTGGTTGTCGAGCTCAAAAGACAGAGTCTGCCAAACTGGGCTAGCCAATGTTGTTTTAATGTTTTACTGTTTTACTGGTCACCGTCTGCGACGCTGGGTCAACATTAATGCAACATGGAGTCAAAGTCTCGTGTTTGTTGGGAACCAGCTGCGTTGTGATGCAAAGGCAAAGAACAGTAACAATTTATTTCTCAAGTAGGAATTACTGTTTTTGTTCTTGCCCAGCAAACAGAAGATATTGACCAAATGTTAATGCTGGGCCAGCGTCACAGACGGTTGACCAACATATATTGAACAAATGCTGGCTCGATGCTGGCCCATCATCTACGACGCTGACCCAACATCGAGCCAGAATTGGTACGATATCTCGTGATGGCTGGGTGGTTGTATGATAGAGCATGACTGCGGTGCAAATAAGTAGTATCTGTCCACTCGTCAAGTAAGCAGTTACTGCCTTTCGAGTGTATTATATTTTTCACCATCTAACTGGCTCGTACGTAACAGGTCTGGGAGCAATTTATCAGAACTTCCATGTTTCAGCATCAACAGGTCCCGGCTCCGTCCTGGATCTGCGAAGGATGAATAATGATTCTGACTGGATCGACCACTCCTTCCATACCTCTCCACAGCACGGAGACAAACAGCAGTAGCTGCTTACTTTTGTAGTAAGCAGCTACTGCTGTTTGTCTTTGCGCTGCAGCTCTCCCGTGTCTATCCTGTTCCTCGCCGAGTCCCGCCGCTCAGGCCACATCCAAGTCCCACCAGGATCGATCCAGTATGTCCACATCATGATGCGCCTCTTCTATTTTGGATCTCGTTTAAATAACGACGTTAAAATGTAAATACGTTGTTAAAAAATAAAGACTTTTTTCTCTTTCTGTGCTTTATCCACCTTCTGACCTAATACTGATGTTATCTCTTCCAATTTTTTGTGTCGTTTAAATATCATGGCTGTTAAAATGTAAATACGTTATTAAAAATTAAAGGTATTTCGGATTCTGTGCTTGATACTCCTGCATACTACTGATGTTGTCTCTTCCTATTTTGGTCTCGTTTAAATACCTTGGCCATTAAAATGCAAATGCTTTTTAAAAATTGAAGGTTTCCGATTCCGTGCTTTATACGTCAGGCTGCTGATGTTGTTTCTACCTTTATTGGATGTTAAAATGTAAATACGTTATTAAAAATTAAAGGCTTTTCCGATTGTGTGCTTTATACGATTCTCCACTTTATACGCATGCAGACCTAATACAGATGTTGTCTCTTCCTATTTTTGGTGTCGTTTAAGTAACTCGACCTAAATACTTATTATCTCTTCCTAATGTGGTTCTCGCTAAAAGAACTTGGCCGCTAAAATGTAGATATCTTGTTATTAAAAAAAAATAGCGTTTCGAATTCTTTACTTTATACGCATGCAGACCTAATACAGATGCTGCCTCTTCCCATTTTAGGTGTCGTTTAAATAACTCGTCTGTTAAAATACAAATGTCTTATTAAAAACAAAAGGTGTTTCTAATTTATTGCTTTACACGCCTTACCTGGTGAACTAATATATTAGATATTCCAGTGTTGGGACTGACTTTAGACGTCAAAATCTGACGTCTATAGACGTCCAATTCTGACGTCTAAAGTTGATACCGCACTAAAAAAGTAAAACATTTTTAATGAAAATAACCCTTTGATCTCTTGGTTTATATGACAATTATTTCAGCGCTCAATTCGTGAAAAGGTTAACCCTTACAACGCGGGGCTCGACTTTAGTCGACAGAATATGACGTCTGTAGACGTCACATTCTGAAGTCTAAAGTCTATCCCCGCACTGTAAGAGTGAAAATGGTTTTAATGATCGTAGACCCATAACACATGTATTCAAATGAATCAGAAACCGTTAACTAAGACATTTATAATGATTATGAATTGAATAAAACCCTTTGGTTGCCGTGGTCTTATAAACAAAAAATCAGCGTTTTAACCCTTAGAGTGCTGAATTACTTTCATATAAAACCTGGAAACCAAAGGCTTTTTTTCATTTGAAATCACCATAAATGCCTTGTTTAGCTCTTTCTGATTCATTTGAATACCTATGTTATCATGGTTATGGGAATACGACCAATAGTAATATTTTTACTTTTACAGCGCGGGGATCGACTCTAGACGTCAAAATCTGACGTCTATATACGTCAGATTCTGACGTCCAAAGTCTATGCCCGCACTGTGAGGGCTAAGGGTTACGTAAGTATGTATAATTGTGAATTGACGTCACTTTTCCATCGGGACGGTCATATAAGTGCATTTATAATAAGTTAAAAATAGTGCAATCTGTAGATTAAAAATGAATAATGTATAGACGGTGAGGTGAGGTGGGGTGATTGGACATGTTGTGATTGGGCATATTTACTTAGATGGCCGGGTAATTGGGTTTCACTGAGAAATTTATTGCTGAAACGTCATATCAGCTCCGCTATCCTCAGGTCGGGTAGTCCCCAGAGTATCAATAGCTGAGGTAACTCCACAATTATATCCCACGTGAGAGACCTAACGTCAAACACTTTATTGCCAGTAGTTTAAAGCCCTACAGCGGCCACTGTCAGCTAATACCGAATACTGGTAGCAATACCAATAAAAAGAACAGGCAACAAAGAAGGTCATAGATAAATAGATTTGCATGACAAGTGGATAATTATCTTATCATATAAAAATGTAATACCAAATTGATTCACACATGCAGCAAAGCCATTAATTCTTCATTCAATAACCGATAATTACGCCGACAATCCATATTGGCATTTCGTTATGCTTACGATTTGCCAAGTTTACCATGGTTTGCGGATGGTGTCACACTTCTTGAGATCATTCTGGCAGCTTGGTTTCATTTGTGTTTATTACGGAGATAACTATGATTACTTAATCAGAAAATTTAATTTTCCATGTGTTTATTTTTTATAAATAAACTTTTTTTTCGTCATTTGAAGCTAAAACATTTGGCAGCAATTCTAGCTTCAAAAAGAGTAAAATAGAAAAAGAGACGCAGCAGGAGAGGATATTTTAAGTTTCTAACCCTTTTAAATCGCTAATAGGAGAGGAGCTTTCAAATTGACCAACTTACGATAGAGATGCCAATTCCTAGACATTTTGAATCGCAATCTGCCAATAGGAGAGGAGCTTTCAAATTAAAACTTACGATTGAGATGCCAATTTCTAGACATTTTGAATTGCAATCTGCCAATAGGGGAGGAACTTTCAAATTAAACCAACTAGCGATTGAGAGGCTAGTTTTCAGCCCTTTACAAGTCAAAGCTCAGGCTATTCCACT
Source organism: Flabesymbios commensalis (assembly GCA_964017125.1). Lineage (NCBI taxonomy): Eukaryota > Metazoa > Annelida > Polychaeta > Terebellida > Flabelligeridae > Flabesymbios > Flabesymbios commensalis. The sequence goes on along the minus strand of OZ024918.1, from coordinate 9,571,093 downwards.
GCAAGGCGTTGCACCCAGTCGGCCCAACCAGGTGCAACGCATTGCTGTGTATTGTATTGCGCCGAGGGGCTGGGTTCATTGGGGATCAGCTGTGACTGAGAGAAGATCACTGCTCTCAAGCGAGATGAAGATGGTGGGGCCGGTCCCTCTAGTCTACGACACTCTGGGGATTTGTCCGCCCACCTCGCTCACCCTGTCTCAGACACCGCGCGACCAAAAGCCAACAAGAGTCTCCTGCAGTGGCATTTTACAGCAACAAGTGCTTTGCAAATCCAAAAGGCAGTAACTCCAGTTTTGGCTTTGAAAACAAAGTGAAAAGGCAGTAACTGATTAATTGACAAGTGGGTGGTTATGGCTTTTAGTTTTGATTTGCAGAATGGCGTAATATGAGTCAATACTATTAACCCGTTCAGGGCGGGGATCAACTTTAGACGTCATAATCTGACGTCTGCAGACGTCAGATTATGACGTCTAAAGTCGATCCCCGCACTGAAAGAGTAAACTTATTTATAATGGTCGTAGACACATAACATAGGTATTAAAAAGAAGCGGAAATAGCCAGCTAAGACATTTATGATGATTTCAAATTGTAAAACCCCGTTTAGTCTCCATGACTTATACAAAAATATGTCAGCCTTAAAGGGTTAAATAGTCTCGGTTAATCATTACTGCTAACGGTGGCAGACAAAAAGCATCAAGTAGTCAGTGAATGCCATCTGTGGCAATTATTGTAATAAAAAAGTCAAGTACACAGTCAATGTAAACCACCAGTCATGCACAGTATAAAAGCAAGTATAATCACCATATGACATCTAGAATTGAACTCTTAAAGTGCTGAATTAAGTAATTGAATTTTTCACCCATTCGCAGCCGCGACCACAAATTCAAGCGGGTGAAAATTACTCATATTTGTTCAAGATGGGTTAAGCACGTCATGGAGATAAACCGGTTAACAGATATTCATTTTTGTTAAATTTTACTCATTATCTTATATAATTCCATATGTGCTATTGAAAGATAAAAACACGTAAGGATTCAATTTAGTAAATTTATTTTAGTATTCAGTGAGAATGCATACACAAGAGACAGAAACATGGTTTAACGCCAGAGTTGAGCAGAATAGCAAAAGCATGCATGTTTTTGTATGCTGGTGACCAGTTTTCTCGGGAGAACAATAATTTCATGAAAACTGTGAGGGTAACCCTAATCAAATGATAGATTCATGGATATAGACGGATATAGACCGGGTGTTAACCCTTTAGCGCGCGAATCGAATTTAGACGTCATAATCTGACGTCTGCAAACGTCAGATTCTGACGTATAAAGTCGATCCCCACGCTGAAAGAGGAAACATAATTATAATGGCAGTAGACCCATAACATAGGTATTCAAATTAAGCGGAAAAAGCTAACTAAGACATTTATGATGATTTCAAATTGAAAATAAGCCTTTGGCCTTCATGGATTATACGGAAGTATTTCAGCACTTCAAGGGGTAAATACGCAAGTTAAAGCATTATTCCAATGAGATGTAAAGCAATTATTATCAACTGTTAATTATATCAATCAGTAATTAAACGAATCAGCCGTAATTTACTGCGCCGACCGGTTGAGCGTGCACAGTTTTTTGATGGCAATGATAAAAGACTCTTTATCGCGTAAAGCGAGCTTCTTATTACGGACTAAAGCAAAACAACCCCTGAGGCAGAAAACAACACTATCTGTATAACTCTACATTACACTGATTGGTCCTGATCGGAATTGTGACCAATCAAATGGCGCCAATCTATATGTCAAACAAATTGTAAAAACACGGCCCATGTCCACAGTATAAGATTTTCTGAGAGGAACTAGGTTTCTGTGGACCCATGCAATCCGACTTAATGCCAAATCAATGTAAAACCACCTGCACCCCACAGACAAAAGTAGGGCCGTGTAGTGCCCGTATCTGATGCTAAACCCTCGTATTCGTGTTATCTTCACAGCTCTGGCGGGAAATTGGCTGAGCACTGAACCGACGTTTAGAATGTCAGCCCATTATTAACCCACAGTTTGGCCATTTCTGCTGGGTTTGCAGCTTTATCAGTGCAGTGAACCTAAATGAGTTAAATGAACTTCCAGGGAGTGTGGCTTATTGCTGGGCTTTTTCAATTTGAAAGCATTATCAAATGTCTTATTTAGCTCTTTCTGCTTCATTTGCATACCTACGTTATGGGGTAATTAGAAATGTTTAATTCTTTCAGTGCGGTGATCGACTTTAGACGTCAGAATCTGACATCTACAGACGTCAGATTCTGATGTCTAAAGTCGATCTCCGCACTGAAAGGGTTAAATTACACTGGCATTCTAGAGCTGATTGGGCGGTCAATTCTGTTAATGATTCTAGACAAATCACGGTTTTGCAGGATCGACTGATTGTCTTTTTATATATGTAAATCTCCATAACCTGTGATGATATACCATAAAAACAATGATTGCAAAGCTTTAAGTTTGCATGGGCCATCCCCGAATTCCAGATAACACGAATATATGAATACTTAAACGAAACAGTAATCAAATGGCAAATACGAAAATCTCGTCTGGGTCTCTTTTTTACAGCATTTTTGACTCCGCGCCGTGGAAGACCTTTTAAATTAACCATTTCAGTGCTGTGACCGTCTTCAGACGTCAGAATCTGACTAAAGTAGATCCTCGCACCGTAAGAGTAAAAATAATTATAATGGCCGTAGACCCAAAACATATAGGTATTCAAATGAAGCGCAAAGAGCTAACTAAGACATTTATGATGATTTCAAATTAAAAAAAAAACAAATTTCGTCCGTCTCCATGGTTAATACAGAAATATGTCAGCGTTGTGAAGGTTGAGAGACAGAGATCATTCATACAATACAGGTCTAATGATCTCTGCTAAGACTACCTATAATGAAGTGTCTGAAGGTAACGTTAGTTACTATACCCGAAGAGAGAATTACAGTACATAATGCTTTCCACTGATTTTACAGTCAAATTATCAACCGCTTTTTGTAAAGTGAAGTTTGCTAGTCTTGAATATTTCTTAAAATTATGTTAACTATTTTAAAAAGTTGACCATTCGACATTATTATTAGTAAATTGCTAATTATGAAACCCCCTCTATAACCCATTGATTTAAGTCGGCTTGATATTCAGCATTACATTAGATGTCAAAACTCAAACTTCATAAAAAATTAGGAATATTGATTGGTAATAATACACGGAGAAATGAGAGAAAAGCATTAACTATTCATAATGTTGTATAATCATTATATTTCAGGTGTCGCCCTCGCATGAACAGTACTTAGATCCGAGTACTGTTTATGTGAGATTCTTAAAGGCTTAGAGGGGGACCAAGTCTGGTATTCTACCCCCTGATTCAACAACTGAATGACGGTCGTGATTGATCTGTCTCGTCATGTGACAGCTTGAACCTTGATTTGCCGGGTGAAAATACTAGACAAAGTGTCACCATATTTTATTTCACTCGCTGTGAAAGTCAAATAAAAATTATCAGGGTATTTTTTCAAGTCACTGGAATGACGTTAATGGAAACGGCAAGGTATGTATCAGATGACCTCTTCAAGATGCGCAATGATCTCCACAGGAAGGTATCCATCACCGGGGGAGTGACTTAAAATAGATACACCATTCAGACACTGACTCCATTACAAAGTGCAGGGATGACATCTCGACCATCGCTGCCCTGTATCGACAACAACAGTAACTGTGTATCTGAACTGTGAGCGGTTACTGTTGTTCGTACTGCAGAAAGACAAAAAAAGACAAAAAAGACAAACATTACGATGAGGAATTTTTGTCACGATATCATAATATCCCTTATAATACTAGTGGTTTCCATTTATTGTATGCCAGTCTAGGCCTACAACAATTGACTTTGAGATGGGAAATGTTTTTGTGCTGCCGGTGTCGAAAGTAAAGGTGCAGGTTTATAGTCTGATATCTACTTTACATATTATGAACTTAGTTATATCAAGATATATCAATAAAGATTCCTTGGTTATAAGGGTTGAATTCCGCCGTGCTTGTTTCTTTGTGGTTCTCTACAATAAAACTATTTTTAAATCACTTATTTCACAAAATTAGTGTTAACTGTATAAACGAAACGTTGACTGAAAATTAACATTATTAAATTATTTTTATTAACATGGTACGCATAAAATGAAAATCACGCCAATTGAAAACAATGCGGAATTACAATAACCATGTCAACAGCGGTAAATTAATTTCGCAGATTTCTAAGCCAATTCTAATCAAATATCACAAAAAACTGTTTTCCAGTCATGCGACGACCACCCACCCTGAAATGTTATAGTTATATATTAGGCATTTCAGAGATAAACCATTTGACATGTCTCTAATGTAATACCGATAAATAGTTTACCCTGCATCCGCTGCTCCCAATTATTTTGTTGTTCTTATTTGTATTAGCACATTAAATACCAGTTTTTTTAACATATTAAAGATAAAACGTAACATCGATCAACACGATTTCAAAATCGTTCAACTCTATTTTCTCAAATCTCCATAATTTCCACTCACTTGAAGTTGTGGATCGCGTCAGCGAGACACAATTTCAAGTGGGTAAAAATAAGGTATTTAATTAGGATTTGTAAGGATTAATGGGAGATCATTTAATTCATATTACAACATGATATAACTTTATTATGCTTTAATACAATTTTCAAGCTGCATGTATTCAACGCATCACTGGAAAATATCGCTTGTAAAATTTCATTAAAAACAATGCAAATACACTCTTTGCACGAGTTAGCGCGTAAGCTGAAGTCCCAACTAAATAGTTCAGTTTAGGTCAATGTGTGACATGTTTTCATTGAAAAATGTGTAACAGGAGTCCCAACTTAAAAGTTAAGCTTTTGGTCACTGTGTGGCGTGCTGTTATTGCAAAGAGTGTATTGATTGAGAAATCAGCGAAAACCATACGCCAGGGTTAATGTGATTTCTAGAACTACCTTTCAACAGCACAGGCCATCCCCGTACACTACTGAATGAAGAGTACTCTATACTTGTGTCGATAGGGTGTTTTCTTTCATAGACATAGTGAAGTAAGATAGTCCGTCTTCGGGAGAATCCGTTCTTAGACTATTCCACCTTGCAAACTACGTTTCATCAACGTTGAATCAACGTCTTGGACGTTGATTAAACGTTGCTACAATGTAGTGTTCCTTAAGGGGTTAACCCTTGCACTGTTAAGCACGACTATACTGTCATACAAATCCAGGTGGTATATGCTTTCTTCACAAGTAAGCAGATATTGCCTGCTGGCTTTGCAGTGTAGTTGTTTTAATCTATTCTATTACAATTTTAAATTGCGGTTATTAGAAATGAAATGTGTGTTTAAACATCAGGATTTTCAAATGTTTGGTCTCCAACTAAAAAAATCTTAGTAATTTTAATCCACTTGAAGTTGTGGGTCGCGGCAGCGAGACACATGTTCAGGTGCATGACATCGTATTTATTTACTGTAGCGCACTAAGGGATAAACATTTGGAGCCGTGGTGAGTTGTATGAGGTGAACCAACTCTATGATAATACTTTTTATATACAAATTAGATATACTGCATATATGATTACATAATATAATTATGATGGATAGGTTATATCATGTTTGTTTTATTATTACATCATATCATTTACTGATATCAGCAAATGTCATCACTAAAAACGTATTGAAAGTAAGCCGATTTTTCATCCCATGTCATCATGCAATAACAGGATAAAAACTTATAACTATAATCCAATAGATAATTCCTTTATTACATAACAAAATGCAAATTATTGAAGCAATACATTGATTTCAAAAACTTTCAAAACAGAACTTCAGCAATTCATCATGGTCGCTTATTGGATGCGTTTGAAAAAAAATCAGCAGCCTTGAAAAATATTAGGTTGTGTCTTAGAAGTAATTGAAATCACCATCAGACATGCGAAATTGACCCAATTCTGGCCTAATGTTGATCCACAATTAGTCTTTCTCATCTTATGTATCACTTACCTCACTATGCAAATTTATTTTTATGTACTTAATACGTGTACCTGAAAACAACATTATGCCTTTTCTGATATTATATAACATGCCGCTAATTAACTGTACCTTACGTTTTTTTCAAGGCAGACAGTAATATGTAAAATACACAATAATGACAGTAAAAAGTAATTTATAAAAATTGATGACTTTTTGTTCTTCCATCTTCGCTTTCGCTTAAATCGTGGATTATAATTATTTGCACTTTACATATCAGCGCGCAAATGACTTTTTATAAATGAAGGTACTCGTACTCATAAATATTGCATTTATATTATTCACTGCTTGCTAATAAGCAGTGAAAATAAGATATAAATAAAATAGCCTAAGATTACCTTAAGTAACTCAAAGACAAAATGCAGTAACTGTTTGATTTTCAAGTAAGCAGTTACGGCATTTTGATTTTGTATAACTGAGCAGTATTCATGCGAGTTCTGACCCAGCAAACAGGACAAACTGACCCAATGATGGCCTAATGTAGGACCAGCATTGCAGACGGAGTGCCAACATTGAGCCAACATTGGGGCAATGCTTCGTGTTTGTTGAGAATGGGGTCCACATTCTGTGCTGAAAAGTAGCAAGTCGTGATAATATTTTATTGCGCAAATTAACGTTCCATGTCCCACTTTTGGAATCCAAAGTACAAAATAGCAAAATAAAATTTAACTCATGCACTTGTGCAGTGATGCAGAGCGAAAATGTATTTTACTACATAAGTTTTTTTTAACCACCATTGCAGTTCTAGCAGCTAATAATAACCCTTTTTTGTCATTTTGTGAACAATTTTACATCAAGATTTAGTCTGAGATTATCCCAAAATTTGCAATTTTAAATTTTGAAAGAATAGGTCTATTAATCAGCGCATCATGTATATTCAATGCCTGCTAATACACTTCATTAATTCAAGGTTGTAACCATGTAGGCGCTAAGAAGTACTTTAAGTTTTTAATCAATTTTAAAAGCAGATTAAATCAATGCTACTGAAGAAAAAATGAGTGTCTCAACACCAACATCTGACATTCTTTAGTTTCAAATTAAACAAATAATTGAAAATATTGCTTTCTTTTCTGCACAGAATGCGGCATTTTTTCAATATCAGCTTCCACTGCAAAGCCAGATGCAGAATCTGCTTATTTTACAAATGAGCAGATAGTGCATTTTTGGTTTTGCCGGGCAGTGATGCCGAACAAAGCCATAAGGTAGCACCTTTTGGCTTTGCAGGGCTGATTGTTGAGCTGATTGTTACAAGCTGGTTGTGAATGTGGGTGTGGGGAAAAGAAGAAATAAAGTAAATGTACCGTAACCAGTCGCCTTACCAGAGGCGCACTCATCACTGGCGAGCACCACGTAGCTGATCAGTACCACTGTAACAGATAAAACAGAACAGAACATTAAATTAGATCATCACTGGCGAGCACCACGTAGCTGATCAGTACCACTGTAACAGATAAAACAGAACAGAACATTTAATTAGATCATCACTGGCGAGCACCACGTAGCTGATCAGTACCACTGAAACAGATAAAACAGAACAAAACATTAAAATTATCAGGTCATCACTGGCGAGCACCACGTAGCTGATCAGTACCACTGAAACAGATAAAACAGAACAAAACATTAAATCAGATCATCACTGGCGAGCACTACGTGGCTGATCAGTACCACTGAAACACACAAAAAACAGAACAAACATTAACTGAAATCATCACTGGCGAGCAACACGTAGCTTGTCAGTACCACTGAAACAGACAAACAGAACAAAACATTTAAATACATCATAGCAAAAACAGAACAAAACAATAATTTGATATATGCCGTTACAATGCTGATTTCTGTTTTTAAAAACTATTGAGAACAAAGTGTTTTTTTAATTTAAAATCACTATAAATGTCTTAGTCAGCTCTTTCTGCTTCATTTGAATACCTATGTTACGGGACTACGGATAATATAAATATGTTACTCTATAGGTGCAAAGATCACTATTGACGCTGCATCTACAGATGCTCAATTAATTCATTGAAGGTTATTTTTTACCCACTTGAAGGTGTGTCTCGCTACCGCAACCCACAACTTCAAGTGACTGAAAGTTATTCATAAGTGTTTAATTTGAGAACAAACATTTGCAAATTTTGCTGCTTAAACATCCATTTCATTCCCCAAATCAGTGAATTTTATCGACTGATAAAACGTATTGAAAACGATTATAATCGTGGTTAGCGGTGAAAGGGACCACCCTTTTAGTACGGGGACATACTTTAGACGTCAGAATCTAATACGACGTCTATAAACGTCAGAATCTAAAGTCTATAGACGTCAGATTCTGACGTCAGATTCTAAAGTCCATCCCCGCACTGAAGAAAATACATGTTCTAATGGACGTACACTATTAGCATATTCAAATGAAGCAGAAAGAGCTGACTGAGAGATTTATGATGATTTCAAATATAAAAAACCCTTTGACTTCCATGGCTTATACTAAATATGTCAGCGCTAAAAGGGTTAGGAGTTAATGTCCGTCCCACAAAGGCGTCCAGAGATCAGACGTGAACCTGGATTAAGTGAGGCTTTGTTGTCCGGATAAGACTTTCCGATTAATTACACCAGTATGGATCGAGACCTGTCTAATAAGGCGATCTGAGGATCGGTGATCCGGTAAATCTGATCCTTATAACCAACAATCCATGGCCCAGAAAGCATGAGTCGCTGACCCGATGTTGGATTAGTGTTGGCTTGACGTCGAGCCAACATTAACCAACATCGGTTCAACGTATTGTGTTTGTTGGGGGTTTCCCTGGTTTAAATGATATTCGTATATTTGCTATCTGTTAAGTGTTATTTGTCTGTTGTAATGTTGTAATTTAAACGCAAATATTACTAGACCTATCTACTAAGGTTTGTGTCTTTAGACTACAAATTAAATGAAATTAATGGAATTTTCCCACAAGTTACGATATATCGTAGGCTTCGGATTGCTCGAGATGGCCATCTCGTCCAATCCGAGGCCTAATATATATCGTAACTTGTGTGTTGATAGGGTTAATCTCTATTACCGTTTGCCTGCACGGCCGTGACGATCAAAGGGTTGACCTAATTAGTCCTCACAATGATCGACCTGGATAGCGTCATTAGGCCCCTAGACACACGATCGAGTCACTTTCCCCCCAATTAGCGAGAATCGCGGTGTATCAAACTTTGGTTTGAAAATAAATTAGCTTTCAAAAGACAAACAAAACTTGCTTAACACTTACTTTGCTAGCTCCGTATTTCTGCAATGATTCTGAACACGATCTTAGACGTCATAACCTGCCTTCTATAGATGTCAGAATCTGACGTCTAAAGTCGATCCCCGCATAACATAGGTATTCAAAGGAAGCGGAAAGAGCTAACTATGACATTAGAATGATTTCAAATTGAAGACAATTTTAGTGGCTTGGTTCATATGAAATAGTTCAGTGCCTCAAGGGTTGTAAGAAAATATAACTGAAATTGAGAAAATATTACATGCTTAGGTAATAAAATCATTTAATTTGGGAGATGCCTGTATTTTGATAAATATCAATATTTTTCATCATTTGAAGCTGGAAATTGCGTTAGCAATTCCAGATTTAAAAGATGAAAAATAGAAACAAACACTTCAGCATGACAAGGGTTAACACCCTTTGAAGCCCGGTCTTTGTTCTAATTGTTTTTCGTGTTGAGATGTGAAATTAGTCAATTTAAAAATGCCGCGATGTTTATAAATAACTGAGTGCTGTAATTCAGAGCCACTATGTTTTTTCTCTGCTTTGGTTTTGAATGGGAAAAAATCCAAAATCTAGTGATGAATCATAGCACTTTTCAGTGAATTATTTTATTAGAATTTGGCGCGTGGTGGAACATAGAAACAAGTGAGCTCAGACAGTTAAGACGATGGGCAATCTCCGCGTCGCTTAATTCGATCTGCATTCATTTCTGGAGAAGTTGTTCAAAGGTGACTGCCCCCACTTTCATGAATCTGTGGACGGTGTTTCCTATTATTACGTTGCTCCTTTCGAGCCAAGATGTGCTGTCTGCCACTCGTTGGAGTGGCATATAACACCCCTTGTGTCCGAGAGCGGGAATTCAGGTCTCACAATAAACAGAAACAGAGAACATTTTGATGGACGACACATTTGTAAAACTGACAATGAATTTTATATTTGAAGTTTGGCATATTAGACAGAACATTATCTAATTATGTTTAATTAGTAAAATTATATATAAACATATGTTTTTTCTTGCTGTTAGGGTAGTTCATCCATGTTTTAAATAAATATATGTATTGTTCTAAATGGTATAAATAATTGCTATATATGTTATAAATAAGTTATTATAAATGGTAAAAACAGTGACTGAGAAGCCCTACATGACTGGTTATTTGTTTTTTTGTATTGATATACTTTCTATATGAGATATATGTGTGTACTGGTCACTTAAACAATAAACAATTACTTATTAACTATTCTCCATTAAACAGTAGACACTGAATTCTGGATCGTAATTATAAAAGGTGCCTATTTCCTCCCCCTCTCCGTTTTTATCTATTTCAATTCTGTGCAACGCAGTGATGTCACTCGGTGAAAACAAGGTTATATAACAGTCCATCCCCCATACTTCATTCTGTGAAACACAGTGACGTCACTCGGTGGAAATAAGGTTATATAAGACCTCCCCCCTCTCACATACTTCATTGTATTAGCCAGCTCGGTGAAAACAAAGGAGGTCAAGGTCATTAAGTTTCACAGAATGGCTCGTAAATAATATGAAAGTGAAGCTCCGACGTACAGAAATTAGAATCAATATAATTCATACATAAAATTATGTTAATTTTAATTTTTAATTCGGTTAGTGAAGGTATTATTCGACATATTATAGTCGGATTCACATTAACTGTGGTGAATGATTTTTGCTAATTTATCATTCAATTATCAACCGATTTGACATACATTTTTACAAGCACTCTTTTGTAGCTATGAAACCCTGAAAATGTCATAGAAACAAATGGTGTAGTTTAAAACTTACTCTATTTAACATGTAGTAAATAGATACAAATGTCGACCTCTATAAACCGATTGAATCGTCTCAGAATCTCATTACATCAAATGATCTAACGTCTGACATACCTTCTACAATTTTCAGCGTACTTGCCCCTTGACTATACTGACAATAGTATGTGCAAAATGTCTTGACAATGGTTCAGAATTGATTGATTAATTCTGCAAAATTCATTCACCATGGTCAGTGATTTTAATATGAATCTGTACACACTTTTATCCGTTTTCTCGTATATATTTGTGTATATAAAGCCTAATAAATATTCCTGGAAAAACATTTCCCAGGGAGAACAAGGTTACAAAAGAGTTTCAGATAACAAGGCATTAATGGAACGTACATCCTGCAAATTTGCACCGGATTTGAACCTGGCGACCCCGCGACATGTAGCAGAGGATTCTACATGTACCTGTCTGCCGAATTCAATCCCAAAAAAATCGCCTTGTTAAGAGGACTCGTTGTCACAACGTTAGCTCAATGCTGGCCCAGTGTCTGAGACACTGAACCAACATTGATCTAACGTTTCGCCAAGGTCCCATATCTTATGAGCATCTATGGCTTTAACATATGGTAAAATGGCATTTGCCACAGACACTGATATAACAGTTGCTAAATGTTGATAGCAAACTAGGGCGCCATCCCACTAGTTACTGGGCTGATTGAACCTTTCATCGCGAGGTCCGTCTTCAGACGTCCGAATCTGACGTTATTAGACGTCAGTTTCTGAAGTCTAAACACGCTCCCTGTGCAAAAATAATTAAAACTGTATAATGGCAGTAGACCCATAACATAGGTATTCAAATCAATAGAAAAGCGGAAAGAGCTAACTGAGTTAATTTTGGTGATTTCACGGTTTCATACAAATTATTCAAGGAATAAATTAGTGAGTATCCAGTAAACGCAAAACATTCGTATATCATTTCTAGAATATTGGACCAACGTCGACGTTTGGCTGATGTTGTACAAATGTTATGTATAAGTTTTTTTCTGCTTACTAGGCGAGCGACATTCGTATCAAAATTAAAATCAGCAAGGGGGGGGGGGGGGCGCTCGAACATGACACGTCCCACATCTCAGCAGGTAGAATGAATGAATGAATGAATGAATGAATGAATGAATGAATGAATGAATGAACGAATGAATGAATGAATGAATGAATGAATGAATGAATGAATGAATGAATGAATGAATGAATGAATTGGATTGTATGCCACCTTTGTGCACATATAGACTGAACTGCATGGCGGTCCTGGCGGTCTGAGGCCGAGCACGCTACCTTTCGATCACGAAGGATTCCCACAATAGTGAATATTTACGAGTGAGCAGAGAAGAAACATGTGTCTCCGTGAAACTTGAATACCTGAGCGGGGAACGAACCCGCGATCTCTGACTTTCCAAGCAGGCAGCCTTTAACCACTGCACAACGGCCCCGCCCTGTTGTTCAGGTTAGAAAGTGTGTCAAGAGTGGGATAAATTCAACACGTGGCGATGTGACTTAATTTTCTAACAACTAAAGGTTTTAGAAGGAATATTGCCATGAAACTGGTTACCAATACATATATGCAATATGCAATTTTTCAAACCACATCAAATCATCTTCATCCACTACAAGTCGAAAATTGTGACAGCAATTCGCGGCGTGTAGTGGATAAAGATGACAATGGTAAATTCAGGCTTGAAAGGATTAAATCGTAAACCACTCTGCTTAAAACATGATGTAGCGCTTGAATTCTTTACCGTTTTAAGTTGAAAAAGCTAACATTTGCGTTACAACGTATGATTAATAATCGACTAAAAACATCATTCATCACCAGCCCTGCATGCATCCAGATTGGAACACATGCAATGTAAAACATACTATTCACCTGAAGCGAAAGCTGCATTGATTCTAAATATCATCAAACTAAACAGCTAAAATGCCGACCGTAATACAATGTATAGAGGCCTGGTTGAAGCATTGGTATATATATTTCATGTAAGGCTTCTATCTTAGAGGGTTTTTCATGGTATGCTGGAAGGCAGTTGAAATAAGCTTTGTGTGTGGATAGTTGATGTTGAGTTAAACAATATGATCAACTCAGCGGCTCCTTATAGTGAAAAGGAAAAATAGAAAATTATCAAAATTTGTTGCTGTCCATTGAGCAACCCTGAAGACTGCAGTTAAGCTTTTAAGCACGGGGACCGTCTTTAGACGTCAGAATGTCTGAAGACGATTCCCGCACTGAAAGAAGTAAAATAATGTATAATGGCCGTAGACCCATGACATAGGTATTCAAATGCAGCGGAAAGAGGCAACTAAGTGATTTATGATGATTTCAAATTGAAATAAACCCCTTGGTGTTCATGATTTGTAAAAAAATAATTCAGCGTTGTAAGGGTAAATATTAAATATTGATGTGATTAAGAATGTTTCACCAGAATTTTCTTTAATAAAGTGCGCGCTTTATTATAATGTTTCTGACTTTGCGTACACACAAAGTCGAAACAAATTCTCAGTTTTGTTGTTGTCCATTGGATAACCCTGAAGACTGCAGTTAAAGCCTCCAAAGTAAATAATGCATGAAGCTTCTGGAGACAGTCGCCCCCATTAACATAGAGTGGAACAATAAATACCGTGCCCAGTTTTTTAGGACATGGCGACTGCTTTCTTAAAGTGAAATCCGGAGATTTTTGCGCGATCCACATTAATATCATCCACACGTCAGGATGTGTTTATAACCGCTAGATTCGGTGGGAATACGGGCTCTGGCGGTGTACTTGTCACGTGATTTCTTTATTAAGCTCAGACAGGAAGTGATAATGAGCGGCAGCTTTCAGACACTTCCGGCGAGGATCTCGGAGCGTCAGTGGTGGTCCAGCCGAGTGCCTGTCGACGAAAGCTGATGAGAAACGATGGGCTAACGCTGGCTCATCGTTGGTCCAGCGTCTGCGATGCTGGCCCAGCGATATACCGACGCTGGGCGACAACAGATGTAGACGGACCTGTTGCATCAACACGTCCAAGTGCAACACTTCCCCCAACACTTATGTCTTGGCCAAATCAATGCCAGAGGTCGAGCGATGGTTATCATGTTTATGGTAAACCGGCTTTGGTGCAAATTATCCGGACAAATGACTGCTAAAATGCATGGAATATTTAACCATGATATAAATAACGCAGCTAGTGCCGCAAATAAATTTTTCAAATTTCACATTTTTGCCTCTTTTTCCGCTAAGTTATCTGATTTAAATTTCTACCCACTTGAAGTTGTCTTCAAGTTGGTGAAAATAACTCATATCTGTTTAATTTCGACCAAACATTTGCAAATCTTGAAGTTTGAACACACATTTATTTCCGCAACATGCAATGTTTTTTAATCTAGCAAACTACTACATTGAGGTATGGGGAGGGGAATTTATATAACATTATTTTCAGCGAGTAGCCATTTAAAATGATTTCCGGTGACGTCACCGCGCTTCACAGCCTATTATTTAGACATGTACTTGGATATAGCTTTCAACCCTTTCAAGGATGGCTCTACCATTTAAATATGTATCCATTGCACACCGCGAATAGCCGTCGCAATTATCGTCTTGTAGTAGACAAAAATGACAATGAAGTGGATGACAAATTAAGGAAATATTGTCATACATTTTAAAGCTGTTTCAAGAAAAGCTTTAAGAAAAATTCAGGAATTTTCAAAGATACTTTATATCGGACAGAAAGTTACAGCCAGCATGGAGCGTAATTGAGATACTCGTTTTCCTTCCGTTTCTGTTGCCAGCTGCTTCTGTTTAATTCATTGAACTCTTAGCAAAAAAGTAGAAGAAAACTACCAAAGCTATAGTTGAATGGCATGGCAATTCAATGCTACCTTTGCGGCGATAAATCAGGCTGATACCCAATGTTAAGGACCACACCAAACACTGAGACAATGCTGATTTAATGTTGGACCAACGTCTGCAACGCCGGGCAATATTAAATCAGCACTGGATTGACATTTCTTCTTTGTTGCAGCCTCATGTACATCCAAGAACACTAATGTGGACTTATTACAACAATTCTTTGTAACGTAAACATACCAAAACTGCTTATCCGATCGCGCACAAGCAACTACGGTTACACATTGTTTAAGTAAGGTCCAGGATGGGTTTGTGATTTCGCCATGTGATAATTCTGTGAAACTCAATTACCTCGACCTCCTTTGTTTTCACCGAGCTGGCTAATACAATGAAGTATGGGGGAGTGTTCTTATATAACCTTGTTTTCACCAAGTGACGTCACTGCGTCTCACAGAATACGGCAGACAACAAATGCGAACGATAAGATTGATCAAAGGCGGCTATGTTGGAGATATATGATAATGCCGCAGCTATTGAGGGGTATATGAGTCAATATTTCTCGACTGGAAGCATGCGTTACTGCTCAACACTTATCATGTCGCTTCGACGCTATCACTCTTACTCGATACTGTTATATCTACTACTCGAATTTGTTTTAATACTGTTCAGCTATTTGTGCTTTAAGTCGATGTGATTTGTTTTATTTCAAATCGATACATTACTTGTTGTAGCAGTGGTCACTACTACTTGCCGTTTAGTTCGTATCACAACTTGACTTTCATGTCTGCTCAATATCGAAGTTTTCATGTCGACACGACGTATCGACTCCATCTTCATCGACCAGCTGCTGAACCAAATGAACTGTCACACAGGAGGGGAGTGGGCTCCAGGGTAAAGCTGCCTCCATATATTGACCCATATACCCCTCTATAGGCAGCCGCAGATAACAAAATGTGTGCAGACGACATTGGACCAAAGGAGTGTGTGTTGGAAATATCTGATTAAGAAGCTGTCAACACATGCTTCAGACAATACTGGACCAAAGTTCGCCATGTTGGAGAGGTCGCATAATGCAACAGGCAACGCATGGGACAGAAAACACTTGCCAATGGCCGCCATGTCGAAGAGGTTCACTTATGTAGCAGAGATCACATGGGACAGACAACGCTGAGTCGGAGGCCGCCATGTTGGAGAGGTCAGATAATACATCAGACAGCATATGTGACAAACAAAACTGAGCCAGATGCCGCAGTGATGGAGAGGTAAAAATGCAGCAAAAACGCATGCGTGCGATCAACACTGGGCTGAAGGCCGTCATATTGGTGAGGTATGATAATGCAGCAGGGAACACATGTTTCATACAACATTGGGCCAATGGCCGCCATATCATGTTGGAGAGGTCAGATGATGCAACGGACACTAAATGGGACAGACGATTTTGACTCTGGCCTCAATAGAATCATAGAGTACAGAGCATACAGACGCCCAAAAAGCAAAACAAAAATACCGATACTTTCGATTTAATCAAATATGATCTATTCACACAAATATAATCCTAAATATATAGAGACATTAGTTTATAACTTTCATAAATTTGCATAATCTCAATATTAATTTTTATATGATCGCATAATAGAATTTGGCCAAACTTGAATTTCTTTGATGCGAGTTGTTTTCTTAGGTCCCATAATATTAGCATTTTATCAAAAAAAGCAAGTAGTCACCTAGCTGGTAGCTTTCACGATTGTTGCATAGATGAATATTACGAAGATGAACAATTCTTGGCCAAAGGCCGCTATGTCGGAGATAGGGGCTGAAGATGCAGACATCACATGTGGTAGACGATACTAAACTAATAGGCTGCCATGAGGGATATGTCTGACAATGGAGCAGACAAGGAAGGCCACAGACAATAGGCCCACTGTACAAAAGTTTGCCATTTAGGAGAAATCTAACAATGTAGCAGACAAAACACAGGGCATGCGTGCAGACAATACTGGGCCAAAGTTTGCCATGTTGGTGAGGTCTGATTAACCCTAACAGTGACTGTGTTTGTAAGCCTCGCAGGCAGTGACCGAGGAGTAGCTTCTTAGCTATGGTCTGATAAAGTAGCAGACGACACACAGGGCAGACAAAACTGGGCGTGGAACCCTAGCACCCGAAGGTTGCTGAGAGTGAGATAATGGCATTAGGATCTCATGTTAGTGAGTCCTTTTTAGCCTACCAATTAAATTCTGCACAAAACTGGGCCAAAAGCCTCTGCCTTTTTGGTGAGGTGTCATAATGCACCATACCACGCATGCCAACGGATAACCATATCTGTGCGGATAACACTGGGTCAAAGTCCGCCATGTTGGAGAGGTGTGACATCCGCGGCGCTCCTGTAGCTAACATTCGGTAAACATTTAGTAGATGCCGAGGCTGAGCTTCAGAACGAACCAGCAAGCACGAGGCGCTCGTCCAGTGCTGGTTTAATGTTGGGCCAGCGTCCCAGTCGGTGGCCCAACATTATATGCTCATTGGCCCAATATCTCTACTTGCTGGATCACCAGTAAAATCACAGTAAAACTGTGTCTGCTGACCCAACAAAAACGATACGTTGACCCAATGCCGGCCCAGCGTCGTGGACTAGCATCAATCCAGCATTGGGTCAACGTATCGTGCTTGCTGTGGCAGAGGAAATTATATACTGGTTTGTAAAATGCTGGGCCAACGGTTGGTGACGCTGAGCGTTGAGCAGAGTTTATTGGTCCAGGCGAACGCAGTTTGTCTGAGAATGCGTAATTGTGACATAATAGATGATGCAATAACATTATTGGATGAAGAACAATAAATTAATCTGGCACGGCAATTCATTTTTGTATCATTTTCATCATTCCTAATTTGTGAAATAATCTTGATAAAACCCCAGGAAATGCAGACCTGATAGGTTTACGATCGAAATACATGTTCATTATGTTGACTATTACATCTCTGAAGGAACTGACACATAAATTAATTGCTTTACTTTACCTCCAGATATCTTCCTCCAGTTCCATTATGATATATCTACCTACAGTATGTGTATCAAATAATATAAAGAAAGTCGTCTGAAAATACGAAATCTGATCCCCTGAATGTGGATCATTGACGGTGTATGAAACGATTTCAGCGATATTTGCATGCCTCAAAGGTCTCGCCTTGATCGAATACTATTGATAATTTCCCATCAAGGAAATATGTTAAGTCAAGTGGACGACACAATCATTTCTTCTCCGTGGCTGGTACATACATTACACTAAAAATTGCGGAATCGAAATTTTAATTACATTTTTAATAGTTTTAATATGTGTTGACATCGCTTTAAAAACAATGTTGGATATCATTTCAAACTTCATATTCAAAAGGTATTTATTTTTATAGTGATATAAAATACAACATAACTTTATACACATGAAATGAATGAAGTGTCATATCAAGTAACGATGGGGACAAAACGCCCTCGAAATAGGAGAAACTAGAAAATATAAGCCTATAATATGTCGGAGAATATGATTTGTAAGAAAAGTAGTTATCATTTCAGTCAATTCTGTGAAACTCAATGACCTCGACCTCCTTTGTTTTCACCGAGCTGGCTAATAAATGAAGTAAAATGAAATGAATCGGGCTTTAGGCCACCTTTGTGCACATATAGGCTAAACTGGGCCAGGAGAACCTCCTGAAGATGGTGAGACGATTGAGATGACACTGTCCTCCAGACACAGGATTCAAAATTCGAGCCCATGCGGTCTGAGGCCGAGCACGCTACCTCTCGGTCACGGAGGCTCCCCTCAATACTGACTTTCACACGTGGATGGGGGAGGAACATTTTTGTTTCTTTTAAACCGCCGAGACCGGGAACCGAACCCCGAGCTCTGGCGTGAAAGGCAGCGGTGCTAACCACTACCCTAGGGCCCCCGCCCAATACAATAAAGTATGGGGGAGAGTTCTTATATAACCTTGTTTTCACTGAGTGACGTCACTGCGTTTCATAGAATGAAGTATATGAGAGGCGTGTTATATAATCTTCTTTTCACCGAGTGACGTCAATGAGTTTCACATAATAAAGATGTTTTTGTAACATGAACAACTTGTATCGAATCATACTTTGTTGGAGAATTCGTTTCCCAGTATACTTCAGTAACACTTGGTGGCCTAATTTTGGCACACAATTGAGCATGCCAAGCAAACACAAACGGTTGGACCAATGCTGGTTTTATGCTGGTCCACCGTCTACGACGAGGGACCAGCATAAAAGTAACATTAGTTCAACGTCTTTTGTTTGTCGGATGTTTTCTTTTAACATACATGATGTCCAAAAGCAGCTGTCTAAGCCAAGTGAAATTGTTATGTTGTTCACAAACGTAACAGAACAGAAGACGAAACTGAATCTCAGGTATTGATTTTCGCACACACTTATTCTGAGCATGAAGTACTCACATTCAGTTGAGCTCTTAAAAGGAATAGACCATTGAGATTCAACCAGCGATTTGTTTCGAACCAATAAACATTTTACTGAAATTGGCAAAATCGGGTTCGGAACATGCTGTGTCAAATCATTCTATTCTGAAGATATCTATTTTTCATTTAAAGATGGATATTGCGTTAGAAATACCATCTTCAAATGAATGAAACAAAGAAACAAACAATTCAGGGGCAAAATTATAGCTTTCTTAGGACCACAGTTCCACTTCCGCTGAAAACTTATAAAAGCTGATTATTTCACCCATTACCTGCTAAATTTTCTTGTTTAAATTTTTAACCACTTGAAGTTGGGACTCGCTACCGCGACCCACAATTTCAAATGAGTGAAAAATACTCATATTTTCTTATTTTGAGGCTAAACATCTTGATGTTAAAAACTGATTTTATTCCCAATATCAGCGATTTAACTTGCTAATAAAACAGCTTAAAAACGACTATACTCAGCAAACACAAAACATTTGCATAACATTTGTATAACGTCGGCCCAACGTCTTCGACGTTGGTCAAACATCGTACACATGTTATTCGTGCTTAACGGTAAAAGGGTTAATTATTCGAGCAGTGCCCTGCCCTTCAAACTGACTACTTTTCAAGGATTCGGTTTTATATTTTGCTTTTCAGAGATGTTGACCGAAGCATGGTCGCAATGAAAAAAATGAACAGAATGAAAAATTGACACACATTAAATTCGGTCATTTGATTTAAAAAAAACCTAATTATTTAAGTCATTCTGGTTAAACGATGTATCTGGCAGTAATTATTGCGATCCTAAGTTAATTACAGCAATGTTGCAGACACAGATAGACAGTTGAACCATATCTTACTAATACGTATTGTTAATTAGTGTCCACATTAAAGCATAGATGCGCGGTTTCATACTGTGCAGCATAGATGCTGGGATTTCACGGCCAGTATTAAAAACCACCCTGGGTCAACTTCTGGTTTTCTGGGAATTACGCACAAGGACCGTTGACCCAATGATGCTTTGATGTTGGACCACCGTAGTATGGGTACGCACAAGGGCCGTTGGTCCAATGCTGGAATAAACTTGGGCCTCTGCTTACGACGCTGGGCCAACATTAATCCAGCAATGGGCCAATGTATCATTTTCGCGGGGTATGGAACCATCCACGGCAGGTGTGGAATCCACATCTTATTCTGGAAACACGAGCCGTTGGTCCAATGCTGGCGTGATGTTGGGCCAGCGTCTTAGCCGGTGGACTAACATGACATCAGCACTGGGTCAACGCTCTTGTTTGCCAGGGAAAAGCTCCCGTTCAATTACCGCTGATCCCTTTACAGACAATCCGTGAACGTCTACGTGATATTCCGGATATCTCTGGATCAAACAGGATCAAACCGGATTTATCCGGATCTACCGTCATGGCCTTTGATCTTGCCGATCACAATCTATTGCAAAGACGAGGCGTTGATCTAGTGTTCATTAAAGCTGGAACAGCTGCAGAGCACTGCAATGCAATGCAATGCAATGCAATGCAATGCAAAGCAATGCAATGCAATGCAATGCGATGCAAAGCAATGCAATTCAATGCAATTCAATGCAATGCAATGCAATGCAATGCAATGCAATGCAATGCAATGCACGATCGCATCGCATTGTAAAAAAATAGTTTTTTATTACACAACGACAACTGATTCATTATTAACTATATTTATTTAATTTTAATTACGCCCCTTGGAGTCGATATGATCGATATGTTCTTTTGTGGTGTGACGGATGATGACCCTTTCACTACAACAGCAGGTACACACTTAAGGCAGCTGCAAATGTGGTATTTCGTCAACATCAGTAGAGTGAATATTGCTAAACGTCGCTTTCTGTACAATCATGGCAATATGGCGACATAACAAAGCCCGTATTCGAGACTATGCCCTACTCTTGTCTAATTGATTCAAGGGTTCTTTATATTGCACAGTCCCACATACATTAAGGCACACGTCAGGCCTTTAGAAAGTTTGAACCACTGTACATACACAATTTTGCTGACAAACATCCGGCCCGGCTGGGATTTGAACCCAGTAGGCCTACTCTGTTTTTGGGCCACAATACCGGGCCGAAGGAGCCATCGGGCCGAGCAACGTCAGAATGAGTTCCCAGTAAAGATGAAGAACAAGAGGAAGCCATTTGACATCCCGGAGCTGAACAACTGTGTGACTTTGATATTATTGACGGCAATGGAATAATAGAGTGAGAAAACGAAGTCTGTCATCATCTGCCATTTTTGCTTTTACTGTACCCCTTGTGGCAGCATGAACATCTGCTTGGTTGATTGTGAATTCTCATTGAAGATTTTTTTTGTGATTTCCTCAAAGAGTAATATCGGCTTATAAACCTTTGTCGCTCTAGTTCCATATTAGCAACACATGTCCTACTAGACTCGTTTAAGCTATTTTATCAATTTCACTGCTATTTTATTCGGTCTAAAACGATAATTATATGTTTTCCGGTAGGCTCCATACGATAAAAAATTGAATTAAATTGAAAAAAAATTGTGGTTGATAGTCTGGTAATTATTATAAGTACTTCTTGGGATATGTCTATCTTTCGCAAGATAGACAATGAACAAATATCATTGGTATACGGCTTGTTTTATCTTTATAAAATAATGCAAAAATAATGCTAAAATAATCCTAAAATAAATTAAAAGCTAAACGTGATGACATGTATGTCTTTTATTTTTTAATAATACAGTATAAATGTGAATGGCTATGATAAATCAAAGGTACGGAGTTGTCAAGTCCAGTCTACGAGTTTTTCCGTTTTCTACGGATGTCATAAACTCTATGGACAGCTTTGTTTTATCCTTTCTGTCTAGTTTTGCAAATACCTTCTTACAATTTCGTAAACAATCGTTTTTCCCTTCATTACCAAATATTATTAATATTAAATATTATGTTTAATTCATGCAATTATGTTATTAAAATAATACATTTCATTATAGGGTAAAATTCTGCACCGAATTCTGATTTCGGGCCCTGTCTTTTGGGCAACCTTGACTAATCACCAGAGGATGAGAAAATGACCACATGAAATAATGATGGTGCTTTTACACACAGCCAAAATGGCGGCGTAACTCAAACAACATATTGGATTATGGTGTGATTTACCTACATGTTCCGGAATGCGCGCGCACCCCTCAGCAGGTCAAGTGACCTCCATCGTCCTAGAAGAAAGGGCTGCCGTCATCGACACAGCAGCCCTGCAAAAACAACCAGCAGTAACCGCTCATTTTTTAAGTAAGCAGTTACAGCTGTTTGCCATTGCCAATCTCAGTAGTGTATGTAATAGCTATAGTGATGTCATCTGTCATGGCAAGCCAAACAGCAGTAACTGCATATTTTACAATAAGCAGATACTGCCTTGAAAGTAAGCAGTTAAAGCCAAAAAGCAGTAAAGTAAGCAGTCACTGCATTGCAGTTAAAGCTAAAAGGCAGCAATGTGAGCCTTTTGGCTTGGCAGAGAAGTATTGATGGCTATTGTAACAAGCTCATGATAAAATGTTGATAGGCCACGCAAACTGTTAAATGGGTTTTTCCGCAAAGCCTTTAGAATTGTAAGACAAAATTATGTTAGTTTAAGAATTATCAATATTTCATTATCGTTCTCTTGATCCTAAATATCAATAATACTGCATTCTCGCTGCTACAACCCCTGATTGGGTGTGTTTGCATGCCAGACTAGGAGTGATTCTTTGTCATAGGATGACCTACGTAGCTGTAATGGCACGTAAAGAGTCATGCTTCAAGTTGTGATAATAGTGTGGGGCGCCCCGTGTACATGTGGCCCGGGGGTAAATCTACTGATTGCATTACAGCGGGGCATCGCCGGGAGAGATAGTGTTTCTCATTAACTATTCAGAGGCAAATTCCTTAAGTGGCCCGAGCCGTTCAGACAAGAATTATTCTGTCCGGATTCTACATGCACCCTCCGTGCGCTGGTGCCATCTGGTGGCGGGCGCGTTTCACAGGATCACGGCCTGGTTTTTCCTAGAGAAAAGACACTCTTCGCGGGCTGAAGTCCGTGCGTCTGACAATCCACCAGTCCCATGGAAACAGGCCATATCCGATCTACAGGTATGTTTTCTTCAGGGTTGAAAAAAACCAGGAGGAGATGTTAGCGTCACCGTCAGAGCTCGTAAACCAATAATCCTGGACAGCTGCAGAAGTCCAGTGGGACAACAGAAGTTTGGTGGGTTTCATCAATTATACCATGGAAATGAAAATGGCAGTAAGCTGGACCAGTAGAAAATCTTCAGAATGGTTAGTTGAGTCACATAAACAGGTCCAAGGCCGAGCAAGCTACTTCTCGGCCACGGATGTTCCCCACAACACTGAATCTTTACCATTGATTGTTGGCGGAGGGAGGGGGGAAGAGGTATTTCGTCCTATTAATACCTCCTCCCATTAAAATGGAAGAGTGATTCGTCAAAAATCGCTGTTTGATTTCACAGCCAGCTAAATAATTAAACGTACTTCAATCATCGCAAATCCACTGAAAACTCGCATGATAATTAACCCTTAAAGCGCTGATTTTTTTCTATATAAACCATGGAAATCTAAGGGTTTTTTTTAATTTGAAATCATCATAAATTTCTTAGTTAGATCTTTCTGATTCATTGGAATACCTATATGTTATGGGTCTACGGCCCTTAGAAATATTTTTACTCTTACAGTACGGGGATCGACTTTAGACGTCAAAATCTCACTGTAAGGAATAACTAGTTGAAGAAATGTTTTAGATTTACATCTAATGGATAATTTCTTCCAGAAGACACAGCCTAAGTCAGCTCAGAGTGGGCGACGTCCGACGCCACAAAAGGCAGGCCCAGGACAGTTCCAGCGAAATTGTGTTCATGTCCTTCGCGTCAATGGCCATATTGTGTACTAAGCCGTCCCTACTGTGTTCCTACGAACTGGATACACGTCGTCTTTGTGAAAAGTGGTCTGGTGTGATGCATGGGGACATTAACTTAGGTTCACAACGGGAACTTATTACTAATATCACTAAGAATGTGTTGTTACTTTTAAATTTTGGGTCGTTGTAGCCTCAATTACACAATCAGGATGTTATTAGCACATCCCATCTTAAATACAGATATTGTGAGAAGCAAACATAGCATAAAAAAGTTATCCAGATCCAGATATTAAAGTTTTTTCTTGTCCGATAATCGAAAAGTTTGACTCCCGATCCTTGCACATGTATATACCGAGCCATGCAGGGTTATTCTGTCCTGACCAGGTTAACAGTAGTAGCTGCTTACTTAACCCTAAAAACAATGCTGAAATAGTTTTGTATAAACCATGGAGACCACGATTTAAATGTATAATTTATGTTATGAGTCTACTGCCATTATATTTTTTCTTTCATCGTCTTTAGACGTCACAGCCTGACGTATTTTAATTCTTTCAATGAGGGGGTCGTCTTTATACGTCAGAATCTGATGTCTAAATACGGCCCCTGTGCTGAAAGGGTTAAAAAATAAGAACCTACATTCCTTACACAAAAGGTTTTTGAATGTTATTTCCCATATAATGATATAGAAAAAGGCTCCACATACATACCAGATATATGTACATATATGTGGAACCTCTCTCTAAGTCACTGTATCAAAACGAGCCTTCAAGAACCTCCTGTGTACTGAGTGTACTGCTATTTGACTTGGGCACTGGGGTATTAACATAATATAGACAATGGATATAAAGTCATAATCATGCGTGTAACGGGACCCGTGTATTCCCTGTAGAGGAGTGGAAAGAAACAATTTATTTACACTACCGCTGAGACCAGAAACCGTCGACCTGTATTTAACTGCAATACGAAACCAAAAGGCAGCAATTACTGGCTCGAAAGTTAGCAGTTACTGTGTTTTGGCTTTCCTCAGCAGTGCAGCGCGAGAGAAAATGTAGAGAACAAACAAGATAAGTTAATTTCTTTCACTGCTACCTTAAAGCGCTGAAATTATTTGTAAAAAACATCGCAACCAAAGGGGTTGTTTGCAATTTAAAATCACCATAAATGCCTTCGTCAGCTCTTTCTGATTCATTTGAATACCTGTGTTATGAGTCTACGACCATTATAGATATGTGGATTCCTACAGCGCGGAGATCAACTATAGTCGTCAGAATCTGACGTCTACAGACGTCAGATTCTGACGACTAAAGTTGATCTCCCCGCTGTAAGAGTTAACCCTTTCACTGGTAATTACGACTATTGTCGTTTTTAATCCGCTTTGTTAGCCGATCAAAAAACACTGCTATTAGGAATGAAATGAGTGTTTGAACAGTGTCGCGGTAGCGAGACACAACTTCAAGTGGGTAAAAATTCAAGCGGTCCAAGAGTTAATTTAATGTTGAGCCAGCGCCACATACGATGGACCAACATTACATCAACATAGACTGAATATTCCATGTTTTTTTCTTTTATAGCGAACACAATTTTTGAAACATTGACAACCCCGCCCAAATTGAACTACATGTATTTGAATAACTGAGTATCTGTCACCAATTATTTTCTTTTGGTGTAGCAAACGTGTTTTCTCTGTCCGACTTAAATGGAAGCTTTGTCGTTTTTGGACATAAACCGGTGATTCCTAGTTTTAGGCGCACCATTTAGGCCAGGCGGGGTCAGTGGTCGCCCTGTAGATAGGAGACGTTCACCCAATGCTGGTTTACTGTTGGCCCAGCGTCGCAGACGGTGAGCCAACAGTAAACCAGCATTGGATGAACGTCGCCTATTTGCTGGCTGCAATTTGTAGTGAATGGACTACTTGACTCATTTAGCAATGTCAAAGCCCCCTTGGCGGTGGCGGTCAAGACAAGACGTTTAGCTAATGTTTGGTTAATGTTGGGCCTGCATCGCAGACGGTGGGCCAACATTTAAACAACAATCGTTCAATATCTCTTGTTTTTTGTGTATGTACCTCGGTCACTTTGCTGGCTGTCATAAAATGCCCTTTTTGCGTGTCAATGGAGTGGCAAACACAGGACGTTGACGCAACGCTGGTTTAATGCTGGACAAGTAGTGTAGACGGTGGTCCAGCATTAAATCAGCATCGAGTCAAACATATTTTATATACAGTATGTATATTAAATTAGTTCAAGTGTAATTATTGTGTATATAAATGGTAGCATGGGTGCCAAACGTAGTAAGGGTGCTACATGGTCATGACATCATAATATACAGAATTTTCTTTACAATTGCATATTTGTACAATAATTATTGTATATATTTGTGTATATAAAGCCTAACAAAACTGCATTAATTAACCTAACTAAATTAATTAAGAAAATGTGTTCACTGGAGAGTTGGCACTGAAAGTTTAATCTTTAGAAGTACATGTTCATATATTTCAATGACAATTTGTCTGCATTGACTTGTATTTATGTCAATGGAATAATTATATGTCGCTCTGTCTTGGTTATGGTGCTTTATCAACACCAGTTTATGAAATTAGATCACATCAACTTAGGCGTAAGTGAAAATGAAATGAAATGAATCGGGATTTAGGCCACCTTTGTGCACATATAGGCTAAACTGGGCCAGGAGAACCTCTCGAGGATGGTGAGATGATTGAGATGACATTGTCCTCCAAACACAGGATTCGAAATTCGAGCCCTGGCGGTCTGAGGCCAAGCATGCTACCTCTCGGTTACGGAGGCTCCCCACAATATTGACTTTCACACGTGGATGGGGAAGAAACATTTTTTTCTGTGTCAAACCGCCGAGACTGGGAACCGAACCCCAAACTCTGGCGTGATAGGCAGCGGTGCCAACCACTACCCTAGACATTAGAAATTAGACCGCCATCAACCCACGCACTTATATTGACGCACTTCTGCGACATCTTACACATTTAAAATCTAAATTCATTTAAATTGACAATACATCATTCTTAGTCATGGTAACATTTGTCAATTTTTCACTGTGAATTTTCACTAAATGTGAATTTTCACTCATTGTGAATTTTAATTCACTGTGAATATTGATTTCATGTAACTTTTCACTCCATGTGAATTTTCACTCCCTGTGAATTCTCACTCCATGTGAATTTTCATTCTCAGGAAAATGTGAAGGAGAAACATTAAATTTGTGATTGGGGTATATTTTAAAATTAAATTGTCCACATTTTATTGATTCTCACCTACTTTAGGCCCAAGTTGTGCGTCGCGGCAGCAAGACTCAACTTCAAGTGAGTGAAAATTTGCATTTTGCAATCTAGCACTACAAGGTTTGAAGGCCATAGCCTATATTTCACCACTCCACAGAAATAATGCCAAGTTGACATGGGTTTTGGATTGCGTTGTTGCCGAAATCGAAGTCAATTTGGGGTATATCTTTCTCGGCATAGGAATGGCATCAATTCCAAGCTGTAATTCCCAACAAACACGAGACGTTGAACCAATGTTAGAGTAATGTTGGGCCAGCGTCGAAGACGGTCGCCCAATATTAAAACAACATTGGTTCAAGGTCTCGTGTTTTGTGGGAGCTGTAACGGATGACATACGGCCACCGATCGCTAGAAAAGTGGAACGTATAAATTTACATTAGTCGATGCCTTTTTTACCGTCAGCAGGGGCACTCGATGCAAAAAAATGTCCTTTTTATGACGTACATAATGCGGAGAACTGACGCGATTTCCACTTTTGTATCAAATGGGGATTTAGGCGATGACACAGCTTTCAGCGCTCAACAAAAATAAACTGTGCGGATATCGCGTGAGGTGGAAAATCTGGGCCCTCGTATAATTATGTCCGGTGTTTCCCGCTTAATTTGACTTTATAATTTAGGTGTACACCATATACAACCATCCCAAGTACGAGTCGTTGATTTTGTGGTAGATGCTGAGCTATTCAAAAATTTCATTTTGCAGATAAACATTTCTCGTCAATATATGGAGATATTTTTTCGTCGTTTAAAGCTGAAATTTGCGTTCGCAATTTCAGCTTCAAAAGACGAAAAGTAGAAACAAGGAATTTAGCAGCTCAGGGGTTAAAACATCATTCCCACCAAACACGAGACATTCACACAATGTTGGTTCAATATTGGCCCAACGTTCGCAACGCTGACCCAACATTGGGTCAACATTGGGTTAATGTCTCGTGTTTTTATTTCTTTCATTTATTCGGTCGTTCATTCGTCTGTTCATTCGTTTGTTCGCTCATTTGTTAGTTCATTCATTCATTCATTCATTCATTCATTCATTCATTCATTCATTCATTCATTCATTTATTTATTCATTCATTCATTCATCCATTCATTCAATCAACCAATCATTCATTCATTCATTCATTCATTCATTCATTCATTTATGTCACATCTATTTGAGGTAGATCTCGGCCAGCAGCCTGGTATAATAACTACATGCCTGTAGTTATACCTTAATTATTGGATCATCCTCTCAGAATTAGGTCTTAAAACTATAATCGTCCATAATTATTGCCTAATTAATTAGCTTGGTTCGTAAACCATCACTGATTATTTGAGTTTTGCTTTGATTTCCCACCAGGGCGAAATGGAAAAATAACAATAATCAAGCAACATCCACTTTTGTCCGAAAGCGTCATAAAAGGTTATGCTCGTTTGGTGTGCAACCTTCATACACTTTTATTTTACGTGACTACTTTTCCAGCACGTTATGCCAAGAAATCGATACATTTTCTCCCTAATTAAGATATTTACTGTAGATGCTAACGGTTTTACGATGTAAAAATTCACTTTTGTAGAACCTACGCAAAATCTTATAGAGCCAACACAAAAATCTTTAGTTTTCTATATCCGCACATGCGCACACAAGTTTTTTTCGCTCCTATTTCTTGACTTGAAAATTGCATACGGTTGATCCAGTAGGCCTACTATCCCAGTAAAGTGGGATACATTAAATTAATGTTGGGCCAGCGTCATAAACGGTGGACTAGCATTTGTTCAATGTCTTCTCAATGTCTCCTGTCTCACTCGTGATTTGAATTATTCCTTCCCTTTGCGAACATCCTTTCGCACAACTAAATATTGGGAGGAACTAAATCGGAAGACGAAGACCTCAAATAAATGCATTGTGTAATTTTATTTTAACCAAGTCTATATTTAAGCGGTATTTCTCATCAAATTGAAGCTGGCAATTTCATAAATCAAAATCGCAGTGGTATTTTAATAACCACAATGTCAACCACAATGTTAGGAACCGTTTACATCAGTCTAACAATATTTGCTGCATAAAGCGCAAAGCAGACCAAGGCAAACGTGAACGCGAGAGAGGAAACGCAGGCGATAACCTGCTAACAGACACGAAATTAGACGTTTATTTCCCTTCATTCCTTTTGCAAAACCAGCATGAGCGCGAAAACAAAACAAAATATTTTTAAACGTTTTTCGCTGTTTTTTGTCTAATTCGGCTTGGTAAATGAAATGAAATGAAATGAATCGGGCTTTAGGCCAACCTTTGTGCACATATAGGCCAAACTGGGCCAGGAGAACCTCCTGAGGATAGTGAGATAATTGAGATGACACTGTCCTCCAGACATAGGATTCGAAATTAGAGCCCTAGAGGTCTGAGGGCGAGCACGCCACCTCTCGGTCACGGAGGCTTCCCGCAATACTGACTTTCACACAAACATTTTTTGTTTATTTCAAACCGCCCAGACCGGGAACCGAACCCCGAACTGAAAGGCAGCGGTGCTAAACACTACCCTAGGGCCCCCGGCCAATTCGGCTTGGTGTTTGTGTGTCTTTAGCAATGATAAAGCAGTGTATTTGATCATTTTCGCGCTCGTGTGTTTTACGTTAAAGCATTTCAACAATAAAAGCTATAATTCAATGAGCAAAGATTGCTTTTGTGGCAACCATGATTAACCTTTACAGCGCTGAAATATGTTTGTATAAACTATAGACACAAAAGGTTTTTTTCAATTTGGAATCATCATAAATGTCTTAATTAGCTCTTTCTGCTTCATTTGAATACCTGTGTTGTGGGTCTACGACCATTGTAAATATTTTAATTTTTTCGAAGCAGGGATCGACTTTAGATGGCAGAATCTGACGTCTACGGATGTCAGATTCTGACGCTCAATGTCGTTCCCCGCGCTGAAAGAGTTAATCGTCCTATAGCTACCGCTTACTGCGATCCTCTCGTTAATCAGTCGGATGAGTCGTGTTTTTATTGAGCCAGATATTTCCCAGGGCTCGTGGGTGATGTAGTCGTGGACCTGTGTCAACCGGACCAACGTAAAGGTCAATAAAGGTCAAATATGCGTGACAGGGACAAGAATATGTATCCCTGTGGAGTGGAGATGCTGGTACAGAGCCTGCCTGATGCTGGGCCGGCATCTGCAACGTCCAGCCGACATTGTGCCATCATCTTTCAGCACAGCAAATGGAAGACATTGATCCGACGCTGGGTCAAGGATAGCTCTCCGTTTGCGACGCTGGCTCAGGATTGAGCCGTCAATGGGTCAATATATCTGGTTTGCTGACTCCTAGAAAACACAAAACGTTGCTGGCTTAATGTTGAGCCAGCGTCTGTGACATTAAACCAGCATTGGGTAAACGTCTCTCGAGGCTGCTACGCTGATATAAATGACATTTCATTATCTACTCAGCAGAAACAAGACGTTAAATCAATGTTGAGTTAACGTTGGGCCACCGTCTACGACGCTCGTCCAACATTAAACCAACATTGATGCAACGTCCTGTGTCTGCTGGGTAGAAAGCATGAGGCACTGGTCCAATGTGGGGTTAATATTGTAGACAGTGGCCCAACCCTAAACCAACATTGGGTCAACCTCCCATGTTTGCTGGGATATACCAGCTAACACGATGCACTGACCCAATGTTGTTTTAATGTTGGCCCGACGTCGAAGACGGTGTGCCAACTTTAAAACAACATTGGGTCAGTGCCTCGTGTTTGCTGGGATAACCAGATCAAATGTCAGGACGACCAGGGAACACAAGCCATTGAACTAATGATGGATCAGTGTTGGCCAAGTGTCTACGACTCTGGCCCATCATTAATACACCAATAGCCAACACCTTGTGTTTGCTGATCGATAATCCCATGCCGATACATGGCACCATTTTAATAACAATTGCTCCGCGAAAATAATTCCCGGAACATCCCCATCCCCTCTTTATACGAGCTGACATTCAAACCCTAAAGGAGCCACAGTCACGCAAGGTCACAGGCATCATCAAGCCTCAAATATCATTGCTATTTCAGAAATGCCTATTCTACGAATTACCACTGTTCTTTCCATGTTATAAAAGCTGCCGACTATTTTTTTATTTTCTGTATTTTTACCCATCTGAAGTTGTGAGTTAAGAAGTTAAGAAAATTTGATTTATTGCTCTATCCATTTGGGGAACCCTGCTATTTTTAGATGAGACTTCATTCAGTCTGGTGATGATAACTTATATTCTGTGTCCGTGTGAAATTCCATTATTAAATTTTGATTTTTCAGCACTAGTTTTTCGATATATGGTTTGCGTAGGGGCCATTTTGAAAATGTGCTAATTATAAAATGTCACCCGGTGATTTTTTTCAATCAGTCGAAAAATGAACTCCTGTAATATGCTGGGATAACCAGATAAAATGTCAGGACGACCAGGGAACACAAGACATTGAACTAATGATGGATCAGTGTTGGCCAAGTGTCTACGACTCTGGCCCATCATTAATACACCAATAGCCAACACCTTGTGTTTGCTGATCGATAATCTGCAATATTCTGCCTGATGATGGTCTGATTTGCATTCCAGTGCAGTGGAATTAAATTCTGCCTCGTGCCTCTTGGCGCAAGGGTGCGGCCCAAAAAGCTAAAGGGTTAATCATGATGAGCATTGCCTGACCGTACAGGATTGCACAAAACCTGCGAAGGCAAACAACAGGAACTGCTCAGTTGAAAAGTAAGCAGTTACTACTGTTTGTATTTGCACATCAGTGTTGATCCAGCAATTATTGGATGGATTCGTGAAACACGCATTTCATCCCTGACGGCCGTGAGTGTTTGTTTACCCAGTGCCACGTGTGCCACACGCAAATGTCAAATGCCGTGGAATGTTTAGGGCCAATGGACACATGCACAAAGACACGCGATGGCGATGGTTCCACATGCAGTGTTTGTGTTATGGCAAAGGCATACAGCAGTAGCTGCCAACTTGAAGAATAAATAGTTACTGCAGGACAGTTTTGCCTGTTGGCCTCTCTTTAAAGTGATAGTCCACTGTTCAGAATACACGGGACAAGGCCGCCTCAGGAAGCATCCCACCATAGATGCCATAAAATGATATTCCAATTAGGGATCATCATCATGATCATATATGTGTAAAAACCAGACTGGCCTTTAATAAGGGCGGTCCCCAATTGCAGGTCGGCCTCTAATAAGACTAATCTCACATTGCAGGTCGGCCTCTAATAAGGGTGATCTCCCATAGCAGGTTGGCCTCTAATAAGGGTGGTCTTCCATGGCAGGTCGGCCTTTAATAAAGGTGGTCTTCCATGGCAGGTCGGCCTCTAATAAGGGTGGTCCCCATAGCAGGTCGGCCTCTGATAAGGGTGGCCTCCCATGGCAGATCGGCCTCTAATAAGGGTGGCCTCCCATGGCAGGTCGGCCTCTAATAAGGGTGGTCTCCCATAACAGGTCGACTTCTAATAAGGGTGGTCTCCGATGGCAGATCGGCCTCTAATAAGGGTGGTCCCCATAGCAGGTTGGCCTCCAATAAGGGTGCTCCCCATAGCAGGTCGGCCTCTAATAATGGTGGTCTCCCATGGCAGGTCGGCCTCTAATAAAGGTGGTCTCCCTTAGCAG
Source organism: Flabesymbios commensalis (assembly GCA_964017125.1). NCBI lineage: Eukaryota > Metazoa > Annelida > Polychaeta > Terebellida > Flabelligeridae > Flabesymbios > Flabesymbios commensalis. The sequence continues at coordinate 9,537,802 of OZ024918.1, read as the reverse complement.
GTCAGCCTCTAATAAGGGTGGTCTCCCATGGCAGGTCGGCTTTTAATAAGGTCGGTCTCCTATAACAGATCGGGTTCTAATAAGGGTGGTCTCACATAGCAGGTCGATCTCTAATGAGGGTGGTTTCCCATAGCAGGTCGGCCTCTAATAAGGATGGTCCCCATGACAGGTCGATCTCTAATAAGGGTGGTCTCCCATAGCAGGTCGGCCTCTAATAAGGATGGTCCACATGACAGGTCGATCTCTAATAAGGGTGGTCTCCCATAGCAGGTCGGCCTCTAATAAGGATGGTCCCCATGACAGGTCGATCTCTAATAAAGGTGGTCTCCCATAGCAGGTCGGCCTCTACTAAGGATGGTCCCAATGACAGGTCGATCTCTAATAAGGGTGGTCTCCCATAGCAAGTCGGCCTCTATTAAGGGAGGTCTCACATAGCAAGTCGGCCTCTAATAGGGGTGGCCTCCCATGGCAGGTCGACCTCTAATAAGGTTGGTCTCCCATATCAAGTAGGCCTCTAATAAGGGTGGTCTCACATAGCAGGTCGGCCTCTAATAACGGTGGTCTCCCATGGCAGGTCGGTTTCTAATAAGGGTGGTCTCCCATGGCAGGTCGGCTTCTAATAAGGGTTGTCTCCCATAGCAGGTCGGCCTCTAATAAGGGTGGTCTCCCAATACACGTCGGTCTCTAATAAGGGTGGTTTCCCATGGCAGGTCGGCTTCTAATAAGGGTGATCTCCCATGGCAGGTCGGCCTCTAATAAGGGTGGTCTCCCAATACACGTCGGCCAACGTTACACCAGCATTAGATCAACATCTCGTGTTTCCCGATCCCGATTTGTCCCACTATAAATGTTTGCTGGATCACTTGGACGGGTTCGATTGGTTGCCAAGTGTGCTCTGCAAATCCAATAGGCAATAACTGCTCACTTGAAAAGTAAGCAGTTACTGCCTTCTGCCTATGTGAGGCTGTACTTGAGCGACATCTCCTATGTCACATACTAAGTAAAAACAAGGTCGGAAAGAACAAGTTATATGTCGGTATTTAGCCCGGAACGTGAACCTCGTCGGAGGGGCTCCTGTGTCTTTATCTGTTTGAACCCTTTAAGAGCTAAGCACGACATAATTGTTTTCAATCTATTTTATTAAGAGGTTAAATCACAGTTATCGTGAATGAAATATACTTTTTAAAAATCAATACTAACCCTGAAGTTGAAGTTGCGAGAAACAACTTAAAGCGGGTAACGGGTTGAGAATAGTTTGTTTACGTTGTCGGCAGACACGGCACCAGATTGGTTACAGGTGTATTTTGCCACATTGGCCAAGGTGGCATGATAACCGTAAATTAATAATATGTAATTTTCATAGTATATATAGGTTGTTGTTTATGATCTGGAAAGGCTACAAAAACCTATGTGGGCTCCGCTCTTTCTTTGACAAATGACACTTTACAAATTGAATGCTTACTATTTACCATTCTAAATTGCACCGTGAATTCCTAGATGAGAGAACAGAAATGCACTATGAAATTTAGAGAAAGTCTGCAAATGTCAAAGCTGTTTCACTGCGCTAGGAGTGAACAAAGCTTTTTCAACCACTTGAAGTTGTGTCTCGCCACCGCGACCCACAACTTCAAGTGGATAGAAGGTAATCATATGTGTTTGATATGAGATCAAACATTTGGACAACGTGATATGCTTAAACACTAACTCAATTCCCCCAAGCTGTGATTTAACATTGACAACAAATCTGCCCATGTCAAAGCTGTGAGCTCTGACAAGAAAATAATTATTGGTCCTGTAGGACATCTGAGGGACTTCTCCTGTACGTGTCACTGAGTGGAAAAGTGTCAGAAAGGACAATTGTGATGATTTAAAATTGAAAAAAATCCTTTGGCCTCCATAGTTTATACAAATGCTGACTCGAAGTTGGAGTTATGATGGTACACAGTCGCAAGGTTCCGCATACATACCTGATTATATGTATATGGGACCTTTCTCTATGTTGCCATATATAAAGAAACTGCAAGAAACATTTGTGTTAAGGCTACCCCGCCCCCGAGGCCCTCATCTGGATCCGCCCCTACAATAGAGCTATCCGGAGCGTCTGGCAGGTGGCTGATCAAGGCTACTTCTGGATCTGGTGGATCTCATCTGGATCACGCCGAGCAGGTGATATCTGGATCTGGCTGGATGGATCCCGCAGAGCAGCTGCCGCCTGAATCCGCCCTGTTAATATAACCTCCCCGAGGTTAACCCCTTAGCTCCCGAGGTTAACCCATTAACTCCCCGAGTTAAACCCCTAACTCCATGAGCTTAACCCTTTACCCGCCAAATTAGCTATTACAAAATTTCACGCACTTGAAGTAAATCACACATGTTAGTTTAATTTCGAACCAGACATTAGCTAATTTTGATGTTAACCCTTTCAGCGCGGGGACCGTCTTTAGACGTCAGAACCTGACGTCTAAAGACAGCTCCCCGCGCTAAAATAGTTTTTAAATGTATATTCGTCTGACAAACATAAGATAAATATTCAAATGAGGCGGGAAAGAGCTAACTAAGAAATTTCTGATGACTTAAAATTGAAAAAAACCTTTGGTCCTTATGGTTTATACACAAGTATTTCAGCGTTGTAAGGGTTAAATGAACGTTCCTGCCAATAACAGTAATTTTATCCGTTAATTAAACAATCCGACTCAGGCTGATTTCCGAATAGAATCAATGATCAATTATACTACAAGAACGGGACCATATTGCCATCGATGAATCAAGTTCATATTTCGCACAAGCCTTGACCTAGAGAGTGGTCAATAAACATTTAAATTGTAATTAACCCGATTGATTTTTCCTAATTGACGTAAGGGATTTATCCTGATTAGCCCAAATTAATCTTCTCCACTGTAAAAGCACGATACGAGCGAACGTGATCATTGTCACGTAGTCCCACGACAAAAGGCTTCTAGAGCGAACATATGGTGAGCGTCAGGTTGTCTATTATCGACAATTATATCTGAATGCACAGGACGTTGAACCAATGCTGGTTTAATGTTTTGTCAGCGTCGCAGTCCGTGGGGCGGCAATAAATTAATGTTGGTTCAACGTCACGGACGAAAAATGGCGAGAAACATAAAATAAGCACGCATATTTTTGTGGCTGTAGATAACACATCGTAGACATATCATCCCCTTTGAGGTGCAAAGATACATTAGTCCAATGTTGGCCTAACGCTTGGGCACCGTCTGCGACGCTGACCCAAAATTAAACCAACCTCTCAACTACAATGGGTGATGTTTTCTATTATTTTCTACCGTAAATAACTGGAAGCTCCATGATTGGCCAAGATATGAGGATGTTCACCAATCAGACAGGGCGATAATTTATTATGACTTCTCCAGCAATGGCGCATAATCGCATTGTCCTCGATGACATGCCTCAGGATTGTTTATTATTTGTGCTGCCGTCTGCTGAAAGCATGGCAAGATATATAACTAGGTCATGACACAGTATTCAGCAAGGTGATTGGAGGACGGGTGGGAAGAACGAGCTGAGAGATAAACAGAGAGGCGTCGACACGATACATTGAATCAATAATGGTTTAATTAAAACATTATTGTTATGATATGTCGAGTTTGCTGGGGAGTCGTCGACCGATAAAAAACAGACGTCCATTGGTTAAAACATTTTTGTGACCGTGAGATGAATAATGGTCAGCGGCCGTCTTGTTTTCTATTTATTGGACGGGGATTGTTACTGTTATAAACAACGAGGTTAACGTCCTTGCCATAGAGTAAGGTGGTACATGTACTGCATTTGGTTTTTTCGCTGAGCTGAGCTTTTATACCGCGCTACATCTGGATCCTCAGGAAAGACGATGATCTCATCACGTTCAAAATGAATGAATGAATGAATGAATGAATGAATGAATGAATGAATGAATGAATGGGATTTAGGCAACTTTTGTATATATATAGGCTAAACTGGGTCGGGAAAACCTCCTGAGGATAGTGGGATGCAGGAGATGGAACTCCGCTGCAGACACATTATTTAAAATTCGAGCCTTTGCCGTCGGAGGCCGAGCACGCTACCTCTCGGTCACAGAGTCTCCTTACAATACTGAATTGTTACGGGTGAGCGAGGAAGAAACATTTATTTCATCACGTCCAACAAAAGCCCGGGCTTTATTTCCGGACTGCCATAGACTCAGGCTGTCCATGGCTGGCTGGTGTTGCCACATCTCCATCGAAAATGGCCGTAAGATTATTTACTTTTGTCAGATTGCTTTCAGGTGTTTACTTCCGCTCGTCCATCATCGTGCCAAAGTAGTTTTCAGCAGTTTAGCGATGTATTTGCATGACCATTTTCTGATATAATTGTAATTGTTAAACTCTCTTCCAATACAAATCCGTAGGTCAACCTCGGTTAACTGATTCAGACACCAGCTAATGATTCATTATAATAAGATTACATCATCGTTCAATGTTAATGATCCCACGTGGATAATCATATAACTAGACGTCTACTTGCAGGTGTATTTTAGTTGGCATTTTAGTTGGCTTAATACTTGACTATAAAATAAATGTACATAAAAACGATTCTAGCAACACATGGGTTAATTATTTAGATTTGAGTTTCAGCCTTTGTGCATTACAATATTTCAAATAACGTTTTTTAAATATATTTTTAAACATCCTCTTATTATTTAAAAGGGAGAATTATTAGCTGCCCTGTTTTCTTGACATACGAATACAATAATTGTATTCTAATTTTGTTTTGTTTTTTACAATGTGTCTACATGCGCTATTCACGAGGTCGCATAGCATGAGCTTTGTGTGCATTTCCAACAAACGCAGGTTGGTTTAATGTTAGGCCAGCACCGGGAATGCAGCACTGGTCGAACATAACACACTGTCAAAACAGCGTTGTAACAACTTTTCTTCAGCTACAATGACATCGATTAAACGTTGGCGCAACGTAGTTTGACCTGTGGGAACGTGCGTTTAGCCTCCCTATGTCCTGGCATGTCTAAAAATCAATCACATCGTTAACACGGTTCAGTCATGCTCGTTGTGTTTTTCCAAGACTTCCGGATACCAGAGTCGACCACGATGAAATCAAGTGCTTGTGTCATACTGGCCTATTCTTCGGTGCAAAGCAGAAAAACATTAACTGCTTAAAAGCAAGTGACTTTGCACGCAATATTGCTGACCCGAGCTAACGTGTGCAAATTCAGCAATAACAAAACTGGTGATGACGTAAACAAAACATGATATTCATAAAAAAGAAGCAGCCCTCCAGAACTTCCTGGCACAGCCAAAACCGTGAACTGCTTACTGGAAAAGTAAGCAGCTAGTAGGTGCTGTATTTGGACAATGTACACTGTACATTGTACATTGCATGGCTGAGTATATTATAGTGATCATTCCAGCAGAAGAGGTGGGTGTTCGCAGTGAAACGATACATTGATTAAATCGAGACCGGTGGTTGAGGGTTTAATTACATCGTTTGCTGACACGTCCAGAGGAACATGAAAATAAAAAATATAACTTAGTATACTAAGACGGCTGATAAGGTTATTTAAGAACACTCGGTACAGCTACATTGTGAACACATTGATTCTAGGCGGTGAAAGATCATTAATGGCAGTTCATAGCGTAGTATACATTTAATTGACACTTAAAACGCTAAGTTATCGAATTTAAATGTTCACCCACCTGGAGTTGTGCGTCGCTACCGCGACCCACAACTTCAAGTGGGTGAAAATTATTTATATCTGTATAATTTGAGATCAACCATTTTCAAATCTTGACGCTCAGACACACATTTAATTCCCAATAACACTGATTTAATATGCTGACAAAATGGATTAAGAATTTGTTGTTAGCAGCTAAAGGGCTTATGTATTTGTACTCGAGAAATAAATTAGCCTGCAATTACACCCAGTAGCTGAAATGAAAGAAAACTCCTGGTACATTGTCATCATTATTATGAGGGCATACCAATAGGCCTATATAAAATACCCATAATGAACAAACAAAACCTCGTAAGTACGCCTTCACAGATACATATGAGGTGAACAGCCCTGACCAAAGGGAATGAAATGTGTGTTTGAACATCAAGATTTGCATATTATGTTTCGTGTCAAATTAAACAAATAGTATGAGGAATTTTCACTCACTTATTGAAACTATTTAAGTTTGCGCCTTAAGGGTTAATTCGTGCTCTTTTGAATTGTGTTCTGGTATAACTCGGCACTTAAATCTGCATAAAAATATTTCCATTGATAAAAAATAGACATCTACCAAATTAACTTTTGCCTTTCAAGTGGGTACAATTTTAAATAGGAGAGCAGTGCGAGCTACGTTTAATAATTCATTTTGCCACATTTCCAGTATCACTGACGCACCGAAAGTATTAACGTACCTTAGATTATTAGTACCGATAATAATAAACTTAAACTGAGCAAATTCACCACTTTGAAGGATTATCAAGTAATGTGAATGAATGAATGAATGAATATGGTTTTAGGCCACTATTTTGCACATATAAGTTAAACTGGGCCAGGAGAGCCTCCTGAGGATGGTGAGATTATCGCATGAGATGACACTGTCCTCCAGACACAGGCTTTAAAATCCGAGCCCTGACGGTCTGAGGCCAATCACGGTACATCTCGGTCACGGAGGCTCTGAACAATATTGAGTCTTCACGCTTTTGTTTTTTTGAAACTTGAATGCCAGAACGTGGTTCGAATCCGCGATAAACATGCACTGTATGTCTCTGTCATTTGCATTTCCCAGCAAACACGATAAATTGACGCAAAGTTGTCTTAATGTTGGGCCAGGGTCGCAGACGGTGGCCCAGCAATAAAAAACATGGGGTCAACGTCTCGTTGTTACTGGTGTGTAACATCTAAGGGCAAACAGCAGTAACTCCTCACTTGAAAAGTGAACAGTTACTGCTTTTTTGAACAGTAATACAAGTGATAATATAAGGAGATACTGCCTCTTAGATTTGCACGAAACAGAATACGCAGATCAAGGTCAGCAGCAGGTCAGTAAAATCTACAAAACCCGCCGCTGATCATGTCGATGCCGTGCGAAGTTTTGTCAGTTTGGGTTGAATAAATTTACCTTATGTTTATTGCAGCCGCATCAATCAATCTAAAATCCATTTGCTTTCAGCTTGTGAACGCGGCAGCGGTCAAAAGATGAAAATCAAATGGGTGTCCGCAAAGAAATATGCAATAGCAGGAAATGTAGCCGTGGTCGATAGATATAGTTTTACGTTGTTTTTGTCACCACACACCGTAACCAGTTAAACGCCGTTGGTGATATCAATAATTTCTACAGATTCTTGATCATATGAATCAAACGTTCACATGTCGCCATTGACGTATGAAATTTGAAGTACAAAATCTGAAGTAGCGAGGTTTGAAATCCGAACGGATCGGCGTGTTCAAGCTGATGTACCGTCTGGAAAAGCAGCATTTAACGAATGAATGAATAAAAAAATTGACGAATGAATGAATGAATGAATGAATGAATGAATGAATGAATGAATGAAAGAATGAATGAATGAAGGTTTAAATTTATGAATTATTGAATGAATGAATGAATGAATGAATGAATGAATGAATGAATGAATGAATGAATGAATGGTAAGATTGCCATAGGTAAAAAAGTCATTGGTAAAAATGCCAAATGGTAAAATGTCACTGGTAATATGCCAGATGGTAAAAATGTCATTGGTGAAAATGCTAGATGGTAAAAATGCCAGACAGTAAAAATGTTAGTGGTAAAAATGCCAGACTGTAATAATGCCAGTAGGTAAAAATGCCAAATGGTAAAAATGCCGGTGGTGAAAATGCCAAACGGTAAAAATGCCATTGGTAAAAATGCCAGATGATAAAATGGCAGATGATAGAAATGAAATCGGTGAAAAGCCACTGATAGCACAACCCGAATAGCCCTTAGTGCCGAAGAACAATAATAATAAAGATAGTCAGCTCTTTGCCAAACAAGTTTTTTCACAAAAAATGTAAATGCGAACAATAACCACAATGATCGACCACGCCTAATATCCACACTTTAATTCCAAAATGAGATTGGTCTGATCGCCGTCCATTTTAATCTGATCCTTGTCATTTTCAATCTAATCTTGGGTTGTCAGGGTAAACACATGGACCAAGTATGGGAATAAAAACTGACGAGTTATTCCCGCGCAAAAACAAAATCTAACATGTCCAAGCAACAGTAATTTCGAATCTGGTCTGTATTATTAAGGATTTTATTACTTTTATCATTATGAAGATAATGTCATAATTTCAAGTACACATACATGATTGATTACACATGTTGCTTCATTAAGTAGAATATATCTATTCAATGTTTGTTCCATATAATTATCATGATTACCTGCAACTGTTAAGATTTAAATATATTTAAATAATAGTTTATTGTTGTAAAAATAACGTAGGCCTATATGATTTGTAGGTATAGTAACAATCATATGTGTAAATAAAGTTAAAATTTGTATTTTGTGTTATATAACATTGTATATAGTTATGCATACTTTATTATGCACGAGTATTATACATATACATGTTTTCGTTGGTATATGAGGGCTTCGTTCAGTGGGTTTGATAGATTCATATGAAAATGCCTATTGTATGAACAATTTGTATGTGTACATGTATATTTTTATCTTTACCCACGGTACATAAAGTTTTTATTATTATTATTATTATTATTATTATTATTATTATTATTATTATTATTATTATTATTATTATTATTATTATTATTATTATTATTATTATTATTATTATTATTATTATTATTATTATTATTATTATTATTAAATAGCATTTTTACCATCTTGCATATTTACCACTGGCATTTTTACCATCTGGCATATTTACCAATGACATTTTTACCATCTGGCATATTTACCAATGACATTTTTACCATCTGGCACCTTTACCAATGGAATTTTTACCATATGTCATTTTGACCAATAACATTTTTACCTATGGCAATTTCACCTATGGCATTTTTACCTATGGCATTTTTACCGCACACCCAGCGAACGATTACCCGACCCATGATTGGATGCCAAATATTCGCCGACCTTTCAACAAACGTAAGACATCTACCCATTGTTGGCTCAGTGTTGGCCCACCTCTACGACGCCGGCCCAACATTAAACCAACTATGGGTAAATGTCTAGCGTTAGCTAAACTTAATGGGAGCCTCTCTAATTCAACGCATAACAACATTTTATTGTGAAAAAAATTATCCTTGTTTAAATGAAACGGTTATGGAAGGGAGAGCAGACGATTTCTTAGCACAGTTTCAGGTTTTGTCATATACATCAAACAAACACAACCACTCTTCAACATTAGACCGGAGGTGGTCAACACTCGATACATTGATCCAATATGGGAAACAGGATGCACTGCTAACTACACACTTGTCAGCCGTGGAGAAGCCCACACAGTAAAGGTGTGTGTCGGGGATTGCTAGATTCGTTTTACCGGAGAGAATCAGTTTTTTCAACATGGCGTTGACTGCATAAAAAAGATCTCCACCCAAGGACCTAAATTCTTACAACATAACGTAACGGAAATGTATGCATAATAATTAGCTGAAGAATCGTGAATATAGGTAACATGTGGCTGATTCTAATAAACCTATTATTGACCAGATTAATTGCTGTCAAGTTGTGTATGTATGAGCGTCCAAAGGAAGTTGTACACGTTTTTTTACGGGCGCAATCTGTGGCTCAAACCTTCGGTTTCAGTCACGTTGAGGGCTACATACATCTATGTTATACAAAAGCCAAAATGCAGTAACTGCTTATTTTTCAATTCATTAGTTACTGTCTTTTGTTTTTTGCAAGATCAGAGTGGAACCAGAAGCTTTTAAACGAACCAAGAAAAATAGCGCCCCAGACGATGAGCCAACATTGAGATAGTAGACCACACTCAGTCCTGCTGGGCTAGCTCTACAGGGTCGGATCCAGAGGAATATCCATTCTGGAAGGAATTCAAAACTTTAGTTGTGAATATGATAACTGGCACTGTAAAAATCAAATAAATTATAATGGCCGTAGACACATACTACAGGTATTCAAATGAAGCAGAAAGAGCTACCTAACATATTTGTGGTGATGTCAAATTAAAAAAAAAACTTTGATCTCCATGTTTATACAGAATTATTTGAGCGTTTTAAGGGTTACTAGAGGAGGCAGTCAAGCATCATCACCCTGTCTGAATGCTGGGCCAATGATAAAGACGTTGGGCCAGCCTTGAGATATTATCGGACATTCAGGAGGTGTCCGGTAGGTCGTTGACCTTGCACGCGTCGAGCACCATCATCGAGAAATACCGGGCAATGTTTACCTTTCCTGAGATTTTTGAAATCCGAGCGAGGTTGGCGTCAGTCCCAGGCCGCGGGGCTAAGACGGAAGGCTCCGCATGATGCGCGGAGAAGCTGCCAACCCCGCAGCAATTACTAACCGTGCGATTGATAAACGATCCCCCAACTTGACCTACATTCTACGGACGTCAGAACGATGCTGACTGGCTAGGATTGATACGTCTTCGCAAAAAGAAGGAGATGGATAGATTGATTGATTTAGCATTTCAGTTATACGTACATAGTAAAAAAAACAGTACACGTAACAATATATAGGGCCCTGTTAGTCAAAAAACGCCATGGATAAAAAATGGTGATAGTGTTTCTGGCAAAGTTCCGTATTTCCACAGTATCCTCCAAGAGCTGATATAATGACAGGATGACATCTGGTAAGGATCACAATATACATTTTATATAAATAAGTTTTATATATTCAGGCTAAGAGTCTCAGGGGTTCTCAATAATTTGAAAAATATCTAGTAAACCAAAAAAAATTCGGAAGTGGGTGGATGGGGTCGACAGCTAATTTGGAAAGTGTTCTCTCTCGCTGTTAACATGGAGTACAGAACAGACATCAGACTCAGTCTACGGTGAGTATTAACCCTCAACCCTGACAACGCTCAATTATATTTGTTTAAAACATGGAGACTAAAAGTTTTTGTTTCAATTGGAGATCACAATAAATGCCTTAGTTAGCTCTTTCTGCTTAATTTGAATTCCTATGTTATGGGTCTACGGTCTTTAAAATATTTTCATCATTTCAGTGCGGGGACCGTCTTTATACGTCAGAATCTGACGTCTACAGACAGTTAGTATTGTGGGGAGCCTCTGTGACCGAGAGGTAGCGTGCTCGGCCTCAGACCGCCAGAGCTCGAATTTCGAATCCTGTGTCTGGAGGACAGTGTCATCTCAATCATCTCACTACCCTCAGGAGGTTCTCCTGGCCCAGTTTAGCCTATATGTGCATAAAGGTGGCCTAAAGCCCGATTCATTTCATTTTTTTCAGACATCAGATTCTGACATATATAGGTGTTCCCCGCACTGAAAGAGCTAAAATGCCAAGCACGACTATAGCCCTTTTAAAAATGTTTAATTAGGCAATAAAATCACTGTTATTGACTATAAAATGTGTGCCTATGCAAATGCTTGATATCAAATTCAACAAATATGAGTCTTTTTCACCCACTTCAAGTTGTGGGTCGCTGTATCATGTACTTTTTCTCCATTGTAATAGGTATACTCACATACAATGGTATCACCGCACAAAACCACGTGCCCGTCATTCAGCCAAATCAATGGTGTGCTTCCTCTGGTAATTTGACACCGTCCATCTATCTAGGTGCACCCTTACTAAACCCATGTATAAATGTGTCAACAACACTGCACCACAGGCAACAGCATTATCCCTTACCATTATGCCGAGCCGACGCCGAAGTTTGTATCGCTAAGATTTTATTGTTTATTGTTCATTTGACTTCCAGTTAGAACATGCGAAAATGGTACAATATCATTATTATTAATTGAGCATTTTTATCGAACATATGATTAACTTTGGTTGACCGGAACAGGTCGTGACGACCTCTACAATGCCTGTCAGCCATATTAATGAATTAGGACTATATAATACAATAATATATGACAGTATGATATAAAACCAGCTCTGCCGTGCAATGTTAAAAGGCTGTATCTGTTTACTTCACAAGTAAGCAGATACTGCCTATTTTTTTCGAACATGTTATTAACTTTGGTTGACGGGAACAGGTCGAGACGACCTCTACAAGGCATGTCAGCCATATTAATGAATTAAGATTATATAATAAAATAATATAGAACAGTATGATATAAAACCAACTCTGCCGTTCAATGTCAAAAGGCAGTATCTGCATGTTTTGCTTACATGCTATTTTATTGTTGCTGATATTTAAGTGATATGTTTGTAATGTGAGTTTAAACAGCCATTTAGAGTTGTGGATTGCGTAGAGAGAAACAAATTCAAGTGGATGAATTACAGTTTAGCGGCTTAAGGGTTAAAACACCTAACTGAGTACATTACGAAAGTAAATATAAAAAAAACTATGCCTTGGTGCTGTCGATGATGAATGCTCTGACATGGGTAATTTAGTACTTCTTAGTTTCTAATTAACTCTAGGCTGAAGATTAATTGCTTGAACACGTATACGGGTATTTTTAAATGAAAATAAAAAAACAAATAAAGGCGTTTTATTGTTATACTTGAAAAGCATAGTTAGTACCTTGCACGTGTCACCATATGTGCAAATTACACATAGATAAATGTTATATATGCGTGTTGCCTTTGCAGCACAGCTTACGATTTTAAATGTTGTTTAGTGTTTTTTTTCTACTTGAAAATGTCATTTAATCTCATGTAACGAAATAACAGTCAAGTTATACAATTTAAATTTTTACTCACCTGGATAAATATTAGTCATATATTTTTCAATTAGTTACCACACATTTGCAAATATTGGAGCCTAAGCATTCTCAACATCACACTGACATCAATCGGAAATGCTGCGCAAATTGGTTGGACTTGGTAGAGGGTGCACCTCTATGAGGCCTTGCTATAACGTGCAGCATCACGGAGTGACAGATACAAAGATGTGTTTTCGGAATGTTCTTATGTGTAGCTGATAATTCGGTGAAATGTGATCTCTTTGATAGTGTTTGTGTGGCGGCTCCAACATGGAAGTGATCGTAAGCAAATTGTTACATACTTCAGGCAGTATCGCACTTTTGATGTTGGCTACGAGACGTATGGTGAGATCAGCCCATCTCGCATTCTCTCCAAAACGTTTTACAGCTCAGTTCCATTGTGTCGCTTTGAATAGTTATTCATACGAGAAAAGACATACGGCAGCATTGGGTACGGCGAGATGGGCTGATCCCAGCACTCGTCACCACATCACGTCCTCGCCTAAAGGCTCCGGCTTGATGTGGTGACTTGTGCTGAGATGAGCTCATCTCGCCTTCCCAATGATGCCGTATGCCTATAGTCAAACTAACAAACTAACAAACTAACAAACAAGAGGCGTTGAACCAATGCTGGTTTAATGCTGGGCCAGCGTCACAGACGGTGGGCCAGCATTAAATCAACAATGGTTCAACGTTGCGACACCGGTAGATGTTTGCAGAGACAGACGAATGGCAGCATATCAAATGAAGTAATCACTGGGAAAAATTAGATGATAAAAATGCTGCCTAAATTATCATTCCAGATAAGAGGGATATTTTCACCCACTTGAAGTTGTGGATCGCGGTAGCGAGGTACAACTTCCAGTATGTGAAAATTAAATCACTGTTTATCTTGGAACCAGAACTGCTGAGCAATTCTGTCCGCTTTCTGTCATTAGATAGGTGACGTCAGTCCCGCGGTAATTCGTCACCTCTTGAACATGGACGGACAAATTATCAGATTAGTCGGCCAGTCTGAGTAGGAGATTGACCCTGATAATACGACAGAGGGGCTTCTCTCAGGGACTGGTTGTTTGCCAAATAACAAATAATTATCTGTGCGCAAAATCGAATCAGACGGAAATAGCCAAACCGACTTGCAACGCTGGTTAATTTTCCGATGATTTGGTTTGGTGTCAGCTAATAAGTTGGGGACACACCCAGCGAGCACAATAGACAATAGACAATAGACTGTAGACAATAGACAATAATTTATTAACCCTTACACAGCGGGGATTGACTTTAGACGTCAGAATCTGACGTGTGTAGACGTCAGATCCTGACGTCTAAAGTCGATCCCCACTCTCTAAGAATACACATATTTATAACGGCCGTAGGCTCACAACATACATGTAGGTATTCAAATGAAGCAGAAAGAGCTAGGTACATGTAAGACATATATGATGATTTAATGAAAAAAAAACATTGTTCTCCATTTTTTTTACAAAAACCTTCAGCGCTGTAAGGGTTAAAGCTCTGACCAGGTTGGTATGTGGCGCACCACATATAAAGTAACACAATACATTTTATGCACTCATATAATCAAGATTTTATACATATAGCACTGTGAGCGATGATTAAAAAAAAGTAAACACATATCAAAAGATTTTCCTGAATAATGAGCCATTTTTATTCACATTTGGATTTTGCTATGATACAGTGTTTTTAAATGTTATTTTAGTTTGTCGTTGGTGACACTATTTATGTAAGATTATTGTTTTCTTATCGCAGATAAAATTTGACATTTCACAAACAAAATGTATTTCATTATATACTGTGATTTTAATGCTCGGTAAAAAATGAACAATAGGGTAGAATCATGTTTTTTTCAGAAGCAGCTATATTATAGCCTACAAATAATAATAGGCCAGCCGTTAACAACAAAAATGCTGAAAAAACCTCTTTCTGTACCTATTGTAACATGCGGAAAAAATCGTTCTGTGGTAAAACATTCGTTATTGTTGCACCATTTTTTATTCATTGGGGAACGAGGTGCTATGACAAAATTTGTTACGTATAATACATAACCATAACAAAAAATGCCTTATAGTTTAGGACTTTTGTCGCGCAATCAAACACATGGCTTGGTAAAGGCACACTTCACTGAGAGATCGTTTAAGGATAGACCTTAAACAATACCTCTCGGTTACATCAATAAATAAGAGCTGTTTTTTTTCTGAATAGATTGTCATACAAGCCACAGGACACATTCCCAGTAAACAAGATACGTTTACCCAATGGTGGATTCATGTTTGGCCAGCGTCAAAGACGCTAGGTCATTATGGATCCAGCATTGGTAAACGTCTCTTGTTCACTTGAAAAACTGGAACACCTTGCATACCAGCAGAGGCTAAAGTCATTTTATATAGCGAAAATTGTCAACAAATGGCTCATTCGGTCCGATTGTGGCTCGAAATTGAAAAGTACTGGATTCGAATCTCCGCCTATTCAACGTGGGAGATCGATTGAGATTGCGCAAATTCAAAGCTCCATGCTGTTCAAGGGCATGGTTCTGTGCACTGTAAAGAATCCTTTAAGTCATTAGATAAGAGTAGGGCATTGTACCGACTACGGATTTCCTCTGTCGCGATATTGCCGTTCTTGTGCACAAAGCAACGTAAAACAATATTCACTGATTCACTGTGTTTGTCTACACTGTACGTGTTCGCTTTCGCATCGGTCTTTCCTGGGCTCTATTATGTATTATATTATTTTGTCATTAAACTTTAGATACATTTCTCCATCTTCCCACCACAAGGTTCCGCTTCTCCCGAGGTTGCAGACGAAGGCTGCGACCTCGAGAGAAGCGGAACGTTGTGGTGGGAAGATACATTTATCTTTCTAGCTGGGAATGTACTAATTATTTATACTGAGGATGTATGTGAGTTGTGAATCTAAGTGAATCTAACGTAGTTTACACAAGTAAATATTTCGCTAAGATGTGATTAGACAATGGAAAACTTATAGGGACATGCCCAGGTCTAAAATCATAAATAAATTGGTGATTGTATTTTAGCTTAATAATATGACCATATGATGTAAACATGTCCATAGTCTAGAACTGCAAAAGTTTATTATTTTTTGTGCTGCGCATTCACCAGTTAGGCCAGATATAAAGACGAAATTCATGATTTCTAATTATTGACAACGATGTCAAAATAACAAATACGGGAATTTCGTCTCTTTTTCTCTTAAAAAAAAGGAAAATCGCCACAGTAAAACGAGTAGGTCTACGACGTATCACCTGTCTGAAAGTGAAAAGGCAAATACGATCCGTCTTCGACGTCGTCCCAACGATAAAACAACATTGGGTCACCGCCTCGTGTTACCGTCTGTCTCTTTGATCCCGGTGGATTAGAGGCAATCCACAGTTCACTGGCTGGCGTTCTTGTCACAGATCCCGACAAGAGACGACAATCCCGGACTATCATCCGCCGTGCAAAACCAAAAGGCAGTATCTGCTTACTTTACAAGTGAGCAGATACTGTCTTTTGGCTTTGCGAGGCACTACATGACCCTGATGCGGTACACCCGTTATGTATGTGTCACCCTGGTGTAGTCTGAGAGAGAGGAACGAGCAGGGGACGAACAGGGGTCGTATTTCTTTTTCTGCTTTCAATAATAAAGTGCAGCTGCAGCGACGGATTTAAATGGGGCGACCCACCCCCCTCTTGTTTAAAAAATCGGATCCATTAGAACCATGGTGTTATGCATTCTTAGGATTACAGCATGTGCGTTCATGTGATGATGGTGGTGCGGCGGTTAGAGCTTGCGCATCTGATTCTCTAGTAGAAGCATGGATACTAACTCTACTATCTCCATGCTAGAAGGTGGTAAGCTCGAATCCTGTCGCTGCACGTATGCCGTATCCAATCTGTTAATTTCAATCGGAGCTCAATGTAATACACACATGCAAACTCAAAACTAGACAAGCTTAAGCATTTTCTTAAATCCTTGATTCAGCTGTTGTTATTTAGGTTAAGGGATAGCATACCAGAATCTGACGTCGATCTTTGCGTTGAAAGAGTAAGTTATTTCAAATGTTCGTAGACCCATAACATTGATATTCAAATAAAGCGGAAAAGCCAACTAAGACATTTATGATGACTTCAAATTGAAAAAAAACCTTTGCTCTATTGATTTATATAAGATTAATTCAGCACCTTAGGGGTTAGATAATTTAAGTGTGTAATTTATCTCACATCCTTTTTGTTTTATATCCATCATTTATTTACCATAAATATTTTTTTTATATCTCACATTCTAATCATAATAATATCACACCCTGTATTCGTCGTATTAGCATGCGGTCCCGATCCCTCTGTCATACTACGAGGACCGCATAGTATGACAGAGAGATCATCACCGCATATTACTGAGCTGGATACAGGGAGTGATATACGTAGGCCTACTAGACATAAGATAATGGAGCTCGAGACTCAGGGGTCCGGCCGACCAGCATGCAACTAGCTGAATCACCTAAAAAATTGGCGCCACGTTGTCTTTTTTGGAAAAATTGAAAGTAATTTTTAGTGGTGGTAAAAAATTAAAAATGATGATACATGGCGGTAAGGGTCTAAGTGCTATGACAACCATAGTGCGCCATCGGTGTGATAATATTAATAAAAATATAATAAAAACATGGCAATCAGTCAGAGAATGGAAACCTCGAAGTCCGGATCCTAGATCCGGATCGTAATCCGAAAAAAAACAAAATTTAATGGTTTGATCAAAAGTTGGAAACAAATGCTTTCATTGCCTTGTAAGTATGTCTGCTCGCGGACAGACAAACAGACAAACAAACCAACATGACCAAAACATAACCTCCTTTGGCAGAGGTAATAAGAATACGCGAATGAAAACAGGGATATTAACACCTGGGCGAAATTAAATACCCAAGATCTAAATATTTTCAACACGAAATTGCATCTAGTGTGAGCCAAAATTTTAAGAGAGAAAAATAATTTTAATTTCCAGCTACCACTTTGACAATGAAGTTGTCTCCACCTCGTTTGGTTTTAAAAGCTCCACCCACTTAACAAGATACCCAATTCTGCTTTAATGCTAGGCCAGCGTCTACGACGCTGGTCCAGCATTAAATCAGCATTGCTCAGAATTTTGTTTGTGTCGCCAGTTTGGCGCCTTGGAGCCGGCCCTTTTTCTCAGGTGTGTCGTTAAATCTGTCTCATCAATAACTACCGCTATTACATGCGGGTGGATTCTGCTCTAAATTGAAAGAAAAACATTGAAATTTAAATTTTATTGGCAATTATTCAATTGATGTGTCGTGAAGGTGATAATGGAAAAAAAACCTCGTCGCCATGTTACTGAATGTTGTTTCTCACTAGAAATGGCCATCTCATTCTGGTGGAGCTTTCTTCATGATCCAGGTTTCCCATTTCTTGAGCTTTCCCTTATCCATATATACATGTATATGGCTATGTGATACAGCATAAACGAAAATAGGCTAAAATTTTTTTTTAATTAAATGAAATGAATATGGTTTAAGGCCACCTGTGTGTGCATATAGGCCAATAAAGCCAGGAGTACCTCTTGAGGATGGTGGGATGAATGAGTTGACACTGCCCTCCAGATACGTGCCCTGGTGTTCCCCACAATAATAAATTTTTATGCGTGAGCAGGGAAGAGGAATAATTTTATAATGAAAGCATATTTACACAAGCTTGTGGGGATATTATTATACGTTGATGATATAACAATAACATGATTTACGAGGGTGCTGTGCTGTTTTAACAGCCCGCCATCAATCTTAAGCAGCCCGCCTTAGTCAACACTAGTTGACTATGAAGGGCTGCTATACATTCATGAAGGGGAACTAAAACATCTCAACCTCCGTTTTAAGCCATGTTATTTCTATTATTACCTCTTTTTCAACATGACAACAACACAATTTTTTTAAATATAATCAACGTTTGTCAACAAACTTTTTAGTTACTATAGTATTAGTTGGCTGTATTTGTCGCCATAGTCGAATGACACAAGTCGCACACAATTTAAGGCTGCAAGACACGTTGTGCACATTAAACCCTAAAGCGCTGAAAGATTTTTGTATAAGCCATGGAGACCAACATTTTTTTCAACTTGAAATCATTATAAATGTTTTATCTAGCACTTTCTGCTTCTTTTGAACAACCTATGTTTTGGGTCTGCTGTCATTATAATAAATTATTTGTTTTCTAAATATCAGTGCGGGAGTTGACTTTAAACGTCAGAGTCTGGCGTCTATAGACAGTATCCGTGCCGAAAGGGCTAAGAATAGGCTGATACTAAATAAATACATCCTCATAAAGTAGCAATATTCTACTTGTAGCACCCTCCTAAGTGGTAATAATACTATTATATGATTATCTGTAGGGACGGGCGCTATATAAATGTAATAACTACAAATGTGATAACTACAGCTATGAATAAGGAGGTGGTAGTAAATGTCCATTTATGGCCTGTCGTTTGAGCCGCGTTGGACAAATATACGCATACGTTTAAACTGAAATTGAAATAACACAAGCTATACATTGTGACAATACGAATAATCATTCAAATAGTAATAATTAACAATTATTGTTAAATTGATGCCCTCTTCTTCTTGTACAGTTAATGTGCTACTAAGGGATAATCCTTACAAATATTGTTTGTATACACCATGGAGTAAAAAGGGTGTTTTTTTTCAATTTGAAATCATCATCCGCTCCATGTGAGTACCTATGTCATGGGTCTACTGCCATTATACATAATTATTTTAATTTTTCAGTGCAGAGACCGACCTGAGACGTCAGAATCTGACGTCTATAAGCGTCAGATTCTGGTGTCCAAAGTCGATCCCCGCACTGGAAGGATTGAATTCTCAAGCCAAACCTCGAATTTAACAATACAAATAATCGCTATTTTCAACTTGTAATCAATACAGATCTAAATAAAATTGTATCTTATGTATGCCAATTTTGCTGGTTTGATGCACATTTCTCCTGAAACTTCAAGTGAGTGAACATTACTCATATTAGTTAGCCTGAGATATTAACATTTGCAAATCTGGCTATTTAAGCACACTTTTCAATAAGCAGTAGTATCTCAGACCGGGATATTTTATGCTGTGTGATTCTAGCAATCTGGTTTGTTGCCAAGGGAACGTGTAATTTCACGAATCGAAAAATCCTCCGCCTCCAGTGAAACATCCAGAGCAACACTGGATCAACGTCTGCCAAACTTCTAAAATGATGGCCCGACATTCGCACGGCGCCAGCCCAATGTGAATGTTCCTGGGAGTTTTACTTTGAGGCCGTTCAGTGACCTTCAAGTCCTTGAGCCACTTCCCAGGTGACGCGAGCCATTGAACCGGTGTTGGCCTACTGCTGGGCAATTGTCTTCCACGCTGACCCAACATTAAGCCCAACATCGGGCGGTCCTCGAGTTAATCGTAAACAGCGTAGAAAAACTTAGTGGCATTTGTGGATCTTGTATCAAAGGTCGTAGAAAGTATGGAGTCCATTTACAAAACAATTCCACTGTGTAAAAGTGGAGTATTCTGATAGTAGTATAATTGTACTTCAAGTCATTTCCGGGTCGAACGCTTATCACAAACCCTTTGCCACCCATAATATCGTTATGATTAAATTTTGTATTTACCAATATTCGTTTTTATTCTATTCTATGAGAAGGGCCAATCACAGTTATTGGGAATGTAAAGAGTGTTTAAACGCCAAAATGTGCAAATGTTTAGTCTCCGATTAAACAAATATGAGTAATTGTCACCCACTTGAAGTTGTGTGCCGCGATAGCCAGGCACAACTTTGGGCTAACGTAGAACCATGGATTGGGTATCATAGAGAT
Organism: Flabesymbios commensalis; assembly: GCA_964017125.1. Classification (NCBI taxonomy): domain Eukaryota; kingdom Metazoa; phylum Annelida; class Polychaeta; order Terebellida; family Flabelligeridae; genus Flabesymbios; species Flabesymbios commensalis. Next base: position 9,517,073 of record OZ024918.1, on the reverse strand, counting down.
CAACTAACAAATAATTTCTCGACAACTAAATTTAAATATTTTGGCAAGGAGGCCAACATAATTTCTACAGGACCCCCTCCACTTTTTTTAAAAAACTCGGGAATTGCCCTGCTCTCCCAAGCGATCTGCACTGTATACAAGTACAGGTAGCGAACCTGTGAGTGATACATGTATCCAAGTGATCCATAGACTGGGTATCACAGGGATCACCGCCCCGGCATCTCCCTCTCGCATCCAGAAGTCTCCCAGGGACAGACCCACCACAGCCAAGGCATTCACCCGGCTGTGGACCAGCATTAAGCCAGCGCTGGGCCAGCGTGACGAGGCAGCTTGGGAGTTTTCCGCTACGGTGTTGAGAGCCTCACATCCCACCCAGGTGTAACATTCTGGAATATGGGTCAGAAACATAACTCAGCAAAGACAAATCGTTCAAGTTGATGTGACGTTGCCCAACGTTAAACTTCTATTGCGTGAATGAGTGTTGTCTGTTTGGAGAGATATTTTTTTATTCACAATTCTTCGGAAGTAGGTCTGGCAAACACAGTACATTAACTCAATGTTTTATTAATGTTAATGCAGCGTCCGCGACGCATGCCCAATACTTAACCACCATTGGGTCAAGGTTCCGTGTTTGCCAATATCTGAAATGTTCAGCAACGCTTCAACCAAAATGTTCAATAATGCTTCAGGCAATATATAGAATGTATCAGCAACGCTACAACTAGCTTTCAAAATGCTTAACGACGCAGCAGAAAGATTTATCAACGCTATGACGAGCGGATGAAATTTTCACCAACGCTTCAGTCAATGATTGCAGTGAATGACTGAAATGCTCAACAACGTTTCAGTTAAAAATTGAAATGATTCGCAACGCTAAATTTATTTATATAAGGTTTATAAAAAAAGTAAATAAATAAGTTGGAAAATAAAATTTACAAGTCACATACATTTTTAGTCACTTGAAGTTGTGTATCGCGGTAATAGCTCAGTGTCCTAGGGGTTCAAATACTATTTCTATGTATCATTAGATAAGGATTGTATTGCAATCTACAATGCAATCCCATCCTCGGAACAGATTGGAGCGCTGCATATTTTGATATGAGAGTTGATATCAGTTTGAACCTGACCTGGTTGAAATATTGACCAATCGTCCGACATGGCGGTATGTTTTTTTCAGATTGGGACTTTTTAGTCTGCATTGACTTGTACAACGTCATTAAAACGTATTGAATGGAATTGAATTGAATTGAATTGAATTGACCAATCAAAAATTTTAGATCCAAATATACAATTCTCCAAACCGTTCCGAGGTGAAGGTTTTAGGAGAAGGCTAGTATATCCAGGACAAAATTTAAAAAAAAAATTTGTTTGTTTTATAAATAGAGCTATTTTTTTCTTTATTTCAAATTAATGAAAGATACAGAGATACCTAGATGTTCAGTCACCCGAAGCCAAAGCTTCATCAAAACCTGGATTAAGTTTACTCAGCCAGTTAAATTGATACAAAACGTGGTTTTGACCTCTCAGCTCTGCGACTAGAAATGAGTGAATACGTCCCAACCCAACTGAGCTACATACCTCAGACTACAGAGTATTTATACGAGCTATGTATATTATTAAACATCCTTCTTTTTCCTATCGGATTGTATGCGATATTGGCCTTGGACCTTCAGCATACATACCGCTGCAGGAGGCATACATCATGTTACTGATTGGGGATTTAAGGCAGAAAGCAGCCAGAATTCTGACAAACCCACGTCTTATCGCCTCCTATTTCATTCCTTGACCATTTGCCAGATCGAACGCTGGCTATTTTGACGCACGTCAGCGACGCTTTATGGCCTGTTTTTAACTAAAACGAGTTTTTCTACAAGCTGAGCCCATGCAGTTCCAATACAATGCAGCGCGTCCCGAATATATCTGGAATTCTTGTTTTGCAGATACGAACTCCCACTTAGAATACTTACACTTTGAACACAAAGCAAAATATGATGAAAACATTTCATCAAGATCGCCACGACATTAGCAAGACAAGTTGAACCGGTATGCAGTATGTGTCTGTTAAGCACTTAGCCTACTGCTGTTTGCTGTAGCATGTCCGCACAAAAAAAGGAAAAAAATATGGCATTTGGCAAATTTTTTTTTTTTTTTAGAAAGCGAATTTTGTTTGAATAATATTGTATCATGTGTAATATTGTTTATTCTGTGTTGTACATTCACTGATATTTTGCTTGTATTCCTCGTTTTTCTTGTATGACTTTGATGTTGTAACAAATCGGCCCAGTGGTAGTATCAAAATATTAAGCTAGTCATAAGAACGTTGTGGCAACGCTTTGTGATGAATCTAACGTCTGATGGCGTTTTGTACTGAAAGGTCGTATCTGCCGCTTTGGAAGGTGTCAGATACGACCCTTTGCTACCAAAATGACGATATCTTCTCTGCAGAATATCAATAACAGCCTACAGCCTAGAAAACACCACACGTTTACCCATTGTTGGAATAATGGTGACCCATCGTCTGTGACGCTGGCCCAGCATTAGACCAACACTGGGTCAATATCTCGTGTACATTTAAAGCCTTCGGACAGGTACAGCATGAAGTCAACGGGTGGAAGAGATCCAAAGACGCATTTCAATACCGAGGTGAGAAGAGTAAAGAAAATAACGGGTATGAAAGGGTGTATCTGCCACTTTGCAAAGTGGCAGATACACCCTTTCATATCTGAGGGGACGATCAGGATGGCAAGTTACTATTTATAGTGATATTTTTTTGTGGTGAATGAGTGAACATTGTAAAACGTCGTTTTCAGTACAATGTGGCAATACCGCGACAGATATTACAGACACTCAGGCAGACAGTTTTAACCCTTACAGCGCGGGGATCGACTTTAGACGTCAGAATCTGACGTCTGTAGACGTCAGATTTTGACGTCTAAGGTCTATTGACGCGCTAAAGAAAATAAAACATTTAATGGCCGTAGACCCACACATAGATATTCAAAAGAAGCGGAAAGATCTAACTAAGGCATTCGTGATTATTTCGAATTGAAAAAAATAATTTTCGCCATGGTTTATAAGAAAGTATTTCAGCGCTTTGATGGTAACATCTACAGCGGAGCTCTTTAGTAGCGCCCTTACAAAAATAATTTTAGCGAGATTCTTGAATTAGCGAATTTGCCCTCCTCGCGACATTTGCAAAAATTGAAATTTCGCGAATATTACCAAATATACAGTATATAGCGTTCTACGAGTGTTTGTGTTATTACAGAAATGTACACAAATACACAAACAAAATACGGCTTAGTGTGTGATGTGTATTATATCAAACCATACAGCGCCAAATTAATTAATTTAAATTTTCACTCGCTTGAAGTTGTGTCTCGCTACCACAACCCCCAACTACAAGAAAGTCAAAATTACCTATATTTGTTCAACTTAAGATGAAACATTTGCAAATCTTCATTTTTAAACCATAAATGCGATTCAAACGGCTAGTAGAACGAATTAAAACAAATACAGTCGTGCTTAGCTGCTTAAGTATTAATATAAACTAAATCGCGTGAAAATATATAAGCAGTATCTTGACTTCAATGCCACCGTGCAAAACTATAAGGCAAGTAAGTAGTTACTACCTTTTGGGTTTACATCGCAGTAAGCTTGTGGATGGTGTGTGAAAAATGACCCACCATGGTTCCCGGTTTTAACGAACATGGATTCCATTTATCACCCTGTGCCTGCGCTGTCGGACTTCTGCCAGATTAAGAAGAAATCAGTGGTCGACCGTGGATCAAACCAGCGATGGATTCCGTTAACGGACTTAATTCTTTGTGTTTACACCTGGGTCTAAGTTAAACAAAATATAAAGCACCACCATGCAACACAGCAGACAGTGATAACGGTCTCTAAAGTCATAGGTCTACGAAAACGAGATTGTGATAATAGACTGCACATGCGTAGATATAACTAGTTGTGTTCTTTAACTTGAAGATCTCTCAGTGGCCTCGTTGTGAAAGATATCGTTATGGTCTTACACAGCTATTTACGTATCCTATACCAATAATGTATGGTCCCCCACACGCTCGGCCACACAGGTTAATTGTGACCTAGTTAACAATTCTAAAAAAATTCTCACTAAAAGTGTATATTAACAAAAATGGTGATCTGCAATGGTTCTAAACTACAGGCAAAACCATAAGTAATTTCTAGTAGATATATTCAGCTCTTCTCGTTGTACAGGGAGATATTGATATGAGAAAAAAATGAAATGAATCGGGCTTTAGGCCACCTTTATGCACATATAGGCTAAACTGGGCCAGGAGAACCTCCTGAGGATGGTGAGATGATTGAGATGACACTGTCCTCCAGACACAGGATTCAAAATTCGAGCCCTGGCGGTCTGAGGCCGAGCACGCTACCTCTCGGTCACGGAGGCTCCCCACAATACTAACTTTCACACGTGGATGGGGAAGAAACAATTCTGTTTCTTTCAAACCGCCGAGACCGGGAACCGAACCCCGGACTCTGGCGTGAAAGGCAGCGGTGCTAACCACTACCCTAGGGCCCCCGCCCTATTGATATGAGACTGATATCCTTTAGAGAATGCAAAGCCAGAAAGAATGATGTTTAGCCATATATTTTCATGGATTATTTATCCCCTCCTATCCTAGGCAGAATGACTAACTGGATCTGAAAAATACATATAGACATAATATATGGTTTGTAAAAGTTCCTTTTTTGGCTGAGGCATTTTATTCATGAAATCTTTTCCTCACAAGAAATGACCTGTAATACATAGTGAAACATTTTTTTACTTTTGCTACATGTTGTATGTTGGCTTCACTATGAGCACCGTAACTAGCAGGTTGTAACTCCAGTACTCGGCCGTGAAAAGTAAGCAGTTACTGCTGCTTTCCTTTTCACTACAGTACTATCTGTCAATGCCAAGTAGACAAGCATCCCTGATACTTTGATACTCCCTGGTTCAGGGATTAACCCTCACAACGTTCAAGTATTTGTGTAGAAAACATGGGAACCAAAGTTTTTGTGTCAATTTGAAATCATCATAAACATCTTAATTAGCTCTTTCCGCTTCATTCCAATACTTATTTTTATGGATCTACGGCCATTATAAATATTTTACTTTTTCAATGTGGGGATCGACTTTAGACGTCAGAGTCTCGTCTATAGACGTCGCTGTAATGATTATATGTAGGTTATCACTGCAGCCTCCATTTAACATGTACACTATACACGGTTCTATACAGTACATAAATACAGGATCACCTTAGCCTGGTCCATTGATGTGCGAATGACCAGTAGAAGCGAGGCGCTATTCCAATGTTGCTTATGATCGGTCAGAGTCACCAACATTAACCCTTAAAGCGCTGATTTTTTTGTAGAATTCATGGAAACGAAAGTTTTTTTTATTTATTTTTAGATCATCATAAATGTCTTAGTCTGCTTTTTCTGATGCATTTGAATACGTATGTTATGGGTCTACGGCCATTATTAAGATTTTTACTGTGACAGTGCGGGGGTCGACTTTAGACGTCAGAATCTGACGTCTACAGACGTCAGATTCTGACGTCTAAAGTCGATCCCCGCACTGTAAGTGTTAAGGCAGCATTAACCCTTCACCCGCTACGTTAGTTAATTTAAATTTTCACCCACTTGAAATTATGTCTCGCTACCGCGACCCACAACTTCAAGTATAATAGCTGAATATTACTCATATGTGTTTAATTAGACACCAGACATTTGTGATGTCTGAACACTCATTTCATTCCCCAAACTGTGATTTAGCTGGCTAATAAAACAGATTAAAAACGACTATAGTCGAGGTTAGCGTTGTAAGTGTTAACGTCTGGTATTATAATACACTTTGTGATCCATGTGCCGGGTTGGATATTTGGAAATAAAGTACCGGTATTTACAAGTCCTTACCATAGTCTGGACCTTCCGCTCAAAATCCGTGCATGGTCGTAATAGCCTTTTGTCGTTGATTTATCGCATAACATGGTATATTTATGTGTGTAAACTATTAAAATGTACCATATTTACACAACGACACAAATAATGCGGTCTTTAATAAATGTATGGATATTTGCAGAAATAAGCACTGCTGTTTGCTTTACCACGGTAGATATGTTATAACACATTAACAGGGTCATATTAGGTGATGGTGGTACAGTGATGTGATGGTATTTGCTGTCGGACGCTCCCAACACGGCTCAATACCTCTAGTGTGTTGACCCTTTCAGCGCGGGGACCGACTTTAGACGTCAGAATCTGAGGTCTGTTTACGTCAAATTCTGACGTCTAAAGTTGATCTCCGCACTGAAAAAATAAAACATTTATAATTGCCTTACATCCTTAACATAGTTACTCAAATAAAGCGGAAAGAGCTAACTAAGACGTTCATGATGATTTCAAATTGGAAAAACAACCTTTGGTATCTCGATTTATAGAGACACACTTCAACGCTTGTAGGGCTAACACTGATTGTCAGGGTGTCACAAATAGATGTGACGTTTTTAACCTGGACTTAATGGAGTCTCCAGGTACTCCACGATCCCTGGGTGGTCTGCCTGACAAAAAATAGCCACCGGCGCATTGTAAAGCGAGATTTGCAGATAAATACGCTTGCTCAACACTGCAGCAACGTCCCAGGACGTTGCTGCAGTGTTGAGCAAGCGTATGTCTCTTGTGGCGTTGCTTCATGGCATTGCAACTAGGGACAAAGGCCACGAACGGCTTGGTGACCCGACTGTTGGTTGGGAGATCAGACAATGGGAGGTTGTGAACCTACATCGCGTCCCGGCAGAACTACTGTGCTTTGTTAGGCCGCATATGTTTGATAATAGGCCTACGGTTCACGGATGCTGTGGGTCTAATGTATATCAACATTAAGCCAGCATTATTTTATATGTGGTGTTTCTTATGATATGGTCCCGAATATATATACTACAGGACTCGTATTCTCGTACAAGTTATGATATATCGTAGGCTTCAGATTGGTTGAGATGGCTATCTCGACCAATCCGCACACAGATACATGTAGCTGGGCCAAATCTTCTCGATGTGCAATTCTGGCTCACAGTCGATGGCATAACCCAGTAAAGCGTGGCACAATGTTGTCCAAGGTTGTGCCAGCCTTGTACACAGTGGGACAGCATTTGGGCAATATCCGTTGGAATGCAGCCAAAGTCAAACAGCAGTAACTGCATACTTACACGGTTAAAAAACAATATAGGACCACTTTCTGATGGATTTCTCCTATATTCCTTTCTTCCGGTTAGCACGCCACAATTTGACGGGATCTTTTAATAATCAAAACATAAACAAAACTATCTCCGAATCGATCTGATAATCTGTGACAGTGGCTGCGTGTCCAGTTTAACGACCAGCTAAAGTGAAAAGTCGATCCCCGCCGTATGGTTCAACGTAGACCTATATATAAATAGTTAGTTAGCAGAAAGAATTAACTGAGATATTAATGACGTTAAAAAGTGAACAATCCTTTCCTCTCTCTATATATATATATATCAAAATATTTCACCACTGTAAGGGTTAGCCCAATAGTGTTGACCCTTACAACGCTTAAATATATTTGTATAAATCATGGAGACCGAAGTTTTTCTTTCAATTATTTAGCTCTTTCCGCTTTATTTGAATACCCATGTTATGGGTCTGCGGTCATTATAAATGTTTTACCCTTTCACCAATATTTTGCGCTCATCGGGTATTTATTTATTTAGCTGTGACACATGTTGCAAAGGAGAGTCTTAACCCCCTCCCACCAGAAACACGATGTTGTTGCGACGTTTCATCAACGCCATTGACGCAACAACGTTTTCCGTTTGTCAGATGAAAAGACTTAGAAATCATTTTCTCACCTGAATTTATCATGTTTATCGCTGGTATAAAATTCTCAATAAACCCCCTCCTTTAAATTCAGGACCCGCCCCTATCATCACCTCGTCAAAAAAGGGTCTTGACTGCCACTTTACAAAGCGACAAACCTTTCAAGACCCATATGATAGCTATATTCATAGTAACAGAATGTCTCTTCAAAAATTATCGAAGCTTGTCCCTATATTCAATATCACCAAATCCAAATCAACTATTATTTTCTCATAAACAATGTATTTTGATTTCAGAAAGTAAATTATTCAGAATCTAAGTGTGCATGTGTTATGATAATTCATTGATTACAAGTCTTGTAATCGCCATCACTAGATGCTGATCACTTTCATTGCATCCTCTTTATTCAAATCCAAGTAAATCGATTCCATTTGAAGATGCATAATTACACAGCAAACATCACACAAAGCTGTTTTAATGTTGGGCCAGCGTAGTAGACGGTGGCACAACATCAAAACAACATTGTGCCGACGTCTGGTGCTCATTGGCTATTGATCCAATGCGTGCAGTTGTCAGTTTCTATCGCAACTCTTTTATTTAACTGTACCACATGTTGTCAACGGATGTCTTCTGTTTTTTGGTGCTAGCTCATGCAGTATTGGCTCAGTATTGGCGCAGTCATGGCGCAGTATATAAAACCCTGACTCAAATTGATCCAAACCACCAAGCCCTCACGTTGTCGATCTATTATCAATGGCCCATCGACTGCGATGCCGGTACAACATCAGGCCAGCATTGGGCCAACGTCACGCAACGTCTGCTGGGCACGTTGTATGCAATGAAGAGCGCGAAGACAAAGATGCTTCCCTCGGCAAACCTTGACAGGCAAGACAAAAAGAGACAAGCTTTGACATCAGGTAAAACTTGACAGGCGAATAACGCAGTTCTTGAACTGCGTTCTTCGCCTGTCAAATCTTGCGTGTGGAAGATGAGACAAGGAAGCTATTCGGATCACGAACAGGCGAAAATATGGGATAAACTCGATGTACATAATGTTAAATCCTTTGCATCTCGCCCACGCCGTCAGTGACAAAGAAATCCATTTCTCAGCGGCGAGTTTTGCATGAAATACAATTGTCTGGCGCCTAAACAACTTACAGAACCGTTTTTTTCTTGGCTTTCAAATTCATAAACAACGTGACAATTTGTGACCGCGGATGAGGCATTCACGGCCGATTTGCAGCTGTAAATATTTGTGGATATTATGTTAAATCCTCTCATCTCTATGTTAACCTCTAAAACGCTGAAATATTTTTGTATAAACCATGGAGACCAAAGGTTTTTGCAATTTAAAGTCCTCAGAAATGTAATCAGCTTCATTGGAATATATATGCTATTATCAATATTTTACTTGAAGAAATAAAACATCTATAAAAACGGTGGACCCATCACATAGGTTTTTAAATGAAGCAGAACGAGTTAACTAAGTTAACTATGATCTTAAATTGAAAAAAAACTGTTGGTATTTTAAAAAATATTTATTCAGCGTTGTAAGGGTTAACCCTTTCAAACCAGAATTTACCATTGTCATTTTCATCCACTACAAGCCGCGAATTGCTGTCGCAATTCTCGACTTGTAGTGGATGAAAATGACTTGAAGTGGGTGACTAATTAAAAAATATACTTTTATTTTTTAAACAGTTCTATGACAATTTTTGTTCTAAAACCACTAGATTTCAGGAAATTGAATCATTCTTTAGCCAAATTATTCAATTTGAATTTTCACTCACTTGAATCTGTGTCTCGCTGACGTGATCCACAACTTCAAGTAAGTGAAAATTATTCAGATTTGACAAAATGGAATTCAACTGTTTTTAAATTTTGCTGATTGATGTCACATTTAATCTTTAACATATTTAAAATGTGGTACTTAATGTGCTAATTAAGTACCACAAATGAAAACCCGAATATTTGCGACACCGGCGGGTTAAAGGGTTAAAGCGTCGTGAGAGTGTAAAGGGTTAAATATCTAATGATAAAATCCCTGATAGTATCCAGTGATTCCGGTGCTCAGGTGTGACACACTGCCACCATCTCCACGTGGGGTGGCTGGCGATAATGAGTTCAGGGCAGAGCTTGTCATCCAGACAGGCGGCTGTCCTGAAGGAAGAATGTCTGATTTTAATGCCACAAGAGATATATATTAAGCACACTGCAGTGCAAAGTTAAAAAGCAGTAACTGCTTGCTTTTTTAGGCAAGCAGTTACTGCCTTTTGGCTTCGCAGAGCAGTATTTTTCATTTGTTTCCCTTAATCTTTACAACGCTGAAATTTGAAACCATGGGAACAGAAGGGTTATTTTCAATTGAAAATCATTACAAATGTCCTAGCTAGCTCTTTCCGCTTTATTTGAATACCTATGTTATGGGTCTACGACCATTATATTTTCTCTCAGTGCGTGGACCGACTTTAGACGTCAGAATCATAGACGTCAGATTCGTCCCGTTTTGTCTTGCCTTGCCTCGCCTCGCCTTGTCCACTGACGTGAGAATGAGGTCACAAAACAAGCCACTGGTAGCTGTTTAATCTAAGAAGGCAATTATCAGTGCGCTCAATATGGCGTGATAGACTTGAAATTCGCACCTCAGGGTCACACCGTTCTTGAACTTCCGACCTCAGGGTCACACAGTTTGACGTAGCATAGCTTTGAATTTTCAAACTAGCTTCATTTTGAAGAGAATTAGCCAGAGCCCGTCATTGACGCAGGTGTTACATACGTCAGCCACTAACAAGGCTTCGACAGCCGACATGTCCCTGAGCTACCAGGATAAGGGACTCCCCGGGAGACAGGGACTATTCCTGGATCCAGTGGCATATCGAATATACCCGCCCCCCTAAATACGTCGCCACGTGGCGATAGCCAAGGGGATGGGTTCAAGGGGGAGGAGGGGGTGTAGTGGGCACCCAGTAAACACAAAACATTTGTTGGACCAACGTTGTATAAATGGTATATAAATGTTTTATGTTTACTGTACATACATAGGATCAACGTAGTAGTTTTCTGAACTGTACATGTTCATTAATATGATTACGTCGGTGTGCACAGGTGGTATCGGACGGCGGTTCTGCTCCCTCCTCTTGAGACCAAAATATTAAAAATTGGAGGGAGGGGATTACGCCCCAAAGATTGAGAGGGGGGGGGTAAAATTGGAGAAACTAACCTCAAATTTAAGAAAAAAATTTGCTTGCCCCTCTTACTCTTACAGGTGGGCCCACAATGAGACATGCGTACCAAGGACGACGTAGCTGCTTTAAGGTATGCAATGTGAGGGGACACATCGGAAATCCCGGGTAAAATCTGCGGCGCAAACCACAGCCCTGGAGGGGGATGAACACAGCTGTAAATGGGAAAACGAAAGTACAGCTGTTGGGATGACGTCATCTGGCCATGAAACGTCATCATCGCCTCGATCTGAACCGGGATCAGACCACGGTCTGCCCTGGGGAATCCCATATAACGCCATCACCGCCTCGATATGAACAAGGTCTGCCCTGCAGGAATTTCGTGTTACGTCACCATCATCTAAATCTGGATCAGAACAGACCGCACGACTGGTAGAGCGCAACTGTGTAAAGCCAAAAGGCAGTATATAACTGCTCACTTGAAAAGTAATACTTGCTTATGATTAGGCATTACAGCTGCGGACCCACACTTATGCAATTATATTCATAAGTATGATATAACAGACAGAAACGTTCATCGATGATTTTTCCGGATTAAATAATCCGACATTCAATTAAATTATCATTATTGTATTATTGAGAATAATATAACGCTTAACCCAGTTGTTTTTTCTCGTCTTCATTCGTCAGAGATGCGAATTGCGGCCATAATTCCCATCTCCAAAGAAATGAAAATGACTCAACTATACACAAGTTTAATAGGCCTATAAAGTTTGAAAAGCCTATAGTCTATATATAAAATGAAAAATCTCATATCAGTCACAATAATTACACGTAATTAGCGGTTTTTGCGAAGGTTCTTCTTTATTACACTACAATAAAATAAAATACGTTTTTTCTAAAGAAAAATCTTTAAAAAATTTGCTACTTCTAAGGGACTCTACACTATTTTACTCTGATATTTACATACAAACACTTGAGCATAGTCAACGTTCTGCACGTATAGCCTGTAGGCATATTCTGTTCTCTATAATTAGTGTAGTATTTTATTTGAAAACCACACAGTTTTTAAGAGAGTGGCGCTTAAATCACTATCACCCCCCCCCCCAAAAAAAAAAAAATGTATTTGTATGTGGAATATATCAGATTAATCTTTGTAATACTAGGCCAGTATAAATGCGGTTTCTAGCAAGTTTTAAAACAAGTAAACCGCCACGTCTAAATCGACCCCGATCTGAAAGGGATAAGGTTGGGTCAGCATTGGTACAACATCTTGTGTTTGATGGGAAGTCAGGACTGGTGCTCTCTCCCAGAATCATTTGATTGAACTACATCGTGACTTCGTCCAATCAACTTATAAATATTAAGGTCAATAATGAGGAATACCTGCCCCTGATCGTGTTGTAAAAACTGCGTCAGTTTTTGAGTGCGGTGTAGAATAAAAATACAGTAGGCGCTCACAGACAAAATGGAGTCAGTTTTTGAGTGCAGTGTAAAATCAGAACGCAGTAAAAGCTTACTTCAAAAGTAAGCTGTTACTGCCTTTTGGTTTTGCGCGTGACAGTGACCAATGGCCGTGTTATGCTGAGTCATTGCGTTTATATGCATAATAACTATTTGTAAAACATGCTGGTGATACGTCAGAAAAAATCATTCATTTTATGTGAGCCGCCTGACATGTTTCACCACAACCCTCATTAAAACGACCTGTCAGAAGAATTTATAGCACTTTTAGCAGATTCACTTACATTCATTTTGCTGTAGTTGACAGAAATTCAATACAGATAAAAGGATCATTAAAACAGTGACATTAGATTACAGCACCGCAAAGAAATATCTATGATTTTAACGGCATTAATTATTCATATTTTGTCAACAGTTATTGTCAGCCTCAAATGAATGAAAAATACCGACAAGTTTAAAAATAATTTGTTGTAATCTAAATTTTGGGGTGTATTTCAGATATTATGATAAAACTTCACATTTGATTATTTCTGGTCAATATATTTGGTCTTAAAAAAACAGTTTGAGAGCAGCCCCCCACCCATGCCGACTGGAATGGTAAGCGCACTTAGCAGTCCTTTGTTGCGAACATAAAACACAGCGGCCGTGGAAATAGAATTAAGTAATATAGTTATTAACCCTTTCAGCGCGGCCACCGTCTTTAAATGCACAATCTGACGTATGTAGACATTAGATTTGATGGTCTCCGCCCTGAGAGAACTGAAAAGTGTGCAATGGCCGCTGATTCGAAACATAGGTATTCCAATGAAGCGGAAAGAGCTAACTAAAATATTTTTGATGATTTCAAACCCTTTGGTCTCCATGGTTTATACAAAAATATTTCAGCATTGTAAGGGTTAAATAGCCTTGGTAAAGAGCCACAGCGAGTTTTATTTGAGTACTAACCAGGGAGTAATAATTGTAATGTGTCAACCCACGTACAGCGCTTGCACCTCAGTTGGATTTGCTAAACATATTAAAAAGAAAAAAGTAAAAACGGCTATGTACGTGATTAGAATTTCTCAGCAAACACGAGACATTGAAACAATACTGGGTCAATGTTGGCCCATCGTCGATGAACGCGATGAGCGTCCGATAATTTGTTCATATGTTCATATGTTTCGGCGAAGAAATGAAATAGCATTTTTTGTCGTATGCCTTCCTTATTGTGTATGTTACCACTTCGTGTTTTTTCTGGTCAACATATTTTTGATCAATTACGACAACTGGCCACATTTCCAACAAACTTTTTTGTTGTTGACTTTTGTGGCGACAAATTTGTTTCATATTTTTTTAGCCCCCCCTCCCCCCCCCAGATATCAAATGGTGCGTACCCAAATAAAAGTTGGTGAAGAAGGAGCGACGTTTTCATATAGAATTTCATCCAATCAAGCGATAAACCAGCTCGGACGACATAAATTATTACCCCTTAACCCTACAGCGCGGGAATAGACTTTAGACGTCAGACTCTGACGTCTAAAGTCGATCTCCACACTATAACAGTAAAAATATTTATAACGGCCGCAACCCATAACATAGGTATTTAAATGAAGCTGAAAGACCTAACTAAGACATTTATGATCATTTCAAATTGACATTGACTTTGGTCTCAAACAAAAACATTGCAGGGATTTAAAAGTTAAACTGCTAGTCACGTCTATCGTTGTTTTCTGCGTTTTTATTTGTCCGTCAAACAAGTACATGTTCGAGGAGAAATAAACCTTGAATTTGCTAGATTTTATTATTTTTGTATTCATATTTTAAATTATGGAAGTTATTTCAACCCACTTGAAGTTGTGTATCGATGGCAAATATCCGTCGGGACTCGTACTAAGCACCACCGAGTTTCGAGCCACAACCGCTTCGAATAAGCCTTTACGGAGATACCATAGGGAAAAAAACTGCTTTGAATAAGCCTTAACAGAGATACCATAGGGAAAGCAATTCACATATGAAAAAAAGGCCAAAGAAACTGTTCCCTGTGAGCAGGGTGATTGCCAAGGAACCTGAACTGACAAATCCGTGAATGGCGACAGGTCGATCTGATCCATGTAATCCTCGATTAGCCTTGTTTCAGGATCAAACGCATCTCCTTGGCACTCCGGGAGGGGATTCTTGCCACCTACTCGATCCTGGCTTCCACGGCGAAGGCGAGAACAGGGACAGCAAACACCTCCCAGGCAAGATCTCCTCAGGCGGGATAACCCGGGACCAAGAGGTTACGTCATAGAAGAGCGAACACCGCGACACTGCTCTGGAGAGCCAAAAGAAATCAACTGCTTACTTGTAAGGTAAGCGATTACTGCCTTTTGGCTTTGCACTGTGCTCTGCAAAGCAAAAAAGGCAGTACCTGCTGCTTACCTGTCAAGAAAGCAACTCCCTTTTAGCTTTGAACTATGCTCTGCAAAGCCAGAATGCAGTATTTGCTTACTTGTAAGGTAAACATATATTGCCTTTGGGCGTTTCTTTGTGCTCTGTAAAGCAAAAAGCAAAAGAAGAGCGAGCACCGCGACACTGCTCTGGAGAGCCAAAAGGCAGCATCTGCTCACTTGTAAAGTAAGCGGTTACTGCCTTTTGGATTTGCACTGTGCTCTGCAAAGCAAATAGGCAGTACATGCTTACTTGTAAAGTAACAAGATACTGGACTTTTGATTTGCACTGCACTGCAAAACAGCTGCGTGTATAGACTTTGAATGTGCTACATTTTTATAAAATTATATTGTCAAGGATTTTGACATCTTTGATAGAGATATAGCAATATAAAGATTATTAGGCCTGGTTTTTTAATTATCGGAATATACATAAATACTATCTGCCAAATTCGTTCGGTTTAAAAGAGTTGGGTCACTGAGCCCAGTTATAGACATAATTGTGGCTCAAGTATGGTATTCTACCCCCTAATACAAATAACAATTAAATGGGTCGACATCAAACCAACATTGGTTCACTGACCATAATCATTTTGCGTATATGCAGATAGGTGTTTTTGTCAAAGTCGATACATCCAATGACTTTATACACTGCTCACCCTAGACACTGCTCCTTCGCATGTTAAAATGTGCAGATGGTTGACGTCATATGTCCCCCGCTCTCAATTTCAAGTATTGTAGTAAGCTTGTGATTGGCCGGCTGTCTTGCTAAAAGTACCCTGATCGGCTGGCGAGAATATTATGGTGGCGGAGGGGTGGGTGTAGACAGACACCTGTGTGGAGCCCAGCAAACGCGAGCATTTGACCCAATGCTGTTTCAATATTGGCCCACCACGTCGCCGTATCAACATTGAAACAACATTGAGTCGAGTCTTCGTGTTTGCTGGAAAAGCTGTCCACATTTTGATACACGCATGCCGTCTGTGTCTGGTCGGAACAGGCAGCACAGTGCTCTGTGTAATGACTTTATTCATCTACCGCGTTGTCGTGCAAAGGCAAACAGCAGTAACTGCCTACATGAAATAAAGTCAAACTGCAGTAGCTGCCTGCTTGAAATAAAGTCAAACAGCAGTAACTGCTTACTTGAAGTGAAAAATAAAAAGTAAAAACCGCTTACTTGTAACAAAGGCAAACAGAAGTAACTGCTTATTTGACGCAAAGCATCAGCTACTGTTGTTTGCCATTGCATCACAATGGCGGGTCACCCAGATTGCTAGGCAATCAATTAGTGGTCTGGCCAAGAAATACAATGACATCGCAAGCCATCCGAGTGGGAAGTTTCTTATCTGCAGCAAGTGGCGAAAAAGCTATAAAGGAAAATACATATCTCCATTCTCTTATTATATAGTCATACAGGATGTGTTGTCAAATATTTGTCAAGTTGAGTCTTTTTTTTGTAAATTACACTTATTTTGTTAAATTCAAAGTAATGTTATTATTACATTCACCAAAGAAGGTAATGTTTTTGTCGTGCTGGATTATGTGTATGTTTTCCGCGGAATTTGCATTAATTTTCTACCAATAAACAATCCGTGAAATTTTCAGAAGGATTCCGATTACGATCCGGGTTTAAATAGTTTAAAAAAAATTATGTCGGGCTGACGAACAGTCCATTAGATTTTGAGGATGATCTGGATTACGATCCGCATCCGCATCCGGATCCGATGGTATACACTGGCGTCCATAGACGTCAGATTCTGACGTTTAATGTCGATCCCAGAACTGAAATAACTGTATAAACTTATAATGACCGTAAACCCATATCATAGGTATTCAAATGAAGCGGCAATAGCCAACTAAGACATTTATGATAATTAAAATTAAAAAAAAACCTTCTTGTCCATGGTTTACACGAATATATGTCAGCTTTATAAGGGTTGAAAGATCAATAGGGGGTCAGAGAAAACTGAATTGCTGAAAAATGCTGAAAAAAAACAGTCTCGTTTATTAGCTAACACTAAAATTGTTTCTGGATGCGTCCCTGTGTTTCCATAATATGTACAAGTACCCGGCGCCGTCTGAAATGACATTTTGTTCTGGACACAATAGACATTCACGCCTGTATGTATCACCATATATATGCGGCGCTCAATTGTCCCGACAATAGCGAACGATGTTCTACAAATCAGTGTTTTCTGAATTGGCGCCCAATAACTGGCTTATTCATTGGTGCTGACTGCCATTGAAAACTGGGCGGTGATATATACATAAAGTCATCATCGGCACAGAAGATAATAGCCAGGACAATTGTATATGATGCCATGGAATTGAAACGCAAACACGAGGCATTCACCAAAGGTTGATCTAATGTTAGCCCATTGTCTACGACGCTGGCCCAGCATTAGAGAAACATCGTTTCATTGCGTTTTTGATGGAATTTAAGTCTTTGCGTGCCCCATCGAAATCATTACATTATTTTATCATTTTCTTCACACCTAGTCATGGATCGCGATAGTGATCCATGACGAAAAAAAAGAAAATGGAGCAAAAGTGCATCTCCATCAAACAGACAAATCTATTGATTGACAGCTTTCAGAATAGCTGACCGATCAGATAACATGACATCAGAATAAACACACACATGTTATTATTCTGCAAGATCCTTTGAAATGTGCTTTCAAAATGTACTTATCGTTTGATTAACTGAGAATGCATTATATTATGAGCATGGCGATGACATTACCGTCTCGATATGGTTTTATTTCATATAATATACTGTTGACATCAAGTCAACACATAGGCCTATATTAATGATCAAAACATGTATATTTGTCAAAATTTGTACTTTTTTCATAATAGGTCAAATTCTGTTTAATTTTGATACCCCTTCAACAAGCTAAACCGCTCAGAAAATAATTACATCATTGTTAGGAAGCGCAAAAAATTTACGGCCAAACAGATATTTTAAAATCGGAATAATATTATTTGGACTTAATCCAAAGCTACACTCCAAAATTAGGAAACACAGTCTTCTGCGAAATAACTTATATAATGGCTTCATTTCAGGCTTATTCATAGCTTAGATACCCCATAATTAGGAAGCAACCTTTTGTCTATTTCCTATAAAACACGTTGTCCTTGAATAAATGAATAAATGAATGAATGAATGAATGAATAAACGAACGAACGAGCGAACGAACGAACGAACGAATGAATGAAGATAAATCAGATAACTCTGCCCTCAAGACACAGGATTCAAAATTCAAATCATGGCGGCCTGAGACTGAGCACGCTACCTCTCGGTGACGGGGACTACTCACAATATTCGGTCTTTGCGAGTGGGCGGGGAAGAAATATTAATTTTGTTCTTTGAGACCTAAACGTCAGAGCGGGGGACGAACCCGCGGGTTCCGACTTTACTGCATGTCTGTGGTAATCCAATTGCCCTTCAAGTGTCACACAACCCATTTAGTACAAAACACAAGCCTTTGCTCTCTGGAAGGGATGTATCCACCAGAAGTATTTATATTTCCATCTCAGACACAAATCAACGTTTTAAACATAACAGAGAAGATCCAGCGAGGGCAAAATATAGACACAATGCGTTATTATATTACTCAACGGAAGTGTTCTGCTTTGACAATCGGGAAAAACAGAATGGAGGAGATCCAAGGGGGTGTATAAATGGTACTACCGCAAAAAAATCGAATATGTATGCATAGTTGTCAATATATTTGTCAATACGCAATCAGTTTTAAAAAAACATTACATTACAACGATGTTTAAGTTATGAAGGTCACACCTTGCACCAGAGCGATCTTAGCAGATGTTTTGTTAATACGCTATATGTACTTTGGTATCATTTTTTTGAGCAATAAAATCAACCAAAGTTGATAGAATCATAGCATATACCCTCTAAAAAAACCTTATCTGGAACGTAGAGCGAAACTGTGGTAGCGATATTTTTTGTAGGGCTCTTTTCAATGTAGGGTGTATCATATGCCATAATCTGTAACATTGAATACGAGTGACACAATTGACAATTTGCAATATATTTGTCAAAAGTCATTCAATTGTAAAGATAATGTCACCAAAAGGTAAAACGTTTAGCAAGCTTTATACAGAAGGGTAAAAAACATCAAAACTAAAGGTTATTGAAGGTCAAATCATCATACGATAGTTTTATTCTGTTTTTTTTATGTCATAACGGTGTTTTTATTTTTATATTACTTGTTACACACCAAAACTGACCAAGGTTTGACGTGATCATATGACGAAAAAGATTTAGTAGAGCAAATCCAGATGTCATCCATAGTTAAACTAAGGTATATACATAATTTGAAATCAGCTTACTACACCCAGTGACATACCACATGGCATAGTGAAACATAGTCAAATTACATAATATAGCCATAAGTCTGCACATTCTCAATCAAATTGAACAATTTTGCTACCAAAATGTTTAAGTTTTAATGCGAAAAATTTGATGAAAACAAAATCTAAAAAATATAACTTTATGAAGGTCAACAAAGGTCAAAAGTCCATGCCACAGCGATCTGAACAGTTTTTTTTTCATCATATTTTTTACGTTGACATAATTTCATCAATACCAAATCTGACCAAGTTTGGAATACATGAAATAAAAATACAAAAAAAAGATCTTTTAACACAATCACGAATAACCTGTAAAGTCAAATTGAGGTATAGATAAATGTTTTAAACCCGTTTTAACCGTTTTGTTCCTTCTAGTGGGATATAAAATGGCACAGTCTGAACCATGGAGTATAATGGCATTATTGACAATATATTTGACAAAACATGATAAAGTTTAAGTATTTTGGCACCAAAAATTAAACAATTGGTATTATTTTAGGAAAAACCTCATATCACACCAATCTAAACAGGACTTATTTTGCATTATGTTATGTATACGTTGACATTATTTTCCCAACATCAAAACTAACGAAGGTTTGAATTGATGGAATTATCATTTATCATATATATAATAAACAAAAGTAGTATATACAGTCACATTAAAGCATACATATTATTTATGATCTTTTTTTTTATTCGAAGCGTATCAGATTACACATAGTTGAAATTACTTAAGTGGCAATATATTTTCAAATATTTAATCAAATTTAAATAATTCGGAGTCATAACGCTAAGCTATTAACGTGCAATATTCCTATTGTAACAAATAAAAGGGAGTGCTTGTTATGAAGTTCATCAAAAGTCGAAAACGCATGCCACATTGTTCCGAACAGTTGTTATTCATCACACTATGAGTGCGTTAAAATATCGCTTTTGACGTCAAAACTTTTATAATTTTGCCTTTATACAATGCTACAATTGAGCATATCGAACATCCCAGGTAGCAGGTAATATTAAACTGCGGTCTAAATAGTGTGTTAAATTTCATTTATATTCAGTAATACTATCCAATATCATAATATGAAACACGGAGTTTAGTGGCATAATTGGCAAAATATTGTAAATCATTTTCTCTCGTCTATCTGCAAGATTTAAATAAGTTAAAGGTTAAAATAAGTTATAGATTATCATATCACACAGTTTATTTGACGAAATGCAACGTGATCAGTCACTGTTACGAGCTGTGGAAAAACATTAATTCAGTGTACTTTTGTAGTTAATAATGTTGCTTCGACCATGACAAGTCCAGCTCACAGCTGTTGTTTGACACTTCACAATGGATTGCAATAACAGTTGCAATTCTATTCAAACACAAAACGTTGAATCAATGTTGTTTTAATGTTGGGCTAGCGTCGCGGATAGTGATACAACAATAAGTCAACAGAGAGACAGGACAATGTGTGTACTTGCACTCTGAATGCAATTCCATTTGACAAACAAATTTATATCTATTTGAAAGTGCAAAATCTCAGTGGGGACTTCTGAAGTCTAAAATTCCAGTTCAGAATGCCTGTACGACAAATTTTCATCAATCAGTCATAATGAAAATAACCCAACAAAATGCAAAATGGCCGCCACAAAAATTCATAAAACCAAGCCCAAATATTATTGTTACTTGAAAAGTCACAATTCCACTCTAGTTTTTAAATTGCTGTTGATTCATGTCATAAATAAGCTTGTGTATATTAATATTAGTGTGTTTTTCTCAAAACGACATCAATGCATGCTTACAACAATATGTTATATCTTACCCAAGAAAAATTATTAATTAGATCGATTTAGTGGAGTTTTAACTGAAGGTTTTGTTTTAAAAAAGTGTGGGAGATGATAAGTCATTATGGCCTTTGTAAATTGGAGACTAAGTTTTTTTTATAGCTTTGGCACCCCTATTGCTTCTTACACAATATTAAAAATAAATATATCTGTGTTGTGAAAAAGATTGTTATTTTTTCGCAATAATATGCAGTTATTTCAGTCACCTCTATGTTTAATTGAAGCTACTGTATTAAGTATAACTCCAAATGACACAAAACTACTTAAAACCTTATTTAAACCTCAAACTGATTGTACAAACTTCCTGGAATTGTTATGGAGACCTTATTTCAATATTTATCTCAGGTCAAACCTTGATTAGGTTTAGTGTTGAGAACATTATTTCAACGTTTAAAAAGCATGATAAAACACATGTTTAGATAGATGTGGCCCGCGGCTGCGGACGTTTGTGGTATTTTCAACTTAGCTATTGTTATTTCAAATTTGTGTCAGTACATATGTTCCTAATAAAAATATTACGTTCTGATGCCAGAATATTGAAATGTGACATAGGCTAATATATTATCACTTTCGTCATTAAACTATATGTATTTCAGACTGTGCAGTCACATATGCTGCACATCAAAAAATCTCTAAAATATTTTTACACCGTAATTTAGTTATGCACATTCTCTAGCCTTTTTCTAGAGGATAGATTTTATATTTCTATCAAGTCAAACATTGCTTAAGTTTGGATTGGAATAAATTATTTCAGCGTTAAAATAGTAAGAAGACAAAAACGCATGTTTTGATCACTGTTGTATGATATTTTGAGTTTTACTGACCTTTACACATTCGTAATAGCTACAATTATTTGTACCATAAATATTGCCGAATAAAGAAAACAATTTTGATAGTGAAATAGGTACATTTTATTGATTATTAGCGAATACATTGACAATTATGCTATCTGGTCTCCCCCTGTTGGAACAAACCAACATTAAACCTTTTTATATAATAATTTGACTATACATCCTATCTGGGTTTGTTATATAGATTTCATGTCATTGTCCCATCCATTCAAATCTTGGTTAGCTATGGTTTTCAGCACACAATATCGAAGTACAGACACCGTGACGTCAGTCAAACTCACTGTCGTATGCTGTTTTGACCTTTATTTAGCTTTATAACACAGAAGTTGTTACTTCTTCATATCCATAGTTCAATATGTGACCTACGTTTTGGTGGCAGAATATTTACTTTTAAACGACTGTTGATAAATATATGGCCAATTTTGTCACTCAAATTCTATATTACATATTTCAAACTAGGCCATGTACTACCCCAGCAGATTAAAACAATCCACACGATATATATTATTACCAATATGTGCCTTACATTCTAGTTGAAGTTATTATAGAGGCTTTATGCTATTATTCCATCAATTTGAACATCGGCTAGTTTTATTATTAAACAAATGACATAAAAGTGCAGATAGTGTGATAGCGAAACTTTTGCTAAATCACTGTGACATGCGGTTGTGACCCTTGTTTACCTTCATTTTTTAGAAATTGTAACAATGTTTCTCTATATGTATATTAAACAATAAAAACAATACATTTTGGTGCCAGGATCTTGAATCTTGAGTATTGATAAAGATATTGCCAATTATGTACATATAGTTTACATCAATTTTTCTTGTGATACCATACAGTACACCCCTATCCTTAAATGCCCCCTAAAAATAATTGCTACCACAGTTTGATTGTACACATTACCTGGGGTTGTTCTAGATTGTCCACACTACAATCCTATCAACTCAAACCTTGGTTACTTTTAGTGTTGAGATAAATCCGTTTTTAAGCGTCTTTCAGTAATTCGCTCCTGGACTAAAGGTGAAGAAATAAATAAGAATATGATTGAATTCAAGGATGTCACTTAATAATTATTTGGAATGTGGACAAATTGAACTTTCAACTCGATATATGTAAGCTGCTATTCTCGATGTTTATTGGTGCCGTGTCAAGAAGAAACGTACAGCATACACCTCACACCTCAACTGTGTGAATCGACATATAACCATGGCAGTGTTGAAACAGCCTGAGAAATGAAATGACTTAGTAAGCTTTTTCCGCTTCATTTGAGTACCTTTGATAGGAGTAAGATCATTATATATATTTTATTTCTTGCGGGGATCGAATTATGATGTCAGAATCTGGACCCGTATTCTCGTACAAGTTACAATATATCGTAGGCTGCGGGTTGGTCGAGATGAACATCTCGACCAATCCGAAGCCTAGATATATGGTAGCGTGCGAATAAGGGTCCTGCTGACGCCAAAAGTCACCCCCTCCCCGCACTGAAAGAATTGAAGAGCTATCACAATTTATCAAAATTATACGAGGATCTTTCAATGTCATCAAATATATTTTTGGAAAGAACAACAATACATGTCCAATGAAGCATTAAAAAGTTTATTATTTACAAATGGAAATGTAGATGTAGAACGATCCGAGTGAATTCAGGTGATATTATCTAAGACTGTTTGTGTTGCACATTTTAACAGCATAAGAACATAATATAAATATTAAACATAAAATCATTCGAGATTGACAATATAACGAAGGAAATAATAATATATTTCCTCGATATAATTCATGACGTTTGAGTCAACTCATAACAATATAACGAAATAAATCATAATATATTTCCTCGATATAACTCATGACATTCGAGTCAACTCATGACAATATAACGAAGGAAAATATCATTTATTTCCCACATATAACTCATGACATTTCAGTCATAAAATACATAGGCATAAATCTGTATATATTCCAACTCTCTTGGTATTAAGTTATCTAGGCCTATGCTAATTTTTATTCACCTTGAGCAGGCACCTGCTGGTGAAATTCCCACCCCGATGAGAATGGAAACCATCTGATTTTAACAATGTAATACACATCATTCCGATAGTGGTGGGTTATACATCTTTTATTAACCCTTTAAACTCTAAAACAAATATAATAAATATAATTTAAATTTTCACCCACTTGAAGTTGTGACTCACATCTTCAAGTGGGTGAAAATTATTTATATTTTTTCAATTCGACATCAACCATTGGCAAACTTTGCTGCTTAAAGACACATTCCATTCACAATAACAGTGATTTAACCTGCTAATAAAGCAGAGCAAAAACGACTATAGTCGCGCCTAGCAGTTAAAGGGTTAATATCATTAATAATAAGTCATGAGGAGCATTAATTTTATTTGATAGGAGGGTTGAACCATTAGAGCTCTAAACTATTGAATGTATATGTACAATAACAACATTCTCTTGGTTGTTCAAATAGCGTTGAAGTCCCAGTCGACTTATGCAAATTATGTCCCACAGGCTGGGCGCTGATTGGACAGATAACCTGATTAGCATAACAATAAGACCACTGCGCCGATAATATTAGATAAGAGATAATGGATATCCAGAAACATACATATTATGTGAAACGCAGTGACGTCACTCGGTGAAAACAAGATTATAGAAAACCCCCTCCCCCTTACTTCATTCTGTGAAACGCAACGACGTCACTCAATAAAAACAAGGCTATATAAGAACCCTCCCCCATACGTCATTGTATTAGCCAGCTCGGTGAAAACAAAAAAGTTCGAGGTCATTGAGTTTCACAGAATAGCTGATTCAACGTTGTGTCAACGCTTTTCAACGTTGCAGCGGCATTGGGCTAAATTAGTTAACCCTTGTCCTGCTAGACCCGTAAACATTAAACACATTTCTTAGGTGTACATAAATGATTTGCATGTTATTACGTAAGCATTATTACCTTAAAACGCTAATACAAAGAACAAGTGTTGTCCCCACTTGAAATTGTCTATCGCTACCGCGACCCACAGCTTCAAGTGGATAAAATGAATTGATAAATTTGAATCAAAACATATTTCAATGTAACAAATTGAATGGTCGTTTCTCCTTCACATCTATATGTGGAGAGATAGCAACCCTTTCAAGCTTGAATTTACCATTGTTATCTTCATTCATTACAAACAGCGAATTGTTCTCGCAATTCTCGACTTGTAATGGATGAAGATGCCGCAAAGTTCCATGAAACCCCCTAAACCCCCTTGGTTTAGGAAAATAAGCTATCTTCGACTATAGAGCGATACTAAATATGCTAAGTGCAAAAATAGATACACAAAAACTTTAAAAGTGTGCGTTAGTCCTATACATAATTAACTTTTTGTAAGCCACTGTATCTTGTGCACCTCATTTTAACAGCTAGATAATTATATTGTTTTTATCTTGAAATTGTGGTTTACTACCGTAACCCACAACAGCATGTGTGTAGGAAAAATACTAATGTGAACAATTAACTTCAATGGCGCCTGCATCATCGGCGATCCCAGCTCAGAGGCGCGACAAATCAAAATCAGCAATCAGTCTCGTGTCTGTTGGGCATTTTCCTTGCTAAGTGTCTTGATTTGAGATAAAACTAACTTTAGTACGTATTTCATGAGTTAATATAAATTAAAGATATAAAGATATAATGTAAGTAAAGATGGTGTCGTCATGCAAGGGACAACAGCAGTAGCTGCTTACTTTTGATGACATGACAGACGTACAGAATGCATACACTGGCAAGTGCCTGGATTATTACGGTGACAATTGTCAAGCCTACATTTACCTGGGCCTATAATAAATATAGATAAAGGACTGGGAATTAGGCCACTATTATTATTTTTTTCTTTCAAAGTAGAGCGATCCAATGAGAGAGGGTGAGAAGAAAGTGTAGACCTGTTTCTGTAAAATCCTCAGGAGGTTCTCCTGGCCCAGTTTAGCCTATATGTGCACAAAAGTGGCCTAAAGCCCGATTCATTTCATTTTGTTTCTGGAAAAGCTAAAGAAAGCGACCGAAATAACAACTTTATAATCTATTATCCTATATACAAGCTTCGTAACTATTTCTGAAAAAAGTTAATGAGGGAGGGAAAAAACATAGCCTGGAATATACTTGATCTCTCTTCCTTTTGAATTTGCAAACACCCATTGCTCACGCCGGGCAGAAAATATGTGTGTTTTTTGTTATGCACAGCTTTAATCTAATGCACGCGCTCATCTAAACAGCGATAAAAATGGTGGCATTATGAAGCCACAAGCCGTATCGGAAGATGCAAGTGTCATATATCCATTTTATCGCTCACATTTATAGTAAGCATGCTAAAACAATCTGGTGCATTACGATGAGAATATGATGTCGCGTGAGCCGAGAGTTTGAGATTATTCAGACGTTGTCTCCAGTATGCCGATCACAGCTAAAGAGCGGGAACAAGGTACTCCTGGCTGAGAAATAAGAAAATAACATGAAACGAAGCTCCTCAGAATGAAGCTCTTTACCCATGCAAGGCTGAAATATTGGTATAAAACTATGGAGAACTAATGTGTTTTTTTTCAATTTCGAATCATCATAAATGTCTTAGTTAGCTCTTTCGTTTCATTTGAATACCTATCTTATGGGTGTACGACCTTTCGAAATAAATTGATTATTTCAGTGTGGGGACCGTCTTTATACGTCATATTCTGAAGTCTGGACGTCAGATGCTGACGTATAAAGACGGTAATTAACGATAATTACCAATGCATATTTCTAAAGACAAAACAATTCTTTTTCTTTTTGTGTATAATTCATCTGCAGTGGCTGCTTACTTGACTGCTATTTGTCTTTCCATGGCAGTAATATTGTTCCTGTTACTATTGATAGTAAGGTTAAAAAGCACCACAGCGACATAGCCAGCAAGCACTTTTTCTTTGGAAAGAGAAGCACACATAATGCTAATGAAGTTTAAGGCAATGACTAAAAAGAAAAAAGTTGATATATTTCGTTGTATTACAATTGAAGAAAACGTCCCGAGAACGCCACTATTAATGTCTGCACTTGCATAATACAACTAGTAATCCTCTTCCCACCAGTTCAGAACTCCATCCTTTGCGCGGGAAATGTTTCCTAGAATGTCAAAGTGGTCTGAGAAATGATTCACGGACATAGCTCCAGAGCATTGGATTTTGTTATCGTTCAAATTCAAACAGCAGTAACGGCTCACTTTTCAAGTAAGCAGTCACTGCTGTTTGTTTTTGCAGGGCAGTTGTTTCCTCGGCTGTCGGTTTTATTCCATCTTATCGAGAAGATTATTGAGGCGACATCATCAAGCAAATCACACACCAAGGATCGATGGCAACGTGTATCCAAGTGGGTGGCTGCATTTTGAGCAAAGGTACTGCGTCCCGAAAGCGTGAGATGTTGGCCCGATGTTGGTTTGCTGTTGGGCCAGCGTCGTAGACGGTGGACCAACAGCAAACTAATGTTGGGACAACGTCTCAAGTTTGCTCGGGTGGGCAATCGATGCGGCTGGACTGTGTGTGCTCGTTCACACCATGATCGCTGATCATTTTCATGAACGGTTGTCTACGTCGTCATCACAGCGAGGCTCAGTCTGAAGCTGAATGACCTTGAGATCAAAGGGTCAGCTGCAAACGACAGCGCAACTGAACCTTTGACCTCTAGATCGCGCGGTTATCTAGCACGAGGTGACTTCCTCTCATCGGATCTTTCGTCTCCAAGGCAACGCCCTTGTGCTCGTCAATCCTATTGGCCAGCACAGCAGAGAATGCCACGTGATACAGCTGAGCGAATCAGCGAATTGCGTCCAGCCGAGCGAGAGGAACCAATTGTCAAATAGTAGTCTGTTTAACAAAAACATAGCGGCGAGACTGAGCGTGGCGAGGTGCGTCTTTGTCAGAAGGCTTGATTGCTTCAGACTGGGAGCTGAATTGCAGAAATCGTGGGAGCAGAAACAAAGCTTCCCATCACCGGGGCGGGATTCCTTCATGCAGACCATGGCGATGGTGATGTGGAGGCGCAGGCTCTTAGTACACGTCCTGATGTAGTCAACCTTATCTGGAAAAAACACAAACAAACAAGATTTAGTATCAGGGGGCAATCCTACTAAGAATCCTAAAATTCAGATTATCCTAACTGTCTCTCATTTCCATTTGTTACGCTAATATTAAATCTTTCATTCCCACTAGAAAAGTTAAGATTTATCCTATTTCCAATGGAAATGAGAGAAAATTAAGATAATCCTAAATTATTAGTGGGATGGGCGCCAATTCTTCCGAGTAAACGAGATATATTGAGCCAATATTTTGTTTTTATATCAGGCAAGCGTCACAAAAAATGGTGGACATGCAATAAAACACAATTTTGTTAAGGTATTGTATTTTCCGGGTTGTAGCGTTAGATTTACATTCATGGGATAATAAGAAAGACTAGCAATAATTATGATCACAATTAACAGTTAGAGGGCTACATAACATAGCTATCGTTGGGCCGACGCTTAGAATGCTGACCTAACTCGACATTTTTATTTTATTTAGCATTTGAACAATACATATATTTAATATATATAAAAGACTCAGATAAGTTCAAAAAGAGTTCGAAGACTCATTTATTTAGAGAAGCTTATAGTGGTCTCCTTGATGCCTCATGTACAACTCTGCGCCCAGGAATCTAACGAGAAATGACGGCGCATTACAAATGTTTTCTTCTAATTTTTAATTTTCTAATACAGACACAAATACGAAGTTTTGGACATATGGACATTATTTGGGCCTTTTGTCCATTTCACACGCAAACCTACCACTATATTCCTTTTGTATCCATTTTACAAGTAAACCTAGCGCAATATATATTATTTTATTCAATTCACACGCGAACTTACCGGTGTCTTTAGTTTTTTTATCCATTTCACGCCCAAACCTACCACTATATTTGAGTTTTTGTTTAACCATTTCACATGCATAACTACCAGAATATTAATTTTAGGCTTTTAAATCAATTTCACACGTATTACCCACCACTATATTTTTTAACTCCATTTCACACCCATAACTACCACTATATTTTTTTATCCATTTCAAACGCATACCTACCACAATAGTTCGGTTTTTATCCATTGCACACGCAAACCTACCACTATATTTGGGCTTTTTTTATTCATTTCTCACACAAACCTACCGCTATATTTAGGCTTTTTTATCCATTTCACACATGCCCCCTCACACAGCTTCGTTGTCACATCAGGGTGGGTGCCGTTGAAGGGGTCCGCGCAGTAGCCGTGCTTGTTATAGGTGCTGCATTCATAGCAGTGAACAGGCTTCTTGGGACCTGCAACAAAACAAACAGGACAACAAATTAGTATTGCAGATAGGTGTAGTTTTTAGTAGACACAGGTTAAGTAAGAACATGTGAGGCGTCCTAAATATTACTTTATTTACACATGATCTACTGGGCGCGTTACGAAATGTATTGGTCCACTGTCCAGCCTGCGATAAAAATTCGAATCGCTATTCCTAACCCTTTAACCACTGAGCACGATTGCATTTTTAGTCTCCAGTTTAACATGAAGAATTATTTATA
This sequence comes from Flabesymbios commensalis, assembly GCA_964017125.1. Lineage (NCBI taxonomy): Eukaryota > Metazoa > Annelida > Polychaeta > Terebellida > Flabelligeridae > Flabesymbios > Flabesymbios commensalis. The sequence goes on along the minus strand of OZ024918.1, from coordinate 9,487,486 downwards.
TTCATGAAATTTGACACCTTTCTCATGGAAGCTATTGAATTATTTCACTAACTCAGCATGTACTGCAAACTAGTTGATTAATTCAAGTGAAATTTCAATCGACGTGAAACCTACATAATTATATATGGTGTGAGCAGACTGCTGACCTACCCAGCCCCAAATGATGTTAGTGCATTGTTACGTACATAAACGGTCCGAGCAGACATTATCTGCCTAGTAAACATATGCCCAATGTTAGTGCAATGTTACATATATATACCGTCCCAATAGATATTTTTTTTCAACTTAGCCACTTCTATAGCGCTGAAACCTCTGGGGGGTCGAGCTCAGAGGACAGCCTCTGCCAGCTGGGCAAGCCAATGTTGTTTTAATGTTTTACTGTTTTACTGGTTCACCGTCTGCGACGCTGGCCCAACATTAATACAACATGGAGTCAAAGTTTCGTGTTTGTTGGGACTGCGTTGTGATGCAAAGGCAAACAGCAGTAACAGCTTATTTCTCAAGTAAGAAATTACTGTTTTGTGTTCTTGCTCAGCAAACAGAATACATCGACCAGATGTTGAGTTAATGTTGGGCCAGCGTCGAAGACGGTGGACCAACAGTAACTAAACGTTTGGTCAATGTCTTGTTTCTGCCGGGTCCCAGCCAACTCGAGATATTGAACAAATGGTGGTTTGATGTTGGCCCAACGTCTACGACGCTAATCCGCCATCTATCCAACATTGGTGCAATGTGCCGTGTCTGTGGTCGCATGGGATAGTAGGAGTGCGGTACAAAGCCAAAAGGCAGTAGCTGTCCACTCGTCAAATAAGCAGTTACTGCCTTTCTGATGTATTATATTTTTTACCATCTAACTGGCTCGTACATAACCTGATAACAGGTCTGGGAGCAATTTATCAGAACAGCTATGTTTCAGCATCAACAGGTCCCGGCTCCGTCCTGGATCTGTGAAGGATGAATAATGATTCTTACTGGATCAACCACTCCTTCCATCCCTCTCCACAGCGCGGAGAAAAACAGCAGTAACTGCTTACTTTTAAGTAAGCAGTTACTGCTGTTAGTCTTTGCGCTACAGCTCTCCCGTGTCTATCCTGTTCCTCGCGAGTCTCGCCGCTCAGGCCACATCCAAGTCCCATCAGGATCGATCCAGTATGTCCACATCATGATGCGCCTCTTCTATTTTGGATCTCGCTTAAGTAACAGGGCTTTAACATGTAAATACTTTATTAAAAATTAAATGATTTTCCGATTCTGTGGCTTATACGCCTGGTGACCTAAGACTGGTGTTGCATCTTCTATTTTGGTCTCGTTTAAATAATAAGGTCTTTAAAATGTAAATACCTTATTTAAAATTAAACTTAATTGTCCTTTTCTGTGCTTTATACACCTACTGACGTAATACTGATGTTGACTTTTCCTATTTTGGTGTCGTTTAGGTAAATTGTATGTTAAAATTTAAATATTTATCAGAAGCAAAAGACGTTTCTGATCCTTTGCTTTACACGTCTTACCTGGTGAACTAATATATTAACCCTGTCAGTGCAGGGACCGACTTTATAAGTCAGATTCTGACGTCTAAAGTCGATCTCGGCACTGGAAGAGTAAGCTATTTATAATTATAACATAATTATAGGCATTCAAATGAAACGAAAAGAGTTAACTAAGACAATTATTATGATTTAAAATTAAAAATAAACCTTTGGTTTCTTGGTGTATATAAACACATATTTCAGCACTTTAATGCTTAAGTAAGTAAAATTTTGGCTTGACATAATTTCCATCGGGACGGTCATATAAGTGTAATAAGTTAAAAAATACAATCTGCAGATTATTACCTTACAAAGGAAAAATATTTTTGTACAACTATGGGGACCGACGAATTTTTTCCCATTTGAAATCATCATCAATGTCTCGGTTAGCTTTTCCCCCTTCATTTGAATACCTATGTTATGGGTCTACGGCCATTATAAATATTTTACTCTTTCAATGCGGGAATAGTCTTCAGACGTTAGAATCTGACGTCTAGAGACGCCCCCCCCCCCACATGAAATTGGTTAAAAATGAATGATGCACCGATAGTATATAGTGACGTGGGCGTGGGGTGATTTGGCTTTGTGTTTTTATTTACTCACCCACTAAGGGCTCTGGGAAGACCAAGGGGAATAGCTGCAGATATGGCCAGATGGCTGGGGACTTGTGCTTTACTGAGCAATTTATTGATGAAACGTCATTTCAGCTCATCTATCCTCTGATCGGATAGTCCCCAGTTATTTTTTATTAATGAGTGTAGCTTCATTCGTCCCACGTGAAAGACCGCTGACAAACAGCCTATCTGACGTCAATAGAAATCAGATTCAGACGTTCGAGGTCGATACCCGCACTAAATGAAATGAATCGGACTTTAGGCCACCTTTGTGCACATATAGGCTAAACTGGGCCAGGAGAACCTCCTGAGGATGGTGAGATGATTTAGATGACACTGTCCTCCAGACACAGGATTCGAAATTCGAGCCCTGGCGGTCTGAGGCCACGGAGGCTCCCCACAATACTGACTTTCACACGTGGATGTGGAAGAAACATTTTTTGTTTCTTTCAAACGGCCGAGACCGGGAACCGAACCACGAACCACTACCCTAGGGCCCCCGCTCTAAACGAATATACTTTTTACAATGGCAGTACATCCATCACATAGGTATTCAAATGAAGCAGAAAGAGTTAAGTAATATATTTATGTTGATTTCAAATTTAAAAAAAACCTTGTTCTCCATGGTTTATACAAAAATATTTCAGCGTTCTAAGGGTTGAGATCCTACAGAGGCAATTATGAGCTAATTCTGTGAAATGCAGTGACGTCACCACAAACCGTTTTGAATGGGAACTCGGTGAAAACAAAGTTTTATAAGACCCCCTCCTCCATACTATATTGGCTAACTCGTTGACAACAATGGAAGTCAAGGCACAGAATATTGGTAACAGTACCAATAACAATAACAGGCAACGAAGATGGTTATAGATAAATAGGGGAATAGCTCCGGACATGTCCAGATTGGGACTTTGGTTTCACTGAGCAAAATAATGCTGAAATATCTTGGGTTGGATAATCCCCAGAGTTATGTTATGTTTTAATAAGTATAACTTAATACCAAGAATACCAAGAATCTCCCATATGTGCTCCAATTGTGTAAGCATAGGATTATCATATTATAATTATTCAGCTGTGAAATTTATATTTTAGATTTTTTAGAACTGTTTAAATATAAATAAAATTGCATTTCTTGTTAGCTGATAGATGAATGAATGAATGAATGAATGAATGAATGAATAAATGGATGAATAAATGAATAAACGAATGAAAGAATGAATAAATAAATAAATGAATGAATGAATGAATGAATGAATGAATGAATGAATGAATGAATGAATGAATGAATGAATGAATGAATGAATGAATGAATGAAATTAATGCCACATTTGTGCACATATAGGCTAAACAGGAAAACCCTCTGAGGATGGTGAGATGAATGAGATGGCACTGCCCTCCAAACACAGGATTATAAACTGTATCCTTGACGATCTGAGGTCGAGTACGCTACCTCTCGTTCATTTTAATCACAATCTGTTAATATGAGAGGAGCTTTTCAAACTGCACCAACTTACGATAAAGAGATCAGTTTCTAATTTTTTTGAATCACAATCTGCCAATAGGAGAGGAGCTCCTTTCAAATTGAGCCAACTAACGATGAGAAGACCAGTTCACCCCTTTTGAATAGCAGTTTGAGTTACTATAGGAGCTTCTTGCAAATTGACTCAACATGCGATAGCGATACCAGTTCCCAGCACTTTTAAATCGCAATCTGCCAATAGGAGAGGAGCTTTCAAATTGAGTCAAATTACAATTAAGAGTCCAGTTTCTAGCCCTTTCATATTGCAATCTGTCAATACAAGAGGAAATTTCAAATTGAGCAAACTGGGGATATAGAGGCTAGTTTCCAGTCCTTTTCAGGTCAGAACTCAGGCTATTGTGCTGGCAAGGCACTGCCGTTGGGCCAACGTTCGTTGGCCCAACCGCGATAGAACGCATTGCTATGTATTGTATTGCGCCGAGGGTCTGGGTCATTGGGATCAGCTGTGACTGGGAGAAGATCACTGTTCTCAAGCGAGATGAAGATGATGGGGCCAGTCCCTCTAGTCTACGACACTCTGGGGATTTGTCGGCCAACCTCGCTCACCCCGTCTCAGACACCGCGCGACCAAAAGCCAACAAGAGTCTTCTGCAGCGACATTCTACAGCAACAAGTGCTTTGCAAATCCAATTACATTAACTGCATCGTGGGGATCGACATTAGACGTCAGAAGCTGACGTCTATATGGCGTCAGATTCTGACTTTTAAAGTCGGTCCCCCCACTGGAGGAGTAAAATTATTTATAATGGTCGCATAACCATAACATAGGTATTCTAATGAAGCGGTAAAAGCTAACTGAGACTATAATGATGATTTCAAATTGGTAAAACACATTTGGTCTCCATGGCTTTTTCCACAATATTTAAGCGTTGGAAGGGTTAACCCTTTAACCGCCAAATTATTCAATTTGAATTTTCACCCACTTGTGAGCTAAAATTATTCAGATTTGACAAAATGGAGGTCAACTGTTTTCAAATATTGCTGATTGATGTCACATTTTATATTTAACATGTTTAAAAAGTGGTACTTAATGTGCTAATAAAAAATGAAAATCCGAATATATGCGACACCGGCGGTTAAAGGGATAAAGGACGCTTGCATATGGTTTTGGTACCTCATTACTGCTAGCGGTGACAGATAAAAAGCATCAAGTAGTCAGTGAATGCCATCTGTGGCAATTATTGTATTCAAAATGTCAAATACATAATGAATGCGAACTACCAGTCATGTGCAGTATTAAAGCAAGTATATTTACCATAATATGGTTTCTAGAATTTAACTCTTAAAGCCCAAATTAAACAATTTAAATGGTCACCCACTCGTTGCCGCGACCCACAACTTCAAGCGGGAGAAAATTACTCATAATATTTGTTTTATTTGTAACTATAATCTTGAGTTCAGCACGTTATGGAGATAAACTTGCTACTTGCTGACAGCTATGCATTACTTTCCATGCGGAAGTGCATCTTTTTTAATCTTATTTATTTTCTTATATCATTGCATATGTGCTATTGAAAAAAAAAACGGTGAAGATTCAATTTAGTAAATTTATTTTCGTATTCAGTAATAATACACATACAAGAAAAAAACTAGTCTGAGTCAGAGACAAAAAACATTACATGGTTTAGTATCAGAGTTGAGCAGAATAGAAAAAAACTGTCTCTTGTATGCTGGTGACCAGTGTCTTCTGAAATCAACAACTTCATAAAAAAATGCGATCGTAACCCTATTCAACTGATAAATTCACGGATAGAGACCAGGAGTTAACCCTTTCAGCGCAGGGATCGACTTAGACGTGATGTCTGTAGACGTCAGATGCTGACGTCTAAAGTCGATCCCCACGCTTAGTAAACATGTTTATAATGGGTATACAAATGGTGCGGAAAGAGCTAGCTAAAACATTTATGATGATTTTAAATAGAAAAAACCCTTTGGACTCCAAGGTTTATGCGAAAGTATTTTAAAGATTAAAGGGTTAATACGCAAGTTAAGGCATTTTTTCCAATGAGATGTAAAGCAATAAATATCAGCTAATAATTATATAAATCAGTGATTAAACAAATGAGCCGTAATTCAACGCTCAGTCGATCGGTTGAGCGAGCAGAAATCAGAACGCATTTTTTGACGGCAATGATAACAGACTCTGTATCGCGTGAAGCGAGTTTCATATTACGGACTGAAGAAAAACACCCCTGCGGCAGAAAACAACACTATCTGTATAAATCTACATTACACTGATTGGTCTTGATCGGAATGAACCTAAATGAGTTCAAATGAGCGTCCAGGGACTGTGGCTTATTGCTGGGCCAGTGTCGTAGACGCTGGCCCAGCAATCAGTCTGTATTATTAACCCGTAAGCACTGCTTGTATAAATCATGGAAACGAAACAGTTTTTTTAATTTGAAAGCATTATAAATGCCTCATTTAGTTCTTTTCGCTTCATTTGAATACCTATGTTATGGGTCTACGGACATTAGGAATGTTTATTCTTTCAGTGCGGTGATCGACTTTAGACGTCAGAATCTGGCATCTACAGACGTCAGATTTTGACGTCTAAAGTCGATCCCCGCACTGAAAGGGTTAAATTGCACTGACATTCTAGAGCTGATTGTGCAGTCAATGCTGGTAATAATTCTAGACAAATCGCAGTTTTGCAGCTTCGCCTGATTGTCTATGTGAATCTCCATAACCTGTGATGATGTACCATAAAAACAATGATTGTAAAGCTTAAAGTTCGCATGGCCATCCCCGAATTCCAGATAGCACGATTATATGAATACTTAAACGAAACAGTTTTAAAATGGCAAATACGAAAATCACGTCTGGGTCTCTTTTTTACAGCATTTTTGACTCCGCTTTGAAATTACCCTTTTAGTGCTGTGACCGTCTTCAGACGTCAGAATCTGACTATAGTCGATCCTCGCACCGTAAAAGTGAAAATAATTATTATGTCCGTAGAACCATAACATATAGGTATTCAAATGAAGCGCAAAGAGCTAACTAAGACATTTATGCTGATTTCCATTAAAAAAAAAACTTTTTCGTCCGTCTCCATGGTTTATACAGAAATATGTCAGCGTTGTGAAGGTTGAGAGACAGAGATCATTCATACAATACAGGTCTAATGATCTCTGCTAAGACTACCTATAATGACGTGTCTGAAGGTAACGTTTGTTACTATACCCGAGGAGAGAATTACAGTACATAATGCTTTCCACTGATTTTACAGTCAAATTATCAACCGCTTTTTAAAAAGTGTTTACTAGTAAAAGCTCAGCAGTCCTGAACATTTTTTGCAATTATGTTAAGTATTTTAAAATTCGCCCATTTGACAATTAGTAAATTGCTAATTATGAAACACTTTTATAACCCATTAATTTAAGTTGGTTTGATATTCAGCATTACATTACATCTCAAAACACTAACTTCATAAATTTTGCAAAATTTTCGCGGCTATTTGGTTTTGACTGGAAAATTATAGGAATATTGATTGGTAATAATAAACTGAGAGATGACAAAAAAGCATGAACTATTGATAATGTTGTATAATCATTATATTTCAGGTATCGCACTCGCATGAACAGTACTGAGTACTATTTATGCGAGAATTTTATAGGTTTAAAAAAGGACCAAGTCTGGTACTCTACCTCCTGATTAAACAACTGAGAGCCGGTCGTAATTGGTCTGTCTCGTCATGTACAGCTTGAACCTTGATTTGGGTGGAGAATACATGTACTAGACAAAGTGTGACAATATTTTATTTCACTCGCTGTGAAAGTCAAATAAAAATTCTCAGGGTATTTTTTTTTCAAGTGACTGAAATGGCGTTAATTGAAGCGGCAAGGTATGTATCAGATCACCTCTCCAAGATGCGCAATAATCTCCACAGGAAGGTATTCATCACCGGGGGAGTGGCTTAAAATAGATACACCATTCAGACATTGACTCAATTACAAAGTGCAGGGATGACATCTCGACCATCGCTGCCCTGTATTAACAACCAACAGTAACTGTTTATTAGACCTGTAAGCGGTTACTGTTTTTCGCACTTGAGGAATTTTCGTCACGATATAATAATATAACTAGTGGTTTCCATTTATTGTATGCAAGTCTAGGCATACAAATATTGACTTTCAGTTGACAAATGTTGTGTGATGCCGATGTCGAATTTCCAAATTACCTTGACTGAAGTAAAGGTGTAGGTTTATAGTCAGATATAAAGTCTGAAGACTCATCAGCCAACTTTACATATTATGGACTTAGTTATAAGAGTTAAACTCCGTAGAGCTTGTTTCTTTGTGGTTCTTCACAATAAAACTGTGAATACCATCTTAATCTAAACCATTTGGGTCAAAAATAAAATTTTAGCTATACCTGGCTGGTAGTACTGTTACTATTTTAAAAACAATATATTAATTTAGTTTAAAAAAATAATCATGTTAATGTTAACTGTATTAACAAAACGTTGACTGAAAATTCACATTATTAAATTATTATTATTAACATGGTACTCATAAAATAAAAATCACGCCAATTGAAAACAATGATTTTTGCAGACAGCCAGATTCGGTGTGGGCCCTACCATCTCGTGTAGACCATTAGCAGCTACCAAGGTTAAGCTTACACACAAGGCCATGTTATTTAACCTTTACAACGCTGAAATATGTTTTGTATAAACTGTGGAGACCAAAGTTTTTTTTTATTTTAAATCATCATAAATGTCTTACTTAGCTCTTTCCGCTTCTTTTGAATACCTATGTTATGAGTCTACGACCATTATAAATATTGTACTCTTTCATTGAACACTAAGGGAACATAAAACTGTCGGTGGATAGTGGATCAAATGCTCAATATAAAGTACCTATTAGATCCAAAATCGTCAGCAAGACTTGGCCAAAAGTTATCAGGTCTTTTCCTTGACTTATATGCGTAATTACATTAACCATGTCAATTGCGGTAAATTAATTTAGCAGATTTCTAAACCACTTCTAATCAAATATCAGAAAAAACTGTTTTCCAGTCATGCGCCCACCACCCACCCTGAAAAGTTATAGTTATATATTAGGCATTATTGTACTTTTTCATTGAACAGTAAGGTAACATAAAAATATTTGTGGATAGTGGACCAAAGGTTCGATATAAAGTACCTATTAGATCCAAAATCGTCAGCAAGACTTGGCCAAAAGTTATCAGGGCTTTTCCTTGACTTATGTGCGGAATAACATCAGCCATGTCAACCGTGGTAAATTAATTTCGCAGATTTCTCAACTAATTCTCATCAAATATCACAACAAACTGTTTTCTAGTCATGCGCCGACCACCCTGGAATGATATAGTTATTTATTAAGTATTTCAGAAGTAAGACCATTGACATGACTCTAATGTAATTCCGATAAATAATTTACCCTACGACCGCCAGTCCCAAATATTTCGTTGTTCTTATTTGTATTAGCACATTAAATACCATTTTTTTTGGTAACATCAATCAACACGATTTCAAAATCGTTCAACTCCATTTTGTAAAATCTCCATAATTTTCACTCACTTTAAGTTGTGGATCGCGTCAGCGAGACACAATTTCAAGTGGGTGAAAATAAGGTATTTAATATAGCTTTGTAAGGATTATTGGGAGATCATTTACTACATATTACAACATGATATAACTTTATCATGCTTGAATACAATTTTCAAGTTACATGTATTCATCGCATTACTGGAAAATATCGCTTGTAAAATTTCATTAAAAACAATGAAAATAAATTGGGAAATCAGCGAAAACCATTCGCCAGGGTTAATGTGATTTCTAGAGCTACCTACCAGCAGCACACTACGTTGTATTATCGTTGAATCAACGTCTCTGATGTTGATTCAACGTTAATACAATGTAGTGTTCCTAGAGGGGTAACCCTTACACTTCTGAGCACGGATATACTGCCTTGCAAAGCCAGGTGGTTCACAAGTAAGCAAACACTGCCTGCTGGCTTTGCTGAGGAGTTGTTTTAATCCATTTTATTACCATTTTAAATTGCAGTTATTAGAAATGAAATGTGTGTTTAAACATCGGGATTTTCAAATGCTCGGTCTCAAATTAAGCAAATATGCGTAGTTTTCATCCACATAGAGTTGTGGGTCTCGACAGCAAGACACAAGTTCAAATGCATGGAAACGTATTTTTTACTGTAGCGCTCTAAGAGATAAACATGTGGAACCGTGGTGAGTTATATGAGGTGAACCAGCTCTATGATAATATTTTTTATATACAAATTATTTATACTACTATGGTCACAGAACATAATTATCATGGTTGGGTTTTATCATGTTTGTTTTATTATTACATCATTTGTTGATATCAGCAAATATCATCACTAAAAACGTATTGAAAGTAAGCCTACTTTTTATCCCATATCATCATGCAAGCACAGGATAAAACTTGAACTATAATCCAATAGATATGTCTTTATTACATCACAAAATGCAAATTATTGAAGCAATACATTGATTTCAAAAACTTTCGAAACATAACTTCAGCAATTCATCATGGTCGCTTATTAGATGCGTTTGAAAAAAAAGCCAATCAGCAGCCTTGAAAAATCTAAAGTTGTGTCTTAGAAGTAATTGAAATCACCAGCAGACATGCGAAATTGACCCAATTCTGGCCTAATGTTGACCCACAATTAGTCTTTCTCATCTTTTGTACCACTTACCTCACTATGCTAATTTATTTTTTATGTACTTACGTGTACCTGAAAATAACATTATGCCTTTCTGATATTATATAACATGCCGCTGAGTAGCTGTACTTTACGTTTTTTTCAAGGCAGACAGTAATATGTAAAATACATAATAATGACAGTAAAAAGTAATTTATAAAAGTTGATGACTTTTTGTTCTTCCATCTTCGCTTTCGCTTAAATCATGTATTATAATTATTTGCACTTTACATATCAGCGCGCAAATGACTTTTTTTAAATGAAGGTATTCGTACTCATAGATATTGCATTTATATTATTCACTGCTTGCTATTAAGCAGTGAAAATAAGATATAATTAAAATAGCCTCATATTAACTTAAGTAACTCAAAGACAAAATGCCGTAACTGCTTGATTTTCAAGTAAGCAGTTACGGCATTTTGATTTTGTATAACTGAGCAGTATTCATGCGAGTTCTGACCCAGCAAACACGACATATTGACCCAATGATGGCCTAATGTAGGACCAGCGTTGCAGACTGAGTGCCAACATTGAGCCACCACTGGGCAATGCCTCGTGTTATTGGGAATGGGGTCCACATTCTGTGCCGGGAAAGTAACAAATCGTGATAAGATATTATTGCGAAAATTAACGTTCCATGTCCCACTTTTGGAATCCAAAGTACAAAATAGCTAAATAAAATTTCACTCATGCACTTGTGCCGTGATGCAGAGCGAAGATGTCTTCTACTACATAGGTTTTTCATTTAACCACTATTGCAGTTCTAGCAGCTGATAATAAGCCTTTTTTTGGCCATTTTGGAGACAATTTTCCATCAGGATTTAGTCTGAGATTATCCAAAAATTGGCAATTTTAAATTTGGAACAAATAGGTCTATCAATCAGAGCATCATGGATATTCAATGCCTGCTAAGAATTCAATAATCCAAGGTTGTAACCCTTTTATCACTAAGCATTACTAACATCATTTTTAATCAATTTTATAAGCAGATTAAAGCAATGCTACTGAGGATATAATATACGTCTCAACACCAATATCTGACATTGTTTGGTCACAAATTAAACAAATATGAACATTTTTTTATTTAAAAATATTGCTTTCTTTTCTGCACAGAATGAGATATTTTAAAAATATCAGCTTACTCTACAAAGTCAAATGCAGAATCTGCTAATTTTACAAATGAGCAGATAGTTCATTTTGGTTTTGCAGAGCAGTACTGCCAAGCAAAGCCATAAGGTAGCATCTGCTTATTTTACAAGTAAGCAAATACTATCTTTTAGCTTTGCAGGTCTGATTGTTGAGCTAATTGTTACAAGCTGGCTGTGAATATGGGTGTGGGGAAAAGAAGAAATAAAGTAAATGTACCGTAACCAGTCGCCTTACCAGAGGCGCACTCATCACTGGCGAGCACCACGTAGCTGATGAGTACCACTGTAACAGATAAAAACAGAACAAAACATTAAATTAGATCATCACAAAAACAGAACAGACGATCATCAGTGACGAGAACCTAGTAGCTGATCAGTACCACTGAAACACAGAAAGAGAACAAAACATTAAATTAGATCATCACTGGCGAGCACCAAGATTTTTTTTTTATATTTGAATGAATCATCAGGTAAAATTTGATGTAATGACTGAATCAGTGGCTGGGAAATGGAACAATAAATTAGCAACATCTTCTTCTGTTGATCCACATTTTTCACACGACATATTATCAACAAAGTTATACTGGAAACGTGGCGAGTTTAGGACCCTAAGCCCAAGTCCTATGCGTGTGTGATTAATAGCTGCTTTGCCGATAAAACCAGAGTAAAATGATGAAAAAATGGGTATTTTGTTGAATTTTGTATTTTGAGATTTATTTTTAAATGTTTTATACTGGGGATACTGCGTAAAGCAGGATTCATGACATTGCGCAATCGTTAGAATCCGACGTTTTTAGACGTCAAATTCTGACGTCTAAAATCCATCTCCGCATAGAAAAAATACATGTTCTAATGGCAGTACACCAATAACATAGATATTCAAATGAAGCGGAAAGAGTTAACTAAGAAATTTGTGATGATTTCAAATATAAAAACCCTTTGGCCTCCATGGTTTATACACAATATTTCAGCGCTCAAAGGGTTAAGAGTAAGTGTCCGTGCCACAAAGGAGTCCAGAGATCAGACGTGGACCTGGATTAAGTGCGGCTTTGTAGTCCGGATAAGACTTTCCGATTAATTACACCAGTATGGATCGTGACCTGTCCAATAAGGCGATCTGAGGATCGGGGTCCGGTAAAGCTGATCCGTATAACTGAGAATCCAAGGCCCGGAAAGCACGAGACGTTATAATGTGGGCTCGACGTCGAGCCAACATTTAAACAACATCGGTTTAACGCATTGTGTTTGGTGGGGGTTTCTCTGGTTTAAATTGACTAAATATGGTGATATTCGTATATTTTGCTATCTGTTAAGTGGTATTTGTCTGTTGTAATGTTGTAATCTAAAAACAAATATTACTAGACCTATCTACTAAGTTGTGTGTCATTAGGCTACAAATGAAATGAAATGTATGGAATTTTCCCACAAGTTACGATATATCGTAGGCTTCGGATTGTTGGAGATGGCCATCTCGACCAATCCCAGGCCTAATATATATCGTAACTTGTGTGTTGATAGGGTTAATCTCTATTACCGTTTGCCTGCACGGCCGTGACGATCAAAGGGTTGACCTAATTAGTCCTCGCAATGATTGACCTGTATAACGTTATTAGGTCCCTACACACGATCGAGTCACCTTCCCCCCAATTAGCGAGAATGGCCGCGCATCAAACTTTGGTTTGAAAATAAATTAGCTTTACAAAGACAAACACAACTCGCTTAACACTTACATTGCTAGCTCCGTATTTCTGCAATTATTCTGCAATGATTCTGAACGATTTTAGACGTCATAACCTGCCTTCTATAGATGTCAGAATCTGACGTCTAAAGTCGATCCCCGCATAACATAGGTATTCGAAGGAAAGAGCTAACAATGACATTAGAATGATTTCAAATTGAAAAAAAATAGTGGCTTGGCTCATATAAAATATTTCAGTGCTTCAAAGGTTGTAAGAAAAATATAACAGAAATTGAGAAAATATTACATGCTGAGGTAAAAAAATCATTCAATTTGGGAGGTGCCTGTATTTTAATATATATAATTATTTTTCGTCATTTGAACCTCTAACTTGCGTCAGCAATTCCAGATTCAAAAGAAGAAAAATAGAAACAAGCACGACAAGGGTTAACACCCTTTGAAGCCCGGTCTTTGCTCTAATTGTTTTTCGTGTTGAGATGTGAAATTAGTCAATTTAAAAATGCCGCGATGTTTATAAAAGTGCTGTAATTCAGAGCCACTATGTTTTTTCTCTGCTTTGGTTTTGAATGGAAAAAAATCCAAAATCTAGTGATGAATCATAGCACTTTTCAGTGAATTATTTTATTAGAATTTGGCGCGTGGTGGAACATAGAAACAAGTGAGCTCAGACAGTTAAGACGATGGGCAATCTCCGCGTCGCTTAATTCGATCTGCATTCATTTCTGGGGAAGTTGTTCAAAGGTGACTGCCCCCACTTTCATGAATCTGTGGACGGTGTTTCCTATTATTACTTTGTTTCTTTCGAGCCAAGATGTGCTGTCTGCCACTCGTTAGAGTGGCATATAACACCCCTTATGTCCGAGGGCGGGAATTCGGGTCTCACAATATACAGAAACAGAGAACATTTTGATGGACGACACATTTGTAAAACTGACAATGAATTTTATATTTGAAGTTTGGCATATTAGACAGAACATCATCTGATTATGTTTAATTATTAAAATTATATATAAACATATGTTTTTTCTTGCTGTTAGGTTAGTTCATCCATGTTTTAAATAAATATATGTATTGTTCTAGGTGGTATAAATAATTGTTATAGATGTTATAAATAAGTTATTATAAATGGTAAAAACAGTGACTGAGAAGCCATAGAACACTGGTTATTTATTTTTTTGTATTGATATACTATCTATGTGAGATATATGTGTGTACTGGTCACTTAAACAATAAACAATTACTTATTAACTATTTTCCATTAAACAGTAGACACTTAATTCTGGATCGTAAATATAAAAGGTGCCTATTTCCTCCCCCTCTCCGTTTTTATCTATTTCAATTCTGTGCAACGCAGTGATGTCACTCGGTGAAAACAAGGTTATATAACAGTCCATCCACCATACTTCATTCTGTGAAACACAGTGACGTCACTCGGTGAAAATAAAGTTATATAAGACCCCCCCCCCCCCTCTCACATACTTCATTGTATTAGCCAGCTCGGTGGAAACAAAGGAGGTCAAGGTTATTAAGTTTCACAGAATTGCTCCTAAATAATCTGAAAGTAAAGTTCCGACGTACAGAAATTAGAATCAATATAATTCATACATACAATTATGTTAATTTTAATTTTTAATTCGGTTAATGGAGGTATTATTTGACATATTATAGTCGGATTCACATTAACTGTGGTGAATGATATTTGCTAATTTATCATTCAATTATCAACCGATTTGACATACATTTTTACAAGCACTCTTTTGTACATATGAAACCCTGAAAATGACATAGAAACAAATGGTGTAGTTTAAAACTTAGTCTATTAAACATGTAGTAAATAGATAAAAATGTCGACCTCTATAAACCGATTGAATCGTCTAAGAATTGCATTACAATGTCAAATTATCTAACGTCTGAAATACCTTTTACAATTTTCAGCGTAGTTGCCCCATGACTATACTAGACAATGGTGTGTGCAAAATGTCTTGACAATGGTTCAGAATTTACTGATTAATTCTGCGAAATTCATTCACCATGGTGAGTGATTTTAATATGAATCTGACAATAATGTACACACTTTTATCCATTTATCGTATATATTTGTGTATATAAAGCCTAATAAATAATCACGGAAAAACACATTCCAGAGAGAAAAAGGTTACAAAAGAGTTTCAGATAACAAGGCATTAATGGAACGTACATCCTGCAAATTTGCACCGGATTTGAACCTGGCGACCCCGCGACATGTGGCAGAGCACCCCACCTGTCTGCGAATTTAATCCCCAAAAAATCGCTTTGTTAAGAAGACTCTTGTCACAACGTTAGCTCAATGTTGGCCCAGCGTCTGAGACGCTGTGCCAATATTGAGTTAACGTTCCGCCAAGGTACCATATGAGCATCTATGACTTTAACATGTGGTGAAATGGCATTTGCCACAGACACTGACATAACAGTTGCTAAATGTTGATTACAGGCCACTAAGGATTGGGCTGCTAAACACTTTCGTCGCGGGGACCGTCATTAGACAAAAACAAAAATATATCAGCGTTGACTAAAGTTATTGAGATGAAAAAGTAGTTCAAGAGTGAGAGAAATTCAACACGTGCCGGTGAAGGGTTTTTATAGTCTGATATCAAGTCTGATGACCTATCATTCAGCATTTTACCCCCTGGTCACCAGACTTGTTTATTCGTGTACCATTTCAACTCCACGGAGCATACAGTCTTGCAGCCATTTCGCAGCCATTTCGGCTCATTGAACTTATTGTATCGTACACATTGCCATCTCTGTCCTACCATGTACGTACTCATTTTCGCCTCATTCAAGTATTGAAGGGTGCGGTGTCTTGCCCAAGGACACAGCATCGAAACAATGCCCCAAGATTGCGAGGGGAGAAACATGATATATATTTCACTGATAGCGGGGTTCAAAACCGCACGTCTGACAGCGACAAAGCGCCACGCTCTCACCATTGCGCCATGTTCCTCTCTAAACACGTGGCGATGTGTTGTAGAGATTCTGCCGAATCATCCTGAAAATTAGCTCAGCTGGAAACAATACACTGACGCTCACTAAAGCCTCCAGATGAAATCCGGATCCAACCTGCACCCAGGCCTGACACAGCGCCTCTGGCGGCAACAGTAGATAATCTACACATGCTTTCACCAGAAGGATACAGACCAGTGAACACGGTGATCACCCAATGCTGGACTATTGTTGGGCCAGCGTCGAAGACAGTGGCCCAACATTGAAACAGCATTGGGTGAATGTCCATTGTTTGCTATGGCATGCTGGGCACTCGGCTCTCATTTCAATCCACTGGCAATCGCGTGTTGGGTTTAATCATTTCAGTTTTTGTGGTACATTTAACCACAAGATTAAAACAAACAGAAAAGTAGAAATGGCGTAGTGTCATAAATTATAACACGAATTTATGTCACACGCGATCACCGAAATACGTGCTCAATTAGATATTCAACAAATTGAGTAAGATTTGGTAATATTGAGGCTGGTTTCAGAGCTATAATTTTTTAATTTCTTAGAAAAACGTTCCTAAACTAGTCTAAATATACACAACAAAATCTAGGCAAGGTCCGCAAGTCCACACCCGTGTATTCAAATCCTGGATCAGTCTCTGTTAACCCTTGCAGCGCGGGGATTTTTCACGTCAGAATCTGACGTCAGGTTTCACCATTGTAAGGATTACATACGAGATATCCCCCTTCTATTTGAGTATCATATTCGACATTCTGATTGCTCAGCAATGTCAACCCCTTTAGGCCCTCACGATGCATTAAAGCATCATATTACATCCCTGAAAACTGACTTAATTTTCCTACAACGAAAGGTTTTAGAAGTAATATTGCAATGAAACTGGTTACCAATACATTGCAATTTTCTTTAATTTTTAAACCACATCAAATCATCTTCATCCACTACAAGTCGATAATTGCGACAGCAATTCGCGGCTTGTAGTGGATGAAGATGACAATGGTAAATTCTTGGTTGAAAAATCAAACCTATGCGTGGCAACGTATTATTAATTATCGACTAGAAACATGACTCGTCACCAGCCATGCATGCATCCAGATTGAAATACACGCAATGTAAAACATACAGTTCTCCTGAAGCGAAAGCTGCATTGATTCTCAATTGATGAAACTAAACGGCTAAAATACAGACAGTAATACAATGTATAGAAGCCTGGTTGAAGCATTGGAATATTTATTTTCATTTTGCTGCATCCATTTTTAGGGGTTTTTCATTGTATGCTGGAAGGCAGTTCAAATAAGCTTTGTGTGTGGATAGTTGATGCTCAGTTGAACTTGTGATTTTATAGCACGACAGAAATCCGTATAAAATGAAGAAATCAGTAGAATGGAGGATTCAACTCAGAGTTAATCTAAAGACAGTAGCTATTTATTTTCTATGTAAGCAGTTACTGTTTATTGGTTTTGCATGGCTGTATTTTTCACAATAAAGGACTGGCCGCGACCTTTCAGGTTGTGGTTCTAAACTCATAGGTAATGGGTTCAAGCCCCGCGCTGGTCGGATGTTCGTCATCGAGGTTTTACGTATAGACAGTGCTCTAAACTGTTCTGGAGTGTGCAGTGCTGGCTATGGCTGTGCACTACAAAGAACCTTTGAAGCTATTCAATAAGAGTAGGGCATGGGCCGATGAAGGCTTCCTTCTATTGCGATATTGCCATGATTGTGCAGGAAGCGACGTGAAGCAATATTCACTCACTCAGCCTCCTTGTCCACTCTACTGATTTCTTCATTTTATACGATTATCGTTCTAGCTGTAAAAACTACGGACGGTTTGTTTGTTATTATTTATTTTGCCGTTTTTACGGATTTTTTAAAATGTTTTATCTCTCAATTCCGCTCACCACCGTTCTTCCTTTCGTGTGTAAATACATTTCTTTATTAATATTAAATATTATTATGCTTATTTATACGAGTATTTTCAGTGATCCCATTGGAAAAAAAAACATAGAGTGGAATTTTCCAAGTATGCGGCTCCTTATAGTGCCAACGAAATAGAAAAATTCTCAAAATTTGTTGCTGTCAATTGGGCAACCCTGAAGACTGCAGTTAAGCTTTTAAGCACGGGTCCGTCTTTAGACGTCAGAATGTCCGAAGACAGTTCCAGCACTGAAAGAAGTAAAATATGTATAATGACCGTGGACCCATGACATAGGTATTCAAATGCAGCGGAAAGAGGCAACTAAGTGATTTATGGTGATTTCAAATTAAAATAAACCCTTTGGTGTCCATGATTTATTAAAAGATAATTCAGCGTTGTAAGAGTTAATATTAAATATTGATATGATTGAGCATGTTTCACCATAATTTTTTTAATAAAGTGCGTGCTTTATTACGATGTTTCTGATTTTGCAAGCGAACAAAGTCGAAACAAATTCTCACTTTTTTGCTGTCCAATAAATAACCCTGAAGATTGCAGTTAAAGCCACGAAAGTAAATAATGCATGAAGGTTCTGGAGACAGTCTCAGAGTGGAACAATAAATACCGTGCCCAGTTTTTAAGGACATGGCGACTGCTTTCTAAAAGTGAAATCCAGAGATTTTTGCGTGACCCACATTAATAAGATCCACACGTCAGGATGTGTTTATAACCGCCAGATTCGGTGGACATACGGGCTCTGGCGGTGTACTTGTCACGTGATTTCTTTATTAAGCTCAGACAGGAAGTGATAATGAGCAGCAGCTTTCAGACACTTCCGGCGAGGATCTCAGAGCGTCAGTGGTGGTCCTGTAGAGTGCCTGCCGACGAAAGCTGATGAGAAAGGATGAGCCAGTGTTGGTGGATTGTTGGGCCAACGTCTGCGACGCTGGCCCAACAATATACTAACACTGATGTACACGGACCTGTTGCATCAACACAGCCAAGTGCAACACTTCCCCGAACACTTATGTCGTGGCCAATTCAATGCCAGAGGTCGAGCAATGTTTAGCATGTTTATGGTAAACCGGCTTTGGTGCAAATTATCCGGACAAATAACTGCTAAAATGCATGGAATACTTACATATAACCATGATATAAATAGCGCAGATAAATTTGACAAATTACACATTTCAACCATTTATCCGCAAGTTATCTTATTTAAATTTTCACTCACTTGAAGTTATTTCTCGCTACCGCGACTCACAACTTCAAGTGGGTGAAAATTACTCATATTTGTTTATTTTGAGACCAAACAGTTGCAGATGTTGATGTTTAAACGCTCAGTTTCCCCCCAATAACAGGCGATTAAAAAAGTCAGAAGTCGTGCTTAGCGATGGAAGGGCGTAGGTGAATACAACGTAGATACATTTCTTATATCTCTATGATATATAATTAGGTACTGAGATATAGTTTTTAACCCTTTAAAGTCTGGATTTACCATTAAAGTTTGAACTCACCGCACGACGCGAATATGTTGTCACAATTATGGACTTTTAGTAGAAGAAGATGACTTAAAGAATTACAGAAAATTACCATATATATTGAAAGCCGTTTCTAGAAAATCTCACTTGAAACAAAATTAAGGGAATTAACCTTTTAAACCCTCACGATGCATTAAACCATCATTTTACGTCCCTGAAAACAGACTTAATTTACCTACAACTAAGGGTTTTTGAATGAAAATTTCCATGAAACTGGTTTACCAATACATGGCAATTTTATTTAATGTTTGAACCACATCAAATCATCTTTATCTACTACAAGTCGAGAATTGCGACAGCAATTCGCAGCTTGTAGTGGATGAAGATGATAATGGTAAATTCAGGCTTGAAAGGAAGCTGTCAGGTTAAGGAAGCTGTCAGGGATTATCATCTTAGACATCATATAAGGATTTAAAGGGTTAAATGAAGGGATTCACAACTCGGTATCAGACCGATATATACAGCCAGCATTCAGCGTCAATGAGAGGCTCGTTTTCTGTCCGTTTCTGTTACCAGCTGGGAGGGGGACCTCGTGCAGTGGAAGTTCTTTAGGAAGTTCTCCTGGCCCAGTTTAGCCTATATGTGCACACAGGTGGCCCAAAACCCTATTCATTCATTCATTCGTTCATTTATTCGTTCATTCATTCATTTCAATTACCCATTCATTCTATAATTAATTAATTAATTAATTAATTAATTAATTAATTAATTCATTCATTCATTCATTCATTCATCCATTCATTCATTCATTCATTCATTCATTCATTCATTCATTCATTCATTCATTCATTCATTCTTTCATTCATTCATTTATTTATTTCTTTATTTATTTATCTATTTATACATTCATTCATTCATTCATTCATTCATTCATTCTTTCATTCATTCATTCATTGTTACCAGCTGCTTCTGTTCAATCGTTTAACTCACGAAGAAAACTACCAAAACTACAGTTGAAGGGCATGGTAATTCAACGCGTGCGGCAATAAAACACGCTGATACCCAAGGTTAAGGATCACAACAAACACTGACCCAATGCTGATATAATGTTGATCCAACGACGGCGACGTCGGCCAAACATTCAATCACCACTGGATTGACATATCTTGTTTGGTGCAGCCTCCTGTACATCCAAGAACACTAATGTGGACGTTGGGCCAAAGAAGGCAGCCATGTTGGAAAGATCTGATAATAAAGCTGAGAACACATGTTTCGAACAATCTGGACCAAAGTTCGCCATGTTGCAAAGGTCTAATAATACAACAGACAGAATAAATGCGACGAAGGCCGCCATGTTGGAGAGATCGCATAATTCAACAGGCAATGCATGGGACAGAAGCATGAGTCAGAGGCCGCCATCTTGGAGAGGTCAGATAATGCATCAGCCAGCGCATGTGACAGACAAAACTGAACCAGAGGCCACAGTGATGGAGAGGTCATAAAAATGCAACAAAAAACGCATGCGTGCTGTCAACACTGGATAAAGGCCGCAATATGGTTATGTATACAGCAGGGAACACATGCTTCTTACAACATTCGACCAAAGGCCACCATGCTGGAGAGGTCGGCTATTGCAACGGACACCAAATGGGACAGACGATTATGACTCGGGCCTCAATAGAGTACAGAGCATATATGCCCCAAACAATAAAAACAAAAATACCGATATATTCAATTTAATAAAATGTGATTAATTTATTCACACTAATATTATCCTGAATCTATAGAGATATTAGTTTATAAATTTCATAAATCTCAATATTATTTTTCTATTGTCGGATGATAAAGTTTGGCCAAACTTGAATTGCTTTGACAAGAGTTGTTTTCCTAGGTCCCATAATATTGGCATTTTAATGAAAAAAAACATTCGTCGCCGAGCTGGTAGCTTTCACAATGGTTGCATAGATGAATATTACGAAGTTGAACAATTCTGGGCCAAAGGCCGCTATGTCGGAGATAGGGTCTGATGATGCAGACATCACATGGTGGTAGACGATACTAAACTAATAGGCTGCCATGAGGGATATGTCCGACAATGTAGCAGACAAGGAAGGCCACAGAAAATATTGGACCAAAGTTTGCCATTTTTGAGAAATCCAACAATGTAGCAGACAAGACACAAGGCATGTGTGCAGACAATACTGGGCCGAAGTCCGCCATGTTGGTGAGGTCTGACACAGACAGTGACTGTGTTTGCGGGCCTCGCCGTGAACCTTCTTGCCGTGACAGAGGAGTGAATTTTTGGCTAAGGTCTGATAATGTAGCAGACAATACACAGGGCAGACATCACTGGGCTAAAAGCCTCCGCCATTTTGGTGAGATCTGATTAAGCAGCATAAAACGCATGTGCGGATAACTATATCTGTACGTATAGCACTGGGTCAAAGTCCACCATGTTTGAGAGGTGTGACATCTGGGGCGCTGCTGTAGCTAACTTCCAGTAAACATTTACTTAGATGCCGAAGCTGAGCCCCAGAACTAACCAGCAAACACGAGGCATTGATCCAGTGCTCATTTAATGTTTTGTCCTGCATTATAGATGGTGGGCATACATTATATCATCATTGGGCTAATGTCTCTTCCTGCTGGATCACCAGTAAAATCACAATAAAGTCTGCTGACCCAACATAAACGATACGTTGACCCGATGCCGGGCCAGCGTCGTAGACGGTGACCAAACATCAAACCAGCATTGGTGAACCAACATTAAACCAGCATTGGGTTAACGTCTCGTGCTTGCCACAGAGCGGCCTCATATGATTGGCTGAAATGGCGGAGGAAATTACACATATAATTATACTCGTTATATAAATGCTGGGCCAACGGTTGCTGATGCTGTGCGTTGAGCAAAGGTTCCAGGCGAACGCAGTTTGTCTAAGAATGCGTAACTGTGCCATATTCAATGATACAATAACATTATTCAATGAAGAACAATCAATTACTTTGGCCCGGCAATTCATTTTTGTATATTTTTCATCATTCCCAATTTGCAATATAGTCTTGATAAAACCCAAGCAAAATTCATACCTGATAGGTTTAAGATTGAAGTACATGTTCATCATGTTGACTGTTATATTTCTGATGGAACTGACACATAAATTAATAGCTTTACTTTTGTTCCAGATATCTTCCCCCAGTTCTATTATGATATGTCTACCTACAGTATGTGTATCAAATAATATAAAAAAAATCGTCTGAAGATGCAAAATCTGATCCCCTGATTAAGGGTCATTCGACGGTGTATGAAACGATTTGAGCGATATTTGCATGCCTCGCCGGTCTCGCCTTGATCGAAAACTATTGATAAGTTCCCATCAAGGAATTATGCTAAGTCAAGTGGACGACAAGTGGACGACACAATCATTTCTTCTCTGTGGCTGAAAATGATCTTCAGATCAAATAGCTGGTTCTTCTTTATGTGACTATTATGTGTATACACATGCATACATTACACTAAAATAGCGGAATCGGGATTTTAATTTCATTTTTAATAGTTGTGATATTTGTTGACATCGCATTTAAAGCAATGTTGGATGTTTTTTAAAAACACAAATGCAAAAGGTATGCATTGCCATGGTGATATAAAATACAACATACAATAATAACTTTATACACATGAAATAAATGAAGTGTCATATCAAGTGACAATAGGGACAAAACGCCCTCGAAAAGAGAAAAACAAAATAATATATAATATGTCGGAGACTATGATTTGTAAGAAAAGAAGTCTACATTTCAGTCAATAAAGATATTTTTGTAACATGAATAACTTGTATCGAATCATACTTTGTTGGAGAATGCGTTTCACAGTATACCACGGTAACACTTGATGGCTTAATTTTGGCACACAATTGAACATGCCAAGCAGACATAAGCGGTTAAACCAATGCTATTTTATGCTGGAACACCATCTAGGACGAGGGAACAGCATAAAAGTAGCATTTGTTCTTTTGCTTGCCGGATGATTTTCTTTTAACATACATGATGGTCACAAGCAACTGTCTAAGCCAAGTGAAGCGGTTATGTTGTTCACAAAAGTAGCAGAACAGGATACGAAACTAAATATCGGGTCTTGGTTTTGACCCACACTTTTTCTGAGAATTCAGTTGAGCTCTTCCAAAGAATGGACCATTGAGATTCAACCAATTAGCTTCGTCTAAATTAACCCTTGTGCTGCTGGTATCGCATATACGTTTTCAATGAGGGTTCAAACCAACGAACATTTTACTGAAATTCGCAAAATCGGTTTCGAAACATGCTCAGACAGTTAATAAAATCATTCTATTCGGGAGATTTTTCTTTTGTCATTTTAAGCTGGATATTGCGTTAGAAGTAACACCTTCATATATGGATGAAAAATAGAAACAAACAATTCAGCAGGTCAAGGGTTACATTATAGCTGTTTCAAGACTACAGTTTTACTTCTGCTGAAAATTTGTAAAAGCTGATCATCACACCCATTACCCGTTAAGTTATCTAGTTTAATTTTTCAGCCACTTGAAGTTGTGTCTCGCTACAGCGATCCACAACATAAAGTGGGTGGAAATTAATTAAATTTGTTTAATTCGAGACCGAACATCCACTTCAATCCCAGTATCAGTGATTTAACTTGCCAGTAAAACAGCTTTAAAACGACCTTGACATGATGTATAGTCATGGGCTGTATCCCCTGATAAATAAACCAACTCGTATAACGCAATTTACAGCCACAATAATTGACAATGTATTTACAAATAAAATTACACATGAAACTGTTATTGGCATAATCACCACTGACATAAGTGATCACTTACCTGTATTTACATTGTGTAATGGTATTTTTGAAAAGCACACAACATTTTATAAATCTAAATTAAAATTAAAAAAGTGCGACAAATCAGTGATACAAGAATAGCAGATCAAATCTTGTGAAAATTGGGAGTGTATCATGTCCAGCAATGATGTTCATACATCATACAATAATTTTGTAAATCTTTTTACTAATTTGTATGATAAACATTGTCCTTTCAAAGAAAAGAGGGTTTATAATAATGATTTAAAACCATGGTTTACTAAATGTTTGAGAAATGCATGTAAGAAAAAAAACAGATTGTACAGAAGGTTCCTTTCACATAGATCATTGGAAAATGAGACACGTTATAAGTTGTATAAGAATAAATTAACATTTATATTAAGAATGGCAGAAAAAAACAATTACTCTAAATTATTACTAAAACATAAAAACGACGTGAAAGGTACTTGGAAAATGCTTAATAATGTATTTAAGAAAAAGAACGGCACATGTACTTTCTTTCCTGAATTGTTCAAAGTAAATGGTACTACTATACGTGATAAAAATCAAGCTGCAGATGGTTTTAGCATTTTTTTTGTAAATATTGGTCCAAATTTGGCCAATAATATAGTTCCTCCATCAGGTGATAAATCAATTTTTGATTACATCTGTTACAGATTGATAAAAATCAAACTGCAGATGGTTTTAGCATTTTTTTGTAAATATTGGTCCAAATTTGGCCAATAATATAGTTCCTCCATCAGGTGATGAATCAATTTTTGATTACATCTGTTACAGATTCCATGTTTTTATTTGACACAGATGAATTAGATATTGTTAAGATTGTACGAGAGTATAAACCAAAAAAATCTACTGAATATGATGGTATTACCATGAACATAATTAAAAGTGTCATCAAATCCATTTCAAAACCTTTAGTGTACATTTGTAACTTATATTTCAGTTCAGGCATTTTTCCTGATGATATGAAAATGTCTAGGGTAATTCCATTATATAAAGCAGGAGAAAAATATTTTTTTTTATAGCCGATTAGATAAATTTATTTCCAAGCATGACATTTTAACAAATAGTCAGTAAGGTTTTAGGCAAAATATGTCAACTAATCTTACTTTATTAGAATTAGTAGAAGAATTAACTTCATCAATAGGCAAGAAAAATAAAACCATAGGGGTATTCATTGATTGATTTAAAGAAAGCTTTTGACACAATTGATTATGACATTTTATTGAAAAACCTGAACAGATATGGGGTAAGAGGAATATCAAATAATTGGGTAAAGAGTTACTTGACTGGGCGAAAACAATATGTAAGTGACGATATTGCAACATCAGGTATGTTACAAACAGTTTGTGGGGTGCCACAAGGATCAGTATTTGGACCACAGTCGTTTTTATTGTACATAAATGGCATTTGTAACGTGTCAAGACTGATTAAATTTATTCTATTTGTAGATGCTATAAATTAATTTTTAATGGAAAATGTATAAAATATATATGTAAAGTTATGAATATGGAATTAAAAAGTTGGTTTGCTCTAAATAAATTATCACTGAACATTTCAAAAACAAATTATATAGTTTTTGGTAAAGTTGACAAGGACGAACTAATTAATGTTTCATTTGATGAGTTCATTCTAACAAGATTTTGTAGTACAAAGTTTATGGGTGTTCAGATAGATGAAGATCTTAACTGGAAGGAACGTATAAAATTGGTAGCTTCTAAACTTATCAAAGTCTCAGGTAACATTTTCAGAACAAAACGTGTGTTAAAATTATGATAGTCTATATGCATTGTACTGTTCATTATTTCTCCCATATATAAATTATTATTCAGAAATATGGGGAAACATCTACAAAACTAAGATAAATTCTATCAACTTAATCCAGAATAAAGTAATTAGAGCTATTTGTGGTATTAATGATATGCGCACTAATACCAGTTTATTATTTCATAAGTGTGGTATATTGAAGTTTGTTGATTTGATTGCTTATAAAACGCTGATTGTTATGTTTAAGGTGAAAAAAATAACTTATTGCCTATAGGAATACAATCATTATTTACAATCAATTCCAATTCATACAATACAAGACAAAGTGGTAAATGTAATCAAAAGTATGTTCGCACTACCATGAAATATATAACAGTAAGTGTAGTTGGGGTTAAACTATGGAATTCTCTCAAAACTAATATAACAACCATTAAGAAAATTTGTGTATTCAAGAAAATGTGTAAATTCTATTTCTTAGGTAAATATATAAATAATACTTGATTCAATCACATATTATAGTGATTACAATTACAAGATAAATGAGAAATCTAATAGATTCATCATAAATTATATTTATTTACTGATTTCGAGTCAATCATAGATGTATTATTACTCAATGTAAACACGGTAAATAGGAAGTGAACTTAGTATAAGTCAATGACTTCATTTCACTTTCTTTCAAACAATAATTTGTGCCAATAAAATTAAAGGTGTCTTACTTTTATTTACTTTTAATATCACTGTATAAGTTGATATTTTTGTATTTTGTTTGACTAAACTATTTTGATTTGATTTGATTCGATTTGACTATACTCAGCAAACACAAACAATTTGTACAAGTTGTGCATAGTCGTGCTTAAAGGGTTAATTATTTGCGCAATGAGTTAAACTCCAAACTGCTTACTTTTCAAGGATTCAGTTTTATATTCTGCTTTCTTTGCAAAACATTGAAAATGATGATGTTGAACGAAGCTGGGTCGCGATGTACGTTACAGCAGATGCAAAAATGGCACACATTAAATTCCATCATCTGAATGTCAAAAAAAAAACTAATTAGTTAAAGGCATTCTGGTTAAACGATGTATCTGGCAGTAATTATCGCGGTACTAAGTTATTTATAACGATGTTGCAGTGAGGCAGTTGAACCGTACTACGTCTTAGTAATTAGCGTTCACATTAAAGCGTAGATGCGCGGATTCATACTGTGTAGCATAGATGCTGAGATTCCATGGTCAACTTCAATCTGGTTTTGTGGGAATCACGCACAAGAACCGTTGACCCGATGGTGGTTTGATTTTGGGCCAGCGTCGCACAATGACCATTGGCCCAATGCTGGTATAAAGTTGGGCCTCCGTCTACGACGCTGGATCAACATTATTTCAGAAATGTGTCAACGTGTCATTCTCGCTGGGTATGGAACTATCCACGGCAGGTGTGGAATCCACATCTTATCCCGGCAAACACGAGCCGCTGGCCCAATGCTGGAGTGATGTTCTGCCAGCGTCTTAGACGGTGGAACACCATTACTTCAGCACTGGGCCAACGCTCTTGTTTGCCTGGGGAAAGCTTCTGTTCAATTACCGCTGATCCCTTTACAGACAATCCGTGAACGTCTACGTGATATTCCGGATATCTCCGGATCAAGCCGGATTTATCCGGATCCATCGTAATGGCCTTTGATCTATTCGATCACAATCTGCTGCAAACGTGAGGCGTTGACCCAATGTTGAATAAGGCTGGAACAGCTGCACAGCACTGCACCACACTGCACTGCACCGCAATGCAATGCAATGCAATGCAATTCAATGCAATGCAATTCAATTCAATGCACAATCGGATCGCAATCGGATCGCATTGTAAAAAAAATCGTTTTTATTATACAACGACAACGACAACTGATTCATTATTAACCATATTTAACTAATTTTCATTACGGTCCATTGGAATCAAAATGATAGATATGTTCCTTTGTGGTGTGACAGATGATGACCCTTTCCCTACAACAACAGGCATAGACTTAGGGCAGCTGCAAATGTGGTATTTTGTCAACATATGAACAGTGAATATTGTTTAACGTCGCTTTCTGCACAATCATTGGAATATGGCGACATAACAAAGCCCGTATTCGATACTCTGTCCTACCCTTGTCTAATCAATTCGAGGGTTCTTTATAGTGCACGGTCCCACATACACTACTGCACACTTCATGCCTTTGAACTGTTTGAACCACTGTGTATACACAATCTTGATGACAAACATCCAAGCCGGCCGGGATTTGAACCCAGTAGGCCTACACTGTTTTTCGGGCCACAATACCGGGCCGAAGGAGCCATCGGGCCGAGCAACGTCAGAATGAGTTCCCAGTAAAGATGAAGAACAAGAGGAAGCCATTTGACATTCCAGAGCTGAGCAACTGTGTGACTTTAATATTATTGACGACAATGGAATAATAGAGTGAGAAAACGAAGTCTGTCATCATCTGCCATCTTGTTACTGTACCCCTCGTGGCATCATAAACATCTGCTTGGTTGATTGTCAATTCCGATTGAAGTTGTTTCTGTTATGTTTCTGTTATGTTTCTGTTATAGGCCACTGCTTATTAACCCTTGTCGTTCTAGTTCCATATTAATAACCCTTATCCTACTAGACTCACATAAGCTATTTTATCAGTTTCACTGCTATTTTATTCGATTTGAAACGATGATTTTATACTTTTTACAGCAGGTTTCAAACGATATGAAATCAAATTAAATTGCTGAAATAGATTGTGGTTGATAATCAGTTAATTGAGTACTTCGTATGTCTATCCTCGCAAGAAAGACAATTAAGGGTGACTGAAATTGATCAAATAGTTAGTGGTACATGCTTATGTAACAAATAATTCAATTAGGGATGTACCTGTTTTTGATAAATATAAATAGTTTTTGTCATTTAATGGTGGAGATTGATGCATAGCATTCTTGATGAGTAGAGAATATCCCTCTCATTTGGGATAAGACATGTTTTATCTTTAGAAAGAATGCTAAAATAATAACAAAATAATTTTAAAATAAATTAAAAGCTGAACGTGATGACATTTATGTATTTTTTGATAATAGGGAGCCTGAATGGTGATGATTAATCAAAAGAACGGACTTGTCAAGCCCAGTGTATGAGTTTCTCCGTTTTCTACGGATGCTATATAATCTATCATGTCTATGGGCGCCTTTGTTTTATCATGTCTTTGTATTTTTGCAATTGCTTATACCTTTTTATAATTTCATAAACCAGCATTTCCCTTCATAAAGAAATATCTTTCATTTGTTTAATAAATATGAATCTGTTCCTGTATGCACTTATGTGTAGTTGTATTATTACCTCTTTCTCCTGTGTAGTTAAATAATTACCTAATTTTTTTCTCACTTGAAGTTGTGCCCTCGCAGGGGTTGAAAATTTCTAATATTTGTTTAATTTGAAACCAAACATTTACAAATTGTGATGTTTAAGCAGTCATTTTATTCCAAATAATATTCAGCTGGCAAAGGTTAATATAATATATCCATTTATATAGTGAAACTTGCCCCAGATTATGATTTCGGCCGCTATAAAACTTAACAAAAATATGCAGGATGTTTCTTTGTTTATTGGACAACCTTGACTTATCACCAGAGGGTTAGAAAATGACCACTTGAAATAATGATGCTTCCTTTTACACACAACCAAAATCGCGACGTTACTCAAACGACATATTGGATTATGGTGTGATTTACCAGCTTGTTCCGGAATGCGCACGCACCACTCCTGGGGTCACGTGCATGGTTTTATGAAAAAGGGCTGCCGTCATCGACAAGACAGTCCTGCAAAAGCAGCCAGCTGTAACTGATCACTTTTCAAGTGAGCAGTTACTGCTGTTTGCCTTAGCCAATCTAACGTTAGTAGTAATAGAGTAACGTATTCTGTCATACATAGCCAAAAGGCAGTAGTACTATAGAAGTAAGCAGTAAAATATACTTTGCAGAGAAGTATTGATGATTATTGTAACAAAGTATTTATGAATGTAACGAAAACTGGATGCTAGGCCACAAAAACTGCATGATTATTTTGTAAGTTTTTCGAATTGCAACGTAAATTTTTGGTTAGTTTTATAATTATAAGATATGTCATGCTCGCTCCTTCATCATAAATATCATCGATACTGAATTCTCGCTGTCACAGCCCTTATTGGGTGTGTTTGCATAGCAGACTAGAGGTGATGCTTTGTCATAGGTTGACCTACGTGGCTTTAATGGCACGCAGAGGGTCGTGCCTCAAGTCATGATAATAGCGTGGGGCGCCCGGTGTACATGTGGCCTGCGGGATAAATCTACTGATTGCATTACAGCGGGGCATTGCCGGGAGAGATAGTGTTTCTCATTAACTATTCAGAGGCAAATTTCCTAAGTGGCCCAAGCCGTTCAGACAAGACTTATTCTGTCCGATTCTACATGCACCCTCCGTGCTCTGGTGCCATCTGGTGGCGGACGCGTTTCACAGGATCGCGGCCTGGATTTTCTCGAAGAAAGGACTTTCTTCGCCGGCTGAAGTCCGTGCATCTGACAATCCACCAGTCCCGCGGAAACAGGCCGTACCCGATATACATGTATGTTTTTTTGGGGTTTAAAAAAGCCAGGACGAGATCTCCACATGTTATCGTCACCGTCAGAGCTCGTACACAGCCACAGAAGGCCAATTAGACAACAGAACAATGTTGGTCTCTAGTCTTTTTTTAGTATCAAGCTGACTTTTATTCTGAAAAGAGATTAGTCTATCAAACCTGAATGTCAGTGTGTCAAATTAAATCCGCGATCTGTGACTTTTGAGGAATGCACATCTTACCATCGCACCAGGGCTTATTCATCTTCCCTATAACAAGGCTAGACTCCTCATGACCTCAGGGAGAGCTCGGCATTGCTCTAGAGAAAATGGTATTACTGCTCAAGAAAGTTAAGGGGAACGTTGCTCCTTTATTCTGATCTAATGTAGCACCAAGGGTATTGTTCCAATATGTCATCAATTATAAACCGCTAGATTAAAACAAATGACCCACTTGAAGTTGCGTATAGGTACCGCGACCCACAACTTCAAGTGGGTGAAAATTACTCATATTTGTTCAATTTGATGCCAAACATTTGAAAATCTTGATGTTGAAACACTCATCTAATTCACAATAACAGTGATGTATCCTGCTAATAAAACAGGTTTAAAACGACTTTGGTCGTGTTAAGGGTTTATTTGTGTCAAGTGAAAGTAATTCAACAAGTAATACTGAGTCGTTACGAGTCAACGAGAAGAAACATTTGTTTCTCTTTAAAACCTGGATGCCAGAGTGGGTGACGTCCAGCCAGGACAACTCCAGCGACATTGTAGTAAGTTCAAATTTTGTTCACATACTTCGAGTCAATGGAGGCCATATCGTGTATATAGTGTGTTCCTACGACACCGTGAAAGTCATTATCGCGTCCTCACGTTTTTTTTGGACGTGGTCGGAAACGTGGTCTGGTGTCATGGTGACATAAACACATTAACTACATGTAGGTTCACCACGAAAAAAAAAATACTGAGAGTGTGGTGTCGCTTTTATTGTGGGTCGCAGTAGCATCAGTTTTACAATGAAAAGGATCTAAATCCAAATATTCAAGTTTTTCGTGTCGGATCATACAAATGGTCCGAGCCCCATCTGTGTTCCTGCACATCCTGTACCCATCCGTGACAGGGTTATTCTGCCTTGCAGAGTCAAACACAGTAACTGCTTAGTTAATCCTTACAACAATTATGGAGAACAAATGGTTTGTTTTATTTTGAAATCATCATAAATGTCTTAGTTTGCTGTTTCCGCTTCATTTGAATACCTATGTTATGTGTAAATCATTCAGTGCAGGGATCGTCATTACTGCGGTTGTCTCTTTAGACGTCAGTTTCTGACGTCGAAAAACGTTCCACGCACTGAAAAGATTCAAAATTAAGTAGCCACATTCTAAAAACAAAAGGTTCCTGAAGGTTCTTTCCCATATAGTCATATAGAGAAAGGTTCCTCATACATACCTGATATGTATATAAAACTGTTCTCTATATCACTATATTAAAACGAACCTTCAATAAATTATGGAACGTTCTGTATTAAGAGTGTACTGCTACTTGACTTTGCACTGGGGTATTGATAACTTATAGACAGAATTTTACAATGGAAATAATGTCATAATCATGCGTGTAACGGAAAACGTGTATTCCCCGGGGTCGAGTGGAAAAAAACAGTTTCTTTACAATACCGCTGAGACCAGCGATGGTCGACCTGCACTGTAATACAAAGCCAAAAGGCAGTAGCTGTTTACTCGAATAGTTAACAGTTACTTTCTTTTGGCTTTTATCGGCAGTGCCGCGTGAGAGAAAACGTAGAGAGCAAACAGGAGACGTTCTCACAAACTGCACCCTTTCACAGCTAAGCACGACTATAGTCGTTTTTAATCCGTTTTATTAACCGATCGTAACATTAGTGTTACTAGAATGAAATTAGTGTTTAAACATCAAGATTTGCACATTGTTCGTCTCACATAAATGAATAACAGTAATTTTCAACCACTTGAACATCAAGTGGGTGAAATTTAAATTATTTAATTTAGCACAATAAGAGATAATTTAATGTTATAGGGCCAGAGTCGCAGAAGATGGACACACATTACATCAACTTTGGCTGAACGTTTCGTGCTTGTTTTGTTTATACCTAACACAATTTCCAGCTGCAAGTGACGAAAAATATTTAAAAATTTGAAAAAATTGACACCCACCCCTTCCCCGAATTGAATTATTTGAATATTGAACTGAGCATCTATCACAAATTATTATCTGTTGCGTGCAAATGGAGTGGTAAATTGATGCAACGCTGATTTAATGCTGAACACACGTGTAGACGGTGGGCCAACATTAAACCAGCATTGAATCAAAATATATTATGTAATTAGTATGCATATTAAAATTAACTTAAAAAAATGTGTTGGCTGAGCAGTGACCCTGATAGTTTGATCTTTAAAGGTAGATGTACATATATTTCTATGACAAATAAATCTGTATTGACTTTTATTTATGTCAGTGAAATAATTATATGTCGGTCTGTTTAGTTTATGGTGCTTCATCAACATTTAATTATGAATTTAAATTCTGATCAACGTAGTAAGTGAAAAAATGGCATGGGTAACATTAAAGCACTCTTCACATGCAGCCAAAATGGGACACAACGTTGTCTCAATGCCGGGCCATCATCTGCGACATAGGGCCGTCATTAACCCACCTACTAAAATTGACGAATGTATGAGACGTCTTACACACTTCATCTACATTTATTTAAATTTACAATACAATAAATTATTCACCCATTAAAATATTGATTAGAATATTGGCTAATTTCAGTCAATGTGAATTTTCAATTGTAGTGAATTATGATTCACTGTGAATTTTGAAGAAGAAACTTTTATTGAACAATAATTGTATATTACAATTTGTTTCGAGTAAATTATAATATGTGTACCACAGCGCACATTTAAAGATAGAAAAGTTTCAGCTTAGTATTTTACACAAACAAATTATGGAAGAAAGAACTGATTACTATTTTAGATTCAAATTGATGATTGTTTAAATCCGGTCCATAAATTTTCTGTAAGTTTATATAGGCCCATTATGTTGTTTAATGTTTATGTTACTGTTTATAATAATATTATTAGAATTGTAAACGTTATAAACTTATCTAAAGCAATATACCTAAATACCTGTATTATCGTCCTATACTGTTTAAGTGTCCCAATTATCGCCCAATATTGTAAATGTAGTTGTACTTATTAGTGCCCTAATTGTCGTTGCAGTAAACCGCATTATGATGAGGCCAAGCCAAGAAATAAATGATTCAAGAAAATAAGAAGTTGGTTTGGACTTTTTTGCGCGTTAAAGAATTTATTCCATGTAGGCCAATTGAATTGTCGCTACATTAAGTTTAAGAAAATTTGCCGACGAAATGTCAAGTAAAGAAGTGGATGAAGGTCTAGCAAAGGATGAGTCAAATGAAGCTCCCAGGCAAATGGCCTCGGAAAGCTGTGACCATGAAGGCAAGACAGGACTTCTTTCAAATGAAGAAATTTCTAGGCTAAAGAAATCGGTAGCAGGTCATAAGGGTAATGTAAACAAGCTATACCGTGACCTAGAAAAATTAATGACAGTATATGAAAACGCTGATGCTGTAACTGCCGCTGCTGAAACACTATCAAAAGCATATGATAATTATTTAACAACAAGCTCGCAATATCTTCAACATTTAAAGGCGATTGATGAAAACGTTAAATGGCAAGCAGCGAGTGAATCAATGGAAGAAATGAAGAGAGGGTGGTCTGAACATCAAGAGCATTTAAATGAATGGTTAGGAAAGTCAAAGACAAAGGCTCAGAGTGTAGTGTCTAGTAGAAGCAATAGATCCAGTGGTAGGAGCAGTAGATCTAGTGGTAGAAGCAGTAGCTCCAGTGTAAAGCTGAAGGAAGCTAAAGCGAAAGCAGCCGTCGCAAAATTAAAATTAAAACAATTAGATGAACTTCATCAATTGAAAAAGCAGCAACAAGAATTGAAAATGTCAGAAGAAAAAATCAAACTGGTAAATGAACTGGAGATTGCAGAAATGGAGACGAAGGTGTGGGAAAAACAAGATTCGAATAGTCAAATAAAACAATCTGAACCACGGAAATATGTAACTGAACCAATAGTAGACAAAAATAAGGAAAGTTCACATCATGATCCAAAACCGAAAGTAAACCCTGCCGCACCTGAAGAAACAAATTCAAAACATATCACTGAATCCCAACCAGTTGCAGTGGGTAAAGCAACGTTTCAATTAAACCCTAATGCATCCGTATGGCAAGGTATACCTCACCTTCCTATTGTTCAACAAAATGTTGTGTGCGAATCAAATGATAACTTAGAAAAACTGTTAAAGCAACAACAGACAGTATCAATAGAGCAGCAAAATATGTTCCACACTGTAGCTGCCAGCCTTGGCCAAAGTATCCACATGCCTAGGCCTGAGCTGATCAAGTTCACTGGGAATGCCACTGAGTATTGGAAATTTATAAACAATTTTAAATGTAATGTAGCCAGTCAGATCGATGATGATAGACTTAAATTAGGTTATTTGATCCAACACTGCGTAGGTGAACCTAAGGAAGCAATTGAAGATTGTGTAATTCTTGATGCTAAAGAGGGCTATGATAAAGCTCTGAACATTTTGCTTAAAAACTATGGCCGTCCACACATTGTAGCTCGAGCATATATAAAGGATCTCACAGAGGGTCCACAATTGAAAGGTTCAGACACAGCTGGATTAATGAAAATGTCAACTAAGATGGAAAAATGTCTCATGACACTCACACAAATGGGTTATGCATCAGACTTGAACAATTCTGAAAATCTTTTAAGAATTGTCAGAAGACTATCAATGCACCTGAGAACAAAGTGGGTCGATCGTGCTGACCAGATAATCGAAGCAGGCACAGAACCACTATTTTCTGACCTGGCACGTTTTATGGAAAAGAGAGCCCGTATCGCAAACACTATGTATGGTCAAGATCTCGTCCCACCAATAAAACACGGAGCAGGTAATCCCACTCAGAATAAAAATACATACTCGCCAAGAGTGACCACTCTTGCTTCACAAAGTGTAAGAACTTTTAACAAATCAGATAAATGTCAAATGTGTTCCAGAGTTCATAGGTTAGAGAACTGTGCTGATTTTAAGAGATTAACTGTGAAGGCAAGGCGTGAGAGTACCAGAAAATGGCGTTTGTGTGATAACTGCTTAAAAGAGGGTCACTTCGCTAAGGGGTGTATGAATAGATCCTCTTGTACAACCTGTCACAAAAGACACCACACATTATTACATATAAATTACCCAAATATTAACATTCCAAAAACAGAGAAAGAGGAAGCACAAACTAACAATAAAGATGTTTCAACCAATACGCAAATAAATGGCGACGCTGCAACATCATTAACAAAAAACTTAGAGAAAAGTGGGCATAGTGCTGCAACTGGAATCAATCGTCACAGGATGAATGTCTGTCTTCGAGTTGTACCAGTAGAAGTTCAATGTGGAGATCAGTCCCGTACACTGCAAACATATGCATTGCTAGATAGTGGCTCAGATGTGTCTCTTTGTGAAAATAATCTAGTAGAAGAACTAGGTATTAAGGGTACCACGAGAACATTGACAATTTCAACAGTAAACAATAATAATGTGACTAGAGAAGGCAAAGAAGTAAAATTAAATGTCAAATCTTTAGATGGATTAGAAGAAATTAGTTTAGAAAACGTATATACTGTAGAGAAGTTACCTGTATCCCAGATAGCATTGCAAGAAGAGAAGATACAGCTCAGTGGCCACATTTGGCAGACATTTGTTCTTCCGAAATAGACTTTAAAGATGTAAAGATATTGATAGGTAGTGATGTCCCCGAGGCTTTTTGGATCACTGGAGAGCGCAGAGGTAGAAGAGGTGAACCATACGCAATCAAGTCATTATTAGGCTGGACAGTGATTGGACCAACTGGCAAATCTACACAAAATGATATAGCCACCGTTAACCTACTGAAGCACGATGATGAAAACCTCACCAATATGGTGGAAAAATTTTGGAGAACCGATTTTGGCCACGCTTATTCAGTCCCAATAAAATCAATATCAGCTGAAGATCAGCGGACACTCAATTTGCTGGAACATCTTCCTCACCATCCTGTGTTTAATCCTAACAAGCCAGAAAAGACACGGGTTGTATTCGGCTGTGCTGCTAAGTTTAAAGGCAAATCATTGAACGATCATTTGATGCAAGGTCCAGATCAAACTAGCAGTTTATTAGGTGTTTTGCTCCGCTTCCGTCAAGATCATGTTGCTGTAGTAGCTGATATAGAAGCTATGTTTCTACAAGTACGTGTTGATGAACGTGACACCGATGCCCTTAGATTCTTGTGGTGGCAAGATGGTGATCTTGAGAAAGAACCAGATGTTTATAAAATGCTAGTTCATATTTTTTGTGCCACATCTTCCACGTGCTGCGCAAGCTTCAGCTTAAGGCAAACTGCAAAGGATAACCAAGATACTTATTCTGCGCAAACAATCAGAAGTGTCGAACGCAATTTCTATGTTGATGATCTGCTAAAATCTGTAAAATCTGAGAATGAAGCTTTAAAGCTAATTAAAGAGTTGAAGGAACTTCTACAAAGAGCTGGTTTTAATCTCACAAAGTGGATGAGTAATAGCCATAAGGTGCTGGAATCAATTGAACAAAAAGAAAGAGCAAAGTCAGTGATAAATCTTGATCTAGACAAATTCCCCACTGAAAGAGCCCTTGGTGTTGTATGGGACGTCACCAAAGACGAATTTCGATTTGTTCCTGCTAGAAAAGATAAGCCACTGACACGACGAGGTTTACTCTCCATGTTAAGTTCATTTTACGATCCTTTAGGGTTTATCGCACCAATAATACTGCTAGGAAAAATTATCTTACAAAATCTTTGCAACAAGAAACTTGGTTGGGATGATCCGATTATTGAAGACGATTGCATGATATGGATAAATTGGTATGACAGCATTATGACCCTCGAGGCAGCGAACGTTCCAAGATGTTTGAAACCAGTTGATTTTGATTGCATTACTCATATCGAAATTCATGGATTTGCCGACGCATCAGAACATGCTTACGGAGCAGTATTGTACATAAAAATGCTTGATCATAGCAAGGGCAGTTGCATATCCTTTCTACTTGGAAAATCAAGATTGTGCCCTATAAAACCAGTGACAATTCCCCGGCTAGAGCTAGCCGCAGCCGTGTTGCTTGTAAAGCTCAACCAAGTAGCAGCCGATGAATTAGATATACCAATCAATCGAACAGTTCTCTGGACTGACTCAACCACAGTCTTAAAATATATTTCAAATGAATCAAGAAGATTTAAGCCTTATGTCGCAAATCGCATCTCAATCATTCATGAACACACCACAATAGATCAATGGAGATATGTACCATCATTACAAAATCCGGCAGATTTAGCATCACGCGGGTTACATTCAAGTGACACAGACTCTTTTAAATTTTGGATAAATGGTCCTGAATTTTTGAAAAGGAGCGATGAATTTTGGCCACATAGGCCAGTCGAGGAACCAGTACTGATGAATAATGATCTGGAACTGCGTAAAGAAGCAAATGTGCATCTTGTAATTTCAGAGACAGATAAGTTTATGACATACTTTTCGAGTTGGCTCAAACTTCTAAGAGCTACAGCGTGGCTGCTTAGATTTAAAAAGTATTGTCAACAAAAATTCCTGAAAAAGGTTGGAGAGTGTAAACGTGGTTAATTATGTGTAGGTGAATTGGAAGAGGCTTGCAGTGCAGTTGTTGTCCAACAACAATCATTCTCAGAAGATTTAAAATCGATTTCAAACAAGAGTAAACTACATCAGTTGAGGAAGCTCAGTCCTATTCTATTAAACAGAATTCTCAGAGTTGGAGGAAGAGTAAGTCAAGCTCCAATTCCATTTGGAGCAAAACATCAGATGATACTCCCTTACAAGCATCCGGTCACAAATTTAATTATTCATCATTATCATTCCAATGTTGTGGGTCATTTGGGAACAAACACTGTGTTGGCAGCTGTAAGAAAAAAGTTTTGGATTGTCAAAGAAAATGCTGCTGTGCGTAGATTTGTGAGACATTGTCTACCCTGTCAAAAAAGAAATGCTTCACCTGGTGAACAAATGATGGCTGATTTACCGCTAGTGAGATTAACTCCGGATGTCCCTCCTTTCACAAATATCGGCATAGATTATTTTGGCCCACTCCATGTCAAACAAGGAAGAAAAAACTTTAAAAGATATGGATGTATATTTACATGTCTGTCAATTCGTGCGGTTCATATCGAGATTGCTCATTCTCTAAGTGAAGACTCATTCCTATGTGCATTTCAACGGGTCGTTAGTCGTAGAGGAAGACCAGAGCATGTTTTCAGTGATAATGGAACTAACTTCAAAGCTGGTGAACAAGAACTTTGAACTTCAATTCAGACATGGAATCAGCATAAAGTGATTGACTATCTTCACCAGAAGGGAATAGAGTGGCATTTTAACCCACTTGCAGCTACTCACATGGGTGGGGTATGGGAGAGATTGATTCGGTCTGTGAAGAACATCTTGAAGGCTTTATTAAAAGAACAATTACTAACTGATGAAGCCTTAACCACTTTAATGACAGAAGTAGAATTGATCATGAATGACCGTCCACTGACTACTGCCTCTGACGATGTAAATGATGTGCAACCCTTGACACCAAATAAATTGCTGCTACTACGCACCAATGCAAGTTATCCACCAGGAACATTTTCGAAAGATGAACTTTACACTAGGAGATGGTGGCGACAAACCCATTATCTTGCAAATGTGTTCTGGAAAAGGTGGATTTCAGAATATCTCCCAACATTACACATTCGACAGAAATGGTTAGTCCCACGTGGAGGTTTCAAGGTAGGAGATGTGGTTCTGATTAAAGATGAAAGACTGCCCAGAGGAGAATGGCCTTCAGGTGTTGTGACTGAAGTTCATCCTTATCGACATGGATATGTTCGCTCAGTAAGGCTATTCAGCAGAGGTTCCTATAAAGTGAGGCCTATAACAAAGATATGTCTCTTGGAAGGAGCTTCTCAGCCACGTAGGCCTAATGAGCTTGACGCCAATGATAACAAGACAGACAGAAAACGCTTAACCATTTGTCTAGTAATTATAAAAGGATTTGCAACTTGCCAAATTATCGATTCAGCGGTAATTAAACCAAGTATGATATATTTTCCGTTTAATGGACATATATGTGTGTGTATAACGTAGAACTATATAGAGAGATTTATACACGTCAATGTACTACCTTATAATATTAAAAAATGATAGTTACCCTTCATTTTGGGCTGGTGAATGTACCATCAGGGATGCCACAGCGCACATTTAAAGATAGAAAAGTTTCAGCTTAGTATTTTACACAAACAAATTATGGAAGAAAGAACTGATTATTATTTTAGATTCAAATTGATGATTGTTTAAATCCGGTCCATACATTTTCTGTAAGTTTATATAGGCCCATTATGTTGTTGAATGTTTATGTTACTGTTTATAATAATATTATTAGAATTGTAAACGTTATAAACTTATCTGAAGCAATATACCTAAATACCTGTATTATCGTCCTATACTGTTTAAGTGTCCCTATTATCGCCCAATATTGTAAATGTAGTTGTACTTATTAGTGCCCTAATTGTCGTTGCAGTAAACCGCATTATGATGAGGCCAAGCCAAGAAATAAATAATTCAAGAAAATAAGAAGTTGGTTTGGACTTTTTTGCGCGTTCAAGAATTTATTCCATGTAGGCCAATTTAATTGTCGCTACAATATGGAATGGTGAAAGCAAATTAATGTAAATCAATTCTCACAAACTTACCAGAAAAATGATCCAAGTGTTAAAATTGTGACAATTTATAAACATATTGACATTTTTAAAGACATTGAGAGATTCAATTTCAATTTTCATTCAATGTGAATTTTCACTTAATGTGAATTTTCATTCAATGTAAATTTTCACTTGATGTAAATTTTTATTCTATGTAAATTTTCACTCCATGTGAATTTTCTTTCTCTGTGAATTTTCACACAATGTGAATTTGCATTCAATGTGAACTTTTATTCTATGCAAATTCTCATTCTATGTGAATTTTCACTCCATGTGAATTTTTATTCTCTGTGAATTTTTACTCAATGTGAATTTTCATTCAAAGTGAATTTCCACGCAATCTGAATTTTCCTTTAATGTGAATTTTTATTCTATCTTAATTTTCATCCTATGGGAAATTTCACTCCATGTGAATTTTTATTCTTTGTGAATTTTTACTCAATGTGAATTTTCATTCTATGTGAATTTTCATTTTATGTGAATTTCCATTCAATGTGAATTTTCATTTTATGTGAATTTCCATTCAATGTGAATTTTCCCTTCAAGTGAATTTTGATTAAATGTGAATTTTTATTCTATGTGAATTTGCATTCAATGTGAAATTACACTCCATGTGAATTTAAATTATCTGTGAAATTTCACTCAATGTGGATTTTCATTCAATGTGAATTTCAACTCGATGGGAATTTTGATTCAATGTGAATTTTCATTCAATGTGAATTTTTACTCCATGGGAATTTTCACTCAATGTGAATTTTCATTCTACGTGAAATGAACATTAAATTGACTAGATTAGTGTATGTTTTTAATTTAAAATTCCACATTTTAGTAATTTTCACCGACTTGAAATTGTGGATCGCAGCAGCAGGACACAACTTCAAGTAAGTTAAAATTTGAATTCTATAATCTAGCACTTTAAGGGTTAAAAGACCATATCATATATTTTCCCCACTCCCCAGAAATAATGCCACTTTGACATGGGTTTTGGATTTCGTTGTTGCCCAAATCGAAGTCAATTTGGGGTATCTCTTTCTCGGTATAGGAATGGCATCAATTCCAAGCTTTAATTTCAGGCAAGCACGAGACGTTGAACCAATTATGGTGTAATGTTGACCCAGCGTCAAAGACGGTGGCCCAACATTAAAACAGCATTGGCTCAATGTCTCGTGTTTGCTGGGAGCTGTAATAAATGACATACGGCCACCGAACGCTAGACAAGTTGAACGTATAAATTTACATTAGTCGATGCCTTTTTTACCGTCGACAGGAGCCCTGGATGCAAAAATGACTTTTTTATGACGTAAATAGTGCGATTTCCACTTTTGTATCAAGTGGGGATTTAGGCTATAACACAACTTTGAGCGTTCAACAAAAATATGGGGATATGGCGTGAGGCAGAACGCCTGGACACTCGTGTATGTCGTTTTTCTCATAATTTGAATTTATAATTTAGGTGCACACGATAGACAGCCATCCCAAGCATGAGACGCTGACCCAGTGACGTCTATTTGTTGGGCTTAGTGAATCAAAGAATTACATTTTGCAGATGACCATTTTTCATAAATAGACACAATTTGCATTCATTTGAAGCTGGGACTTGCGTCAGCAATTCCACCCTTAAATGAATAAAAATAGAAAGGCAGCAAATCAAGGGTTTAGATATAGCAGAAATATAACATCGTCATTGGGAGGGTCTCCTGTTCCAGCTCTGCTCAAAAGTTGACGAAATGTTATTTTCATTATTTCATTACTTCATTAGTTAGTACATGCATTATTCGTTTCTTCGTTTGTTCGCTTGTTCATTCATTCATTCATTCATTCATTCATTCATTCATTCATTCATTCATTCGTTCGTTCGTTCGTTCGTTCATTCATTCATTCATTCATTCATTCATTCATTCATTCATTCATTCATTCATTCATTCATTCATTCATTCATTCATTCATTCATTCATTCATTCATTCATTCATTCATTCATTCATTCATTCATTCATTCATTCATTCATTCATTCATTCATTCATTCATTCATGCATTCATTCATTCATTTATTCATTCATTCATTCATTCATTCACTCACTCACTCACTCATTAATTTATTCATTCATTCATTCATTCATTCATTCATTTATTTATTCATTTATTCATTTATTTATTCATTCATTCATTCATTCATTCATTCATTCATTCATTCATTCGCTCATTCATTTATGTCACATCTACCAGAGGTAGATCTCTGTCAGCAGCCTGGCATAATAACTGCATGCCTGTAGTTATACTTTAATTATTGGATCATCATCATAATTAGGTCTTAAATCTATAATCAGATTATTGCCTGATTAATTAGCTTGGCTCTTAAACCATCACTGTAGTTATGATTTTTGCTTTGATTTCCCACCAGGGCGAAATGGAAAAATACCATTAATCAAGCAACATCCAGATTTGTCACAAAGCTTTAAAAAAGTTGATGGTCGTTTGGTGTGTAACCTTCATACACTTTTATTTTTACGTGACTGCTTTTCCAACACTAGTACATGCATTATTCGTTTCTTTGTTTGTTCGCTTGTTCATTCATTCATTCATTCATTCATTCATTCATTCATTCATTCATTCATTCATTCATTCATTCATTCATTCATTCGTTCATTCGTTCATTCGTTCATTCATGCCAAGAAATCGATACATTTTGTCCATAATTATGATATTGCCTGTAGATGTTAACTGTTCTACGACGTAAAATTTCACTTTTTAAAAACCTATGGAAAATCTTATAAGAGCTAACACAAAAATCCCTACTTTTCAATATCCGCACATGAATTCGCACATAAGTTTCTTTCGCTCCTATTCCCTGACTTGAAAATCGCGTATGGATGATCCAGTAGGCCTACTATCCCAGAAATGGGGGATACGTTAAATCAATGTTTGGCCAGCGTCGAAAACGGTGGACCAGCATTGGATCAATGTCTTCTGAATGTCTCCTGTCTCACTTATGATTTGAATTATTCCCATGCATTCCGCTAAAAATGAATACATTTTTTAGTGCTTTCAATCCAATAGTTTTTCGAACATCCTTTCTCACAACTAAATCGTGTAAATATTTTTATAACAGGTGTATAATTAAGAGGTATTTCTGATCCAATTGAAGCTGGCAATTTCGTGAATAAAAATCGCAGTGACATTTTAATAACGACAATGTCAATCAACATTTAGCAACCGTTTACATCAGTCTAACAATATTTGCTGCATAAAGCGCAAGCAGACCAAGGCAAACGGGAGCGCGAGAGCGGAAACACAGGCGACACGGAATTAGACGATTATTTTCCTTCATTCCCTTTGCAAAACAGGCACGAACGCGAAAAAAAACAAATATTTTTAAACGTTTGATGCTGGTTTTCGCCTTCGGCTTGGTGTTTGTGTGTTTTTAACACTGATGAATCAGTATATTTGATCATTTCCGCGCTCGTGTGTCTTACGTTAAA
Organism: Flabesymbios commensalis; assembly: GCA_964017125.1. NCBI lineage: Eukaryota > Metazoa > Annelida > Polychaeta > Terebellida > Flabelligeridae > Flabesymbios > Flabesymbios commensalis. The sequence goes on along the minus strand of OZ024918.1, from coordinate 9,443,240 downwards.
GCATTTAAACAATAAAAGCTATAATTCAATGAGTAACGATTGCTTTTGTGAAAACCATGATTAACCCTTTTAAAGCTGAAATATGTTTGTATAAACTATAGACAAAAAAGGTTTTTTTTCAATTTGAAATCATCATAAATGTCTTAGTTAGCTCTTTCCGCTTTATTTGATTACCTATGTTGTGGGGGTACGACCATTGTAATTATTTTAACTATTTCAGAGCAGGGATGTACTTTGGACGTCAGAATCTGACGTCTACGGACGTCAGATTCTGACGTCTAAAGTCGGTCCCGGCGCTGAAAGCGTTAATCGTCCTATAGCCACCGTTTACTGCGATCCTCTCGATAATCAGTCGGAAGAAGTCGTGCTTTTATTGAGCCTGATATTTCCCAGGGCTCGTGGGTGATGTAGTCGTGGACCTGTGTCAACCGGACTTACGTAAAGGTCAATAAAAGTCAAATATGCGTGACAGGGACAAGAATATCGATCCCTGTGGACGGGAGATGCTGGTACAGCGACGTCCTGATGCTGGACCGGAATCTGCAATGTGCAGCCGGCATTGCGCCAGCATTTATCAACCCAACAAATATAGTAGACATTGACCCGATGCTGGGGCAATGATGGTTCTGTGTTTTCGACGCTGGCTCAGCATTGAGCCGTCAACGGATCAATATATCTGGCTTGCTGACTCCTAGAAATCACAAAACGTTGACCCAAGGCTGGTCTAATGTTGGGCCAGCGTCTGTGACATTACTCCAGCATTGGGTGAACGTCTCGAGAAGCTGCTACGCTGATATTGGTGACATTTCATTTCCAACCCAGCAGACACAAGACGTTGAATCGATGGTGGGTTGACGTTAGTCCATCGTCTACCACACTCGACCAACGTTAACCCAACATTGACTCAACGTCTCGTGACTGCTGGGTCGTTATGCCTCGAACCTCCGCTGGGTAGTAAGCATGAGGCACTGATCCAATGTGGGGTTAATGTTGTAGACGGTGGCCCAACATTAAACCACCATTGGGTCAACATCCCATGTTTGCTGGGATATAACCAGATCAAATATCAGGATGACCAGGGAACACAAGACATTTACACAATGTTGGATAAATGTTGGATCATCGTCTATGACTATGGCCCATCATCAACACAACATTAGAAAACACCTTGTGTTTGCTGACCTTCTTCTGATCGATGATCCCTCCCGTGCCGATACATGGCACCATTTTAATAACAATTGATCCACGAAAATAATTCCCGTAAGACACCCTCCCCCCCCCCCCCCCCCATACGCTGAAATTCAAACTCTAGAGGAGCCACAGTCACGCAAGGTCACAGGCCCCATCAAGCCTCAAAGATCATCGCTATTTCAAGATTGCCTATTCTACGATTTTATCGGATTTCCACTGTTCCTCCCATGTTATAGAAGCTGCCGACGATTTATTTTATATTTTCTATATTTTTACCCATTTGAAGTTGAGGGTCGCAGTAGTAGGGGAACCCCGCTATTTTTAGATGAGACTTCATTCAGTCTGGTGATGATATCTTACATTCTGTGTCCGTGTGAAATTCTTTCATCAACTCTCGATTTTTCAGCAGTAGTTTTTAGATATATGGTTTACGCGGCGGCCATTTTTTAACATCATGCGGAAATGATGTCTAGATACCTCCTGGGACATAAATCAGTCAAAAATGAACTCCCGAATGAAATTCCAGGTTCAGAGCGTGTTTGGCAATATTCTGCCTGACTGTGGTCTGCTTTGCGTTACAGTGCAGTGGAATCAAATTCAGCCTCATGTTAAAGGGTTAATCATGATGAGCATTGCCTGTCATGACCAGACAGGATAACACGAGACCTGCGAAGGCAAACAGCAGTAACTGCTTACTTGAAAGTAAGCAGTTACTGCTGTTTGCCTTCGCACATCAGTGTTGATCCAGCAATTGGGTAGATTCGCGAAACATGCATTTCATCCCTGACGGCCGTTAGTGTTTGTTTACCCAGTGCCACGTGAGCCACACGCAAATTGTCTATTGCCCTGGAATGTTTAGGGCCAATGACAAGTATACATGCACAAGGACACGCGATGGCGATGGCTCCACATGCAGTGTTTGTGCTCTGGGAATGCAAAGGCATACAGCAGTAACTGCAAACTTGAAAAATAAACAATTAATGCAGGATAGTTTTGTCTGTTTGTCTCCCCTAAAGTGCCAGTCCACTGTTTTTAATACACGGGATAAGGGGGTCTCAGAAAACACCTAGCCACATAAGCTGCTGTCGGTAATCTGATTTAATTTTCAGGGTATAATCATATACATATGTATGTGTTAAAAACGTTTCTGCTGAACGATTTCCATCGTGAGAGCTATACACTTTGTGATGTGATACCTAAATATTTTAGTCTGTTGCCCGACTGAAAACATGGGGTAGATCAGTCTGCCATAAGGATGGTCTCCCATAGATTCAGATCCATTTATTTGATCAAACAAAGTACATGGTAATACAGGCAGTATTACAAATGTCTTGTAACAGGAGACCTCCACTAAGACCAAATAGAAGCTGCTATCCTGGAGGCCACAACATGTCAGTCTCCCATAAAGGTGGTTTCCTATAGCAGGTCGACCGATAATGAGAGTGGTCTTCTATAGCCATGATAGGGTGGTTACTCATAGCAGGTCGGCCTATGAAGGTGGTCTCCTATAACAGGTCGTCTTCTATTAAAGCTGTACTTCCATAGCATGTCGGCCTCTTATAAGGGTGGTTGATATTAAAGGGTGGTCTCCCATAGCAGGTCGCCCTTTAATAAGGGTGGTCTCCCATGGCAGGTCGGCCTCTAATAAGGGTGATCTCCCATGGCAGGTCGGCCTCCAATAAGGGTGGTCCCCCATGGCAGGTCGGCCTCTAATAAGGATGTTTCTTATATCAGGTCGGCCCCTAACAAGGGTGATCTCTCATAGCAGGTCGCCCTCTAATAAGGGTGATCTCCCATAGCAGGTCGGCCTCTAATAAGGGAGATCTCACATGGCAGGTCGGCCTCCAATAAGGGTGGTCCCCCATGGCAGGTCGGTCTCTAATAAGGGTGGTCTCCCACTGCAGGTCCGCCTCAAATCAGAAGGGAGGTCCCCATAACAGGTCGGTCTCTAATAAGGGTGATCTCCCATTGTAGGCCTACGATAAGGTTGGTCACCCATAACACGTCGCCTTCTAATAAGCAGGGTCTCCCATGGCAGATCATTATCTAATATGGGTGGTCCCCATTGCAGGTCGGCTTCTAATAAAGGTGGTCTCCCAAAGCAGGTCGACCTGTAATAAGGATGGTATTCCATTTCAGGTCGGCCTCTGATCAGGGTGGTCTACCGTAAGGGTCGGCCTCTAATAAGGGTGGCCTCCCATTGCAGGTCGGCCTCTATCAAGGGTGGTCTCGCATAGCAGGTCGACCTCTAATGAGGGTGGTCCCCCATGGCAAGTCGGTCTCTAATAAGGGTGGTCACCCATATCAGGTCGGCCTCTAATAAGGGTGGTCCCCCATGGCAGGTCAGTCTCTATTAAGGGTGGTCCCCCATGGCAGGTCGGCCTCTGATAAGGGTGGTCTCCCATTGCAGGTCGGCCTCTAATAAGGGTGGTCTCCCATATCAGGTCGGCCTCTAATAAGGGTGGTCTCCAATGGCAGGTCGGCCTCCAATAAGGGTGGTCCCCCATGGCAGGTCGGTCTCTAATAAGGGTGGTCTCCCATATCAGGTCGGCCTCTAATAAGGGTGGTCCCCCATAGCAGGTCGGCCTCTTATAAGGTTGGTCTCCCATGGCAGGTCGGCCTCTGATAAGGTTGGTCCCCGTTGCATGTTCCACTGTTGTTATTCGAGCTGATCTTGTCTGGCCAGCCGGTTATCAGTGTGGTTATTTGCACAGTGAACACCAGATGCTGATTCAATGCTGGTGTAATGTTGGGCCAGCGTCGTAGACGGTGGACCATCGTTACACCAGCATTGCATCAACATCTCGTGTTCCCTGATCCCGATTTGTCCCACTATAAATGTTTGATGGATGACTTGGACGGGTTCGACTGGTTGCCAAGTGTACTCTGTAAATCCAAAAGTACTTGAAAAGTATGCAGCTATACTGCCTTTTGACCGCGTGGGGCTGTACTTGAGCGACATCTCGTACGTCACATAATAAGTAAAAACAGGGTCGGAAAGAACGAGTCAAATGTCCTGTGTCTATACCTGTGTTTACCCTTTAAGCGCTGACAACGACATAGTCGTTTTCATCTCTCTATTCAAGAGGTTGAATCACAGTAATCGTGAATGAAATAGGGGTTTTAACATCAATATTTGCAAATATTTGGTCTCAAATTAAAACAAAATGAAATGAATTGAATCGGGCTTTAGGCCACCTTTGTGCACATATAGGCTAAACTGGGTCAGGAGAACCTCCTGAGGATGGTGAGATGATTGAGATGATACTGTCCTCAAAGACACAGGATTCGAAATTCGAGCCCTAGCGGTCTGAGGCCGAGCACGCTACCTCTCGGTCACGGAGGCTCCCCGCAATACTGACTTTCACACGTGGATGGGGAAGAAACATTTTTGTTTCTTTCAAACCGCCGAGTCCGGGAACCGAACCCCGAACTCTGGCGTGAAAGGCAGCGGTGCTAACCACTACCCTAGGGCCCCCGCCCCAAATTAAAACAATATTAGAAATTATCACCTTGAAGTTGAAATTGTGATACGCTGTATAGCGAGACACAATTTCTAGTAGATGGTAATTTAAACCTTTCAAGTCTGAATTTACCATTGTAGTCGTCATCCACTACAGACTGCAAATCGCTATCCAAATTCTCGACTTGTAGTGGATGAAGATGACTTGAAGTGAGTGACAAATGAAAAAAAAGTATCGCTATTATGAAAACAGTTCCTTTAATAAAATCGTCATTAATCTCCCAGGTGTACGAAATTAAGATATTCTTCAGAGATGCAAAATGATGCTTGGGTACATCGTAAGGGCTCAAATAATTCATATCTTAGCAGGTCTTAGCAGGTTACGTAGCATTTTTTCATGTTGTCGGCAGACACGGCACCAGATTGGTTACAGGTGGAATTTGCCACATGGGCCAAGGTGGTATTATAACCGCAGCGGAGTGAAATTTCAATAATGTGTAATATATATTTCATAGTATGTATAGTTGAGGTTCTGAATATTTTATAAAATAAAACTCTGTGGGCTCCGTTTTTCTCTGACAAATGACACTTCACGAAATGAATGCTTGCTGTTTACCGTTCTATATTGCAACGTGAATTCCTGGAGGAGAGAAAAGAAATGCACTATGAAATTGAGAAAACATCTGCATATGTCAAAGCTGTTTCACTGAGCTAGGAGTCAACAAAGTTTTTTCACCCACTTGAAGTTGTGGGTCGTGGTGAACTTCAAGTGGATAGAAGTTAAACATATTTGTTTACGAAAATATGAGATCAAACATTTGGACAACGTCATATGCTTAAACACTAACTCAATTCCCCCAAACTGTGATTTAACATTGAGAACAAACCTGTCCATGTCAAAGCTGTGAGCTATGACAAGAAAATAATAATTATTGGTCCTGTATGACTTGAGGGATCTGAGGGACTTCTGTACGTGTCACTGAGTGGAAAAGTGTCAGAAAGGACAAGTTACGTGGATATTTACATGATTTAGCTCGGAATGTTAACCTCATCGGCGGAGCTCTTGTCATTTGACAAGCAAGATTAAGAGATAAATTAAAGTGCTGACGGGCAAAGGCAAAGAGCAGTAACTGCTCACTTAAAATGTGAGCAGTTACTGCAGTTTGCCTTTGCGCCTAATCATAGAGTTAAGTACATTCAGGTGGCTGACCCCATGCTCAGCGACCGAGAAGAAACATTGAACCATATCTGGTTTAAGACCAGCGTTACAGTCCTGCTTGAAGTCGTATCTCGCCACCCAGACCCAGAACTTCAAGTGGTTGAAAACTACTCATATTGGTTTGATTTTAGACCAAATATTTGCAAATCTTGATCAAGCACACATTTCATTCCCAATAACTGTGATTTGTTCTGCTAATATAATGGATTAAAATAAACTATACAGGTCGTGATAAGCGTATATTTTCATATATTTTCTACTGCAATCTTCATAAAAATGACTTGAAAATGACATGCAAAATGACATGCAAAATGACATGACATGAAAATGACATGCAAAATCATTTTTTTAAACAAAACAATGCAAAATTCAGCTTAAATTAGAATTATTTCGATTGAAAAAAATATGATTTTGCATGTAATTTTATGTCATTTTTATTGTATATGCCTGATGCACTACATGCAGATTACAGTTAGAATGCATCTGAATTTCACGAATTCGCTGAGGGGAGCTCGACCCAGACCCCCTACTTCAGCCAACTATTTAAAAAAATCCTGAATCTGCTGACACTGGCCTAGCATTAAACCAAAATTGGTTCAATGTCGCGTCTTCACTGGGGTGGTGCATAAATGCGTTTATTGAGCCTGAATGGTTGACCCTTTTAGAGCGGGGACCGTCTTCAGACATCAGAATCTGTCGTCTAACGACGTCAGATTCCGACGTCTAAACACGGCTCCCGCACTAAAAGAATTAAAAATATAATGGCCGTAGACCCATAGCATATATGTATTTAAATGAAGCAGAAAGAGTCATTTATAAATAATGATTTAAAATTGAAAAAAAATCCTTTGGTCTCCATAGTTTATACAAATATATTTCAGCGTTGTAAAGGTTATTAAATTCTCGGTACCCTGAAAAACTCATCAGCGCTGCGGCATTCCTGACAAGTATGACTAGAAGTTGGAGTGATGCTGGCACACAGTCGCAAGGTTCCGCATACATACCTGATTATATGTATGTGGAGCCTTTCTCTATGTTGCCATATGGTAAAGAAACTGCAAGAAACATTTGTGTTAAGGCTACCCCCGCCCTCGAGGCCCTCCTCTGGATCCGCCCCTACAATAGAGCTATCCGGAGCGTCTGGCAGGTGGCGTATCAAGGCTACTCTGGATCTGGTTGATCTCATCTGGATCGCGTTGAGCAGGTGATATCTGGATCTGGCTGGATGGATCGCGCCGAGCAGCTGCCGCCTGAATCCGCCCTGTTAATATTAACTCCCCGATATTAACCCATTAACTCCCCGAGATAAACCCCTTAACTCCCCAAGATTAACCCCTTAACTCCCCGAGATTAACCCCTTAGCTCCCCGAGATTAACCCCTTAACTCCCCGAGATTAACCCCTTAGCTCCCCCGAGATTAACCCCTTAACTCCCCGAGATTAACCCCTTAACCCCACAGATTACCCCTTAACTCCCCGAGATTAACCCCTTAACTCCCCAAGATTAACCCCTTAACTCTCCGAGATTAACCCCTTAACTCCTCGAGATTAACCCCTTAACTCCCCGAGATTAACCCCTTAACTCCCCAAGATTAACCCCTTAACTCCCCGAGATTAACCCCTTAACTCCCCAAGATTAACCCCTTAGCTCCCCGAGATTAACCCCTTATCTCCCTATGGTTAACCACTTAACTCCCCAAGATTAACCCCTTATCTCCCAGAGGTTACCTCTTAACTCCCCAAGATCAACCCCTTAACTCCCCGAGATAAACCCCTTAACTCCCCGAGATAAACCCCTAAAACTCCCCGAGATGAACCCCTTAACTCCCCAAGATTAACTCTTATCTACCCGAGATTAACCAGATTGCGCCATATTATCTATTACAATTGTTCACATACTTTAAGTTGCGTCGCTACCGCGACCCACAAATTAAAGTGGGTGAAAATTACACAGTCATGTTTTTGTTTAATTTCGAACCAAACATTAGCTTTTTTTTCTGTTCAAATAAACGTTGATATTTGCCAATAAATTACATTGATTTTATCGGATAATCAACCCTCAAAACTCTGAAATATTTGTATATAAGCCGAGAGACCAAATGCTTTTATTTACTTATTTAATCAACATAAATGTCTTAGTTAGCGTTTTCCTCTTTATGTGAATACCTATGTTAATGATTTACGACCATCATATATATTGTACTCTTTCAGTGCGGGGATCGACTTTAGGCGTCAGAATCAAAACAGTTTTGAACCGATCACAGTCGTAATTACCGGTGGAAGGGTTAAATTCGAAAGAGCCGGGTATAATACATGTAATACGCCGACTACAAAAGGATGTACTGGATATATCCGGATCGACGTCCGATTCAGGCTTATTTCGGAATAGAATCAATTATCAATTATTCTGTGAAACTCGACCTCCTTTATTTTCACCGAGCTGGCTCATACAATGGAGTATGGGAGAGGGTTCTTATATAACCTTGTTTTCACCGAGTGACGTCACTGCGTTTCACAGAATGAAGTATGGGGGAGGGGTGTTATATAACCTTGTTTCCACCGGGAGAAGTTACTGCGTTTCACATAATACGGTTTGAAAGGAGCCTCCGTGACCGAGAGGTAACGTGTTCGGCCTCAGATCTCCAAGGTTTTAATTTCAAATCCTGTGTCTGGAGGGCAGTGTCATCTCACTCATCTCACCATCTTTTGGACGTTATGCACAAGCGTAAACATTGACCCAGAGATTGGCCAATGTGCATGCCAATTTTAATTAACCTTTTTTTATTTCCCCTAATTAACTTAGGGGGTTTCCCCTAATTTGCGCCAACTTATCTTCTCCACTGTAAAAGCACGATATGGGCTGACGTGATCATTGTTACGTGGGCCACACGCCAAAAGGCTTCTAGAGCGAACATATGGTGAGCGACAGGTTGTCCATTATCGACAATTATATCTGAAATGCAAAACGGGTTATCTGCACTCACGCACAGGACGTTGAACCGATGCTGGCTTAATGTTTTGTCATCGTCGCAGTCGGTGGGGCAGCACCAAATTGTCGTTGGTTCAACGTCCCAAGGATGGTCTATAAAATGAGCACAGGTATTTTTGTGGCTGTAGATAACATATCGTAGATATACCGTCCTCTTTGAGGTGCAAAGCCAAAGATACATTGGTATAATGTTGGCTTGATGCTTGGCCACCGTCTGCGACGCTGGCACAACAAAAGACCAACCTTTCAACTGCAATGGTCGATGTTTTCTATTGTTGGCCACCATAAATAACTAAAAACGCCATGATTGGCCAAGATATGAGGATTTTCATCAATCAGACAGGGCGAAAATTTATTATGACATCTCCAACAATGGCGCCCAATCGCATTGTCCTCGATGACATGCCTCGGGATTGTTTATCATAAGTGCTGCCGTCTGCTGAAAGCTTGCGAAGATAAATAACTAGGTCATGACACAGTACTCAGCAAGGTGATTGGACGACGGGTCGAGCTGCGAGATAAACAGAGAGGCGTCGACACGATACATTTAAAGGATGATGGTTTAATGTTGAGCTCAACATTAAAACATTATTGTTTGAATGTGTCGTGTTTGCTGGGGAGTTGTCGACCGATAAAAAAACAGACGTCCATTGATTAAAACATCTTTGTGACCGTGAGATGAATAATGGTCAGCGGCCATCTTGTTTTCTATTTATGGGACGGGGACTGCTTACTATAAACAATGAGGTTAACCTCCTTGCTATAGAATAAGGAGGTACTGCATTTTGTCTTTGCGCGAAGCTGAGCTTTTATACCGCGCTACATCTGGACCCTCGCGAAAAAACGCTGATCTGATCACGTTCAAAATGAATGAATGAATGAATGAATGAATGAATGAATGAATGAATGAATGAATGAGTGATGAATGGGACTTTTGTGTCTATACAGGCTTAACTGGGTCGGAAAAACCTCCTGAGGATAGTGGGATGCAGGAAATGAAACTCCGCTGCAGACACATTATTTAAAATTCGGGCCTTGGCCGTCGGAGGCCGAGCACGCTACCTCTCGGTCACAAGGTCTCCCTACAATACTGAATTGTTACGGGTGAGCGAGGAAGAACAATTTGTTTCATCACGTCCAACAAAGGCCCGGGCTTTATTTCCTGACTGCGATAGACTCAGGCTGTCCATGGCTGGCTGGTGTTGCCACATCTCCATCGACAATGGCCGTAAGATTATTTACTTTTGTCAGATTGCTTTCGGGCGTTTACTTCCGCACGTCCATCAGCGTGCCAAAGTAGTTTTCAGCAGTTTAGCGATGTATTTGCATGACTTAAGACCCTTGTTAGCAAGAACTGATACATTTATTTTCTGATATAATTGTAATTGTTGAACTCTCTTCCAATACAAATCCGTAGATGAACCTCAGTTAACTGATTCAGACACCAGCTAATGATTCACTATAAAATAACATTACATCATCGTTCAATTTTAATGATCCCACGTGGAAAATCATATAACTAGACGTGTACTTGCAGGTGTATTTAATTTAGTGGCATTTTAGTTGGCTTAATACTTGACTATAAAATAAATGTACATGAAAACGATTCTAGCAACACATGGGTTAATTATTTAGATTTGAGGTTAAGCCTTTGTGCATTACAATATTTCAAATAACGTTTTTTAAATATATTTTTAATCATCTTCTTATTATTTAAAAAGGAGAATGATTAGCTGCCCTGTTTTCATGACATACGAATACAATAATAGTATTCTAATTTTTGTTTTTTTTTACAATGTGCTTACATCAGCTATTCACGTGGTCGCATAGCATGAGCTTTGTGCGCATTTCCAACAAACGCATGAGCTAATGTTGGTTTAATGTTAAGCCAGTACCGGGGATGATGGACCAACATTGAGCCAACAATGTATCTACATGTATATACATCGTTTGCCGTAATGCAGCGCTTGTCGAGCATAACACACTGACAAAACAGCGTTGAAACAACTTTTCTTCAGCTACAATGACATCGATTAAACGTTGACGCAACGTAGTTTGACCAGAGGAAATGTTCTTTTAGCCTCCCAATGGCCTGGCATGTCTAAAAATCAATCACATCGTTAACACGGTTCAGTCATGCTCGTTGTGTTTTTCAAAGATTTCCGGATACCAGAGTCGACCACGATGAAATCAAGCGCTTGTGTCATACTGGCCTATTCTTCGGTGCAAAGCAGAAAAACATTAACTGCTTACCTAAAAAGCAAGTTACTTTGCACGCAATGTTGCTGACCCGAGCGAAGCTATAACGTGTGCAAATTCAGCATTAACAAAACTGGTGATGACGTAAACAAAACATGAACTTCATAAGAAAGAAGCAGTACTCCAGTACTTGCTAGCAAAGCCAAAAGGCGTCAACTGCTTACTTGAAGAGTAGTTGCTGTATTTTGACATAGTACTTTGGGTCATTATATTGTCTTTCATATGTAGAAGTTCGGGGATAGTCGTCTCTGTAAATGTTGTTTCAGAGGCCAAAGCAAAATGATTGTATTTTAGAGCAACAGTTTGTTCAAGGAGAAAGAATGAAATTCTATACATTTGTAGATTGCAATGGGAGCGCCGAGTATATTCGGATCTACGAATCTATCGTAATTGAGGTCTTTCTTCGACATAAAATATACAAAATAGGTGCATATGTTACAAGATTTTATATAGAAAACCCCAATTTTATAGTCACGTCCCGAGGAAAAATAAAATAAAAAAATAGCTTAGTATTGAGACGGCTGATAAGGTTATTTCAGAACACTCGGTACAGCTACATTGTGAGCACCTATTGATTCTAGGCGGGGCAAGATCATTAGCGTAGTATACATTTAATTGACCTAAAGCTCTAAGTCATACAATTTATACAATTAATTTAGATTTTCAGCTGCCGCGACCCACAATTTCAAGTGGGTGAAAATTATTTGTACTATTTTAGATCACACATTTTCAAATCTTGATGTTTAAGCACACATTTATCTCCCAATAACACTGACTTATTTTGTTAGTAGAATGGATTAAAAAGTCATGAGTAGCGGCTAAAGGGTTTATGTATTTGTACTCGAGATATAAATTAGCGAACTGCAATTACACGGAGTAGCTGCCATGAAAGGAAACACCCAATAGGCCTATATATAAATACCTCGTAAGTACATTTTAACAGATACAGTCCATGTAAGGTAAACAACAGTAACTCTGACTTAATTCATGCTCTGTTGAATTGTGTGCTGGTATTCTTCGGCATTTGAAGCTGCTTCAAAAGCCGAAAAAACGTTCCATTTATAAAATATAGACCTCTACCAATTATCAATTATTTATCAATTATTTGATTAACTGAGTATTTTGCCAGTTTTTTGCGGTATTTCATTAGATTTAAAAATTGATAAAGTACGTAATAATAACATTGGAAGCCAAAAGACGGTATCTGCTTACGTGTAAAGTAGGCCGATACATCCTTTTATCTTTTCACTGCAGCACTATTTACCCTCAGATTCTGATGACTAAAGTCGATCCCCGCACTGTAAGAGTAAACATATTTCTTATGGCCGTAGCCCCATAACATAGGTATTCAAATGAATCAAAAACAGCTAACTAAGACATTTATGATGATTTGAAATTGAAAAAGCCCTTTGGTCGCCATGTCTTTTTTTTAATATTCAGCGTTGTAAGGGTTAAGGCCCAACTGGATAATGTTTTAACTCTTTAAGCTCGGAGCCCGACCATAATCGTCTTCACTATGTTTTATTGATCACATTTATTGTGATGAAATATGTGTTTAAACATCAACATTTGCAAATGCGTAGTCTCAAATCAAATAAGCGTGAATAATTGTCACACTTTTCAAGGCGTTTTTCGCTACCGCGACCCACAACTTCAAGTGAGTGAAGAATTAAATTAGATTGCCTAGCGAGTAGAGGGTCAATAATCCTTTTGTGCCACATTTCCAGTAACCATTGACGCTAGATTATTAGTACGGGTCATAAAGAAATTAAACTGAGCAAATTAATCACTTTGGATGAAAAGCATGCAATGTGAATAAATGAATGAATGAATGAATGAATGAATAAATAAATGAATAAATAAATGAATGAATGAATGAATTATAAATGAATGAATGAAGGAATGAATGAATGAATGAATGAATGAATGAATGAATGAATGAATGAATGAATGAATGAATGAATGAATGAATGAATGAATTTATAAATGGGGTTTTAGGGCAGATTTGTATACATAGACTAATCTGGGCCAGGAAAACCTTCATAGGATGGTGAGATGAATGAGAAGCGACTGTGCTCCAGACACATGATTTAAAATTCGAAACATGGCGGTCTGACGCCGAGCTCGCAACCTCACGGTAACGGAGGCTTCCCACAATATTAAATCGGTACGAGTGAGCGGGGAGGAAACTTTTTGTTTCTTTGACACTTCAATGCCAGAGCGGGGTTCGAGTCCGCGATAATCATGCACTGTATGTCTCTGTCATTTGCAGTCCCAGCAAACACGATACATTGACGTAAAAATGTTTAATGTTGGGCCAGCGCAGCAGACGGTGTCCAGCATTCAAAAAACATAGGGTCAACGTCTCGTTGTTGCTGGTGTATAAGGGCAAACGGCAGTAACAGCTCACTTGAAAAGTAAACAGTCACTGCTTTCTTGAACAGTAAGCAGTATCTGTTTTCTTCACAAGTAATAATATAAGGGGATACAGCCTCTTAGATTTGCACAGAGCAGAATACGCACATCAAGATCAGCCGCAGAGCAGCGAAATCTACTAAACCCGCCGCTGATCATGTCGCTGCCGTGCGCTGTTTTGTCAGTTTGGGTTGAATAACTTTACTCGTCTGTTTATTGCAGCCGCATCAATCAATCTAAAAACCCATTTGCTTTCATCTTTTGGACGCGGCAGCGGTCAAAAGATGAAAGCAAATGGGTGTACTCAAAGAAACATGCAATAGCTGGAAATGTAGCCGTGGTCGATAGACATAGTTTTACGTTGTTTTCGTCACCAAACACCGTAACCAGTTAAACGCCGCAGGCCATATCAATAATATCCACAGATTCTTGATCGCATGAATCAAACGTGCACATGTCGCCATTGACGTATGGAATTTGAAGTACACAATCTGAAGTAGCGAAGTATGAAATCCGAATAGGTCGGCGTGTTCAGGCTGATGTACCTTCTGGAAAAGCAGCATTTAACGAATGAATGAATAAATGAATAAATTGACGGATGAATGAATGCATGAATGAATGAATGAATGAATGAATGAATGAATGAATGAATGAATGAATGAATGAATGAATGAATGAATGAATGAATGAATAATTGAATGAATGAATTAATGCATGTAAAAATGAATGAATGTATGAATGAATGAATGAACAAATGAATGAATGAATGAATGAATGAATGAATGAATGAATGAATGAATGAATGAATGAATGAATAAATGAATGAATGAATGAACGATTACCTGACCCATGATTAGAGGCCAAATATTCGCCGACCTTCCAACAAACGTAAGACATTCACCCATTGTTGGCTCATTGTTGGCCCACCGTCTACGACGCTGGCCCAGCATTAAACCAACAATGAGTATATGTCTCACGTTAGCTGGACTTAATGGTAGCCTATCTAATTCAACGCACAGCAACAATTTATTGTGCAAAAAGAAATATCCTTGGTTAAATAAAACGGACGATTTCGTAGCACAGTTTCAAGCTTTGCCATATACATCAATCAAACACAACCGCACTTCAAAATTGGACCGGAGGTGGGTCAGCATTGGATACATTTATCCAATATGGGAAACAGGATACAATGCTAACTACACACAATCATGGCAGCCGTAAAAGAGCCCCCACAGAAAATGTGTGGGTCGTGGATATTTGTTTTACCCGGGAGAATCAGCGACCTTCAACATGGCGGCATCTTCCGCAACAACTTACCAACGAGCACGCAGTACGATACCTTGCTTTATCGAGCATGGCGTCCAACGAGATACCTTGAATGTCACGCGTCCCAAGACCGGCCAATCAGACAGCGTTTGAGAGCTAGCTGACAGCATAGCTTGTTTGTTTCCGTTGGTATGATAGATCAGATAGATATAATAAGCTCTGAATCTCACGCTGATGTCATTGTGTTCCAACTCCCTGAATGGCGGCCACTATATGACTGACCAAAACGAGAGATTCCCAACTTGTCTATATACTACATCTAGGAATGGAAACAGGTAACTGTGCATGACAGATGAACAAGAGGTCAATT
Source organism: Flabesymbios commensalis (assembly GCA_964017125.1). Classification (NCBI taxonomy): domain Eukaryota; kingdom Metazoa; phylum Annelida; class Polychaeta; order Terebellida; family Flabelligeridae; genus Flabesymbios; species Flabesymbios commensalis. The sequence continues at coordinate 9,428,069 of OZ024918.1, read as the reverse complement.
CTTGGTGACCTTTTATGACACATTTATGAATCTGAAACATCCAATGAGGTTTAAATCTCAGACACACCGCCAAGATGACCACATAGACAGAATAACTGATTGTAGCACTCGATACGGCCAGGCTCCTGCGGTAGCACTCGCACTCGCGTGAGACTGGCCAAGGGAAGATGCATGGCAGTGACTGAGAGCGCTCTCGACCCAAAGGTCTGGAAAATGACTACAACATTTTAAGGACGTAGTGGAAAATGAGCTGAGGATCCGTAGATGTAGGTGAAATGTGGCTGATTCTCATCTATTATCGACCTGATTAATCACGATAAAGTCTTAGATATCAGCGTCCAAAGAAGTTGTACACGTTTTGTACGGACACAATCTGCGGCTAAAACCTTCAGTTTCAGTCACGTTAGGGCTACACGTATGTCTGTTTAGTGTACTGCTGTGCTCTGCAAAGCCAAAATGCAGTAGCTGCTCGTTTTTCAAGGAAGCAATTACTGCCTTTTGTTTTTGCAAGATCAGAGTGGAACCAGAAAATACGACGCGTTGACCCAATGTTGGCTTAATAGTCCAGTTGTCAAATGACATTTTTTACTCAAGCGTGTTTCGCGGTATGGACGATGTTTTATGATTGATTCTGGTTCTAAGGGATGTCCTGAGCAGAAATCAGCCGGGTGCCACTTTGTCACCCTTGGGCGGAATTTTTTAAGGGCAAAAACAAAATGGCCGCCAAATATTTCAAGGTCAAATATGATTTTTCAACAAATGAAGCCAGCAACAAGTGTAATACCTCATTAATACCTGATTTTGACTGGGCAATCCATTTCTTGTATTATTTTGATGACCCAAGGTCATCTTCAAGGTCAAAAAGTCAATTTCAAGGGCAAACAAGCAAAAAATACCATAAAGATAGGAACATGTGTAATACCTCTTTCACATGGGATTTTATCTGAAAATCGATTTATGGTATTATTTTGTTGATCCAAGGTTAGCTTCAAGGGCGAAAGTCCTTTCCAAGGTCAAAAACAAAATGGTTGCCAGATATTTCAAGGTCAAATATGATTTTTCAACAAATGAAGCTGGGAACTAATGTAATACCTCATTTTCATGTGATTTTGACCGGGCAATTCATTTATTGTATTATTTGCATGATTCAAGGTCGTCTTCAAGGTCAAAAGGTCAAATATCAAGGTCGATTAAGCAAAACTACCATTTTTTTACAAATAAAGCTAGGAACATGTGTAATACCTCTTTTGTCATGCAATTTTGACTGGGCATTCTATATCTGATATTATTTTGATTATTCAAGGTCATCTTCAGAGTCAATGGGGTCAATTGCAAGGTAAAATAAGAGAAATATCATTTTTAACAAATAAAGCTAGGAATGTGTGTAATACCTCTTTTTATGAGAAATCCAATTATAGTATTATTTAAGTGATTGAAAGTTATCTTCAGGGTAAATTTCAATTTAACGTCATCAAAAGTCAATTAACAAACATAAATAACAAAAAGTGTTTACGGGCCTGTTTAAAGGGTAATGAGGCAGTGAAAGGTAACGAGGAGGTTTTAAAATGGAGCGTTAAAGAGTGACAAAATGCATTAAAAGGTGGCGGGGTGGCATGAAAGGGCTATGGAACAGTGCCAAGGAAGTATGTTAACGGGTGATGGGGAGATGCTAATGGTTAATGGATAGATGTCTAAGTGAAATGAGAATGCATTGAAGACGATGGAGAATCGTTAAAGGGCAACGGAGAAGCGTTAAATGATGACGGTGAGTCGTTGAAGAGCGACGGAAAGGCGTTAAAGGCTGAAAAAAAATGTTAAAAGTGATGTGGATGCATTAAAGTTTGACGGAGAGGCGCTAATAGGCGCTGCAGATGCGTTAAATGGCGATGTGAATGTTTTAAAGGACGATGGTGAGGCATTGTTATAATAAATGGTGATGGGAAAGTGTTAAATGACGATGGGAAGGCTGTAAAGGGTGACCATGAAACGTTAAACGACGATGGAAAAGCGCTGAAGGGCAATGGGGAGGAGATAAAGTGTGCTGGATAGGCGTGTGAGGGTGAGGAGAAAGTGTTAAAAACAGCGGAGCATTGCTAAAGGGCGACGGATAAGCGTTAAATGGTGACTCAGAGACGTCAAAGGGCAACGGAAAAGTAATAAAGGTTGATGGAGATGCATTAAAGGGTGAGGAAAAACGCTAACAGGCGCTGCAAATGCGTTATATGGCGATGGGAAGGCGTTAATGGGCAGCGAGGAGGCGTTGAAGGGCAATGAGGAGGCGTTGAAGGACAACTGAGAGGCGCTAAGGGGCGAAGAAGAGGCGTTAAAGAGTCATGGGGTGTGTTAAAAGTTGTTGGGTGGCACGACAGGGCTATTGAACGACGTTAGAGGGTGACGAGGAAGCATTAAATGACAGTGATGCGGTGGTGCTAAAGGGTGATGGATATGTACTTAAGGGCGATAAGAAGGCGTTAAAGACGACGTGGAATCGTTAAAGATCAACTGAAAAAAAAAAAATTATGACGGAGAGAAGTCAAAGAGTGACGGGAAGGCGTTAAAGGGCCAAGAAAAAGTGCTAAATGTTGATGGAGATGCACTAAAACGTTGATGGAGAGGTGTTAAATGGCGATGAAGAGGCGGTAAATGGTGATGGAAAGGCGTTAAATGGTGATCGGAAGCCGGTAAAGGGCGATGAGGAGGCGTTACATTGCACCGAAGAAGCGTTAAAGGGCGACGGAAAGGTGTTAGAGGAAAAAGAAAAAATATAAAGGTCGACCCAAAAGCATTAAAGGGCAATGAGAGACGTTAAATGGCAATGGGGAGGCGTCGAAGGACCATGGGGAGGCGTTAAAGATTGATGGTGAAGCGTTAACATGTGACAGAGAGTTAAAGAGCAATAGAGAAGCGTTCAGTGTGAAGAAGAGGCATTAAAGGGCGACAGAAAGGCCTTCAATTGCAATGAAAAGGCGTTAAACAAAAAGGACGTTCAGGATGAAGAAGAGGCGCCAAAGGGCAACGGAAAGCCTTCAATTGCAAAAAAGAGGCGTTAAACTAAAAGCTACGGAGACGCATTATTGTTTCTCTTAATGCCCACAGCCCCTTAATGCCTCTCTCTCACCTTATAACGCCCCCGGTTGCACTGTAACGCTTCTTGTGGCCCATTAACCCCTCCTCATTTCTCTTTAATATGCCTCCTCATTGCCCTTTAATGCCTTTTCATTATCCTTTAGCGCCTTCTCATTGTCCTTTAATACCTCCTCATCGACCGTTAGAGCTTTTCCATCACTCTTTAACACATCTCTGTTAATTGCCATTCAATACCTTCGAGCCGATCTCTTCACCTTGAGCATGTTAAATCATTTAAAGCCAACAGAATTAGATTATCCAGTCAAAATAAAACCCAACACAAGGTATTATACGTGCTCCAATTGCTAACATATATGCTAACAATTATATTTGACCTTGAGGATGACTTTAAATCACCAAAGTGAATAGGAAAAAAGCATTTTTCGCTCAAAATCCCACGAAAAAAAGGTTTTTACACATGCTCTAGCTGTATTTGTTGAAAATCAAATTATCCTTTACTTGACCTTAAAATTGACATTTTGACCTTAAAGATGACCTTTTATCATCAAAATAGTATGAAGAATAGATTATTCAGTCAAAAATCACACCAAAAAGACGTATTACACTTCTTTATAATTTGTTTCTAAAAGATCATATTTTTACATTTTTGACCTTGCAAGTGACCTTTTGACCTTGAAAATGACCTTGGATCATATAATACCATAAATGGATTTTTCAGACAAAATCCCATGAAAAAGAGGTATTACACATGTTCCTAGCTTTACTTGTTAAAAAGGGTATTTTTGCTTATTTAACCTTGAAATTGACTTTTTGACCTTGAAGATGACCTTAAGTCATAAAAATAATTCAAGAAATAAATTGCCCAGACAAAATCACATTAAAATGAGGTATTACACTTGTTCCTGGCTTTATTTGTTGAAAAATCATATTTGACCTTGAAATATCTGGCGGTCATTTTGTTTTTGTCCCTAAAAAATCCGCCCAAGGGTGCCAAAGTGGCACCCGGCTGACTTCTGCTTGGGACACCCCTTAGTATCAGAATCAATCATAAAACATCGTCCATACCGCGAAACACGCTTTAGTCAAAATCCACTGGACTATAATGGCGTAGACGGTGGGCCAACATTAGGCCATCATTTGTTCAACGCGTTGTGTTTGCTCGGAACCAATGCATAACTCCAGAGATAGGGGCTGATCCAAGGCATGTTGGGGTCAGTGAATATTGCTCTACGTCACTTCCTGCACAATCATGGAAATATCGCGACAGAAGGAAGCCCGAAGCCGGGACTATGCGGTATGCCCTACTCTTATTTCGAATGACTTCTTTAAAGTGCACAGTACCATAGGAAGCACTGTACATGCCAGGCTTTTGAACAGTTTGGAGCACTGTATAAAAATTACGCACAACTACGATAACAAATTCCCTGTCCGACTGGGATTCGAACCTGGTACCTCTATGCTACAACCCCCAGTCGCTACGAATTAGCCATCGGGACCGATCAAGGTATGCTGGAGTGAAGTCAAAGCTGTAGGTGTGGATATGATAACTGCATGGCAAACAAAATAATGAAGCTGCCTTATTGTCATCTTCATCTTTTATATTATTGCTATTAACCCTTGTGCTGCTAGGACAGTATATATATATATATACATCAACACCTCGTGTTTCAGGGGAACCAATACACTACTCAAGAGATGTAGGGTCAGATCCAGAGAGTAACCCTTGCGTTGCTAGGACCGTATGTAAATACGTTTAAAGTGCAAGCTTCAAACCAGATAAAACGTCACCGAAATCAATCAAATAATTTGATCAGTATATCGTCCCAGGGGTTAGTAGGTGCTAAGTGGCAGCTGAGCAACTTGTAGCTCCAAGGGGACGATAATTAAATAATTTATTTTCTGAGGTGTCCATTTTTCGTCATATGAAGCTGGAAATTGTGTCAGCATATCCAGCTTCAAATGAATGAATAATAGTAACACGGTTAACCCTTTCAGACGTCAGATTCTGATCCCCGCACTGTAAGAATTAAAATATTTATAATGGCCGTAGACCCATAACACAGGTATTCCAATGAAGCGGAAAAAGCTAACTAAGACAATAAGGTTGATTCAAATTTTAAAAACCCTTTGATCCCCATGATTTAAACAAATATATTTCAGCGTGTAAAGGCTAATAGAAAGGCAGTGAAGCATCATAAACTCTGCGTCAATGCTGGGTCAATGTTAAAGACGTTGGACCAGCCTTGAAACATCGTCAGACTTAACGGAGGTGTCCGGTGGGTCGTTGACCTTGCACGCGTCGAACACCATCCTCGAGAAATACCGGGCAATACCTTTCCTGAGATTTTTGAAATCCGAGCGAGGTTGGCGTCAGTCTCAGGCCGCGGGGCTAAGACGGAAGGCTCCGCATGATGCGCGGAGAAGCTGCCAAACCCGCAGCAATTACTAGCCGTGCGATTGATAAACTATCCCCCAACTTGACCTACATTCTACGGACGTCAGAACGGGGCTGACTGGCCAGGATTGATACGTCTTCGCAAACAGCACACGTAACAATATATAGGGCCCTGTTAGTCAAAAAACGCTAGGGATAAAAATGGTGATAGTATTTCTGGCAAATTTCCGTACTTCCACAGTATCCTCCAATAGCTGATATAATGACAGGATGACATCTGGTAAGGATCACAATATACGTTTTATATAAATAAGTTTAATATATATTCAGGCTAAGAGTCGCAGGGGTCCTCGATAATTTGAAAAATATCTAGTAAACCAAAAAACATTCGGAAGTGGGTGGGTGGCTCGACAGCTAATTTGGAAAGTGTTCTCTCTCTCGCTGTTAGCTTGAAGTACGGAGGGGACATCAGACTCAGTCTACGGTGAATATTAACCTTTAACCCTTATAACGCTCAATTATATTTGTTTAAAACATGGAGACTAAAGAGTTTTTTTTCAATTTGAGATCATCATGAACATGTCTTAGTGAGCTCTTTTCGGTTCTTTTGAATACCTATGCTGTGGGTCTACGGCCTTTATACATATTATACGTCTTATAAAGTCAAAATCGCGTCAGATTCTGACATATAAAGACGGTCCCTGTGCTGGAAAGGTTAAAAAGCTAAGCACGACTACTCGTTTTAATATGTTTTAATAGGCAATCAAATCACTGTTATTTGGGAATAAAATGTGTGCTTAAGCATCAAGATTTGCAATTGTTTGCTCTCAAACTAAGCAAATATGAGTAATTTTTACTCACTTCAAGTTTTGGGTCGCGGTAGCATACACTTTTTTATCCAACATCATTGGCCTACAGACAATGGTGTATCATCGACAAAACCACATTCCCGTAATTCAGCCAAATCAATGGTGCTTCCTCCGGTAATTTGACACCGTCCATCTATCTACGTGCAACCATATACACCCATACAGAAATGTGTTAATAACACGATGTCACAGGCAGCGGCATTAACCTATAGAACATTGATGTCGACTAAGTTAAACATTCTGTGTATTTATTAGCACCTGTTAAAGTAAAATATGCCTTCAATTTTCAAACACTGATATCTGTTGGGACTTCAATTTCACAGCTGACATACATGCTCAGTCACTTGACGTTGTGGATCGCAATTGGCAACATATTGGATAAAACTCCACACAATTTGGTGAGCATTATTTAAATCATTTAAAAGTAGGTTTTTAAATAATAAATAAATAATAAATAAGAAGACAATTATTTTAAAACTCCGATTTCGGGTAGACCTCCTCTTTTTTTCTTGTAATGTTTTATAGCATATAAAATTCTGCCCGCCTTCTGTCATTAGATAGGTGACGTCTTGAACATCTTGACCCCGTTAACATGGAAGGAAAAGTAATCAGATTAGTAGGCCAGTCTGAGTAGGAGATTGCGTGATAATTCGACAGAGGGGCTTCTCTCCGGGACCGGTTGTTTGCCAAATAAGAAACAATTATTTGTGCGCAAAATCGAATGAGGCGGAAATAGCCAAGCTGTCTTGCAACGCTGGTTAAGTTTCTGATGATTTAGTTTTGTGTCAGATAATAAGCTAGGGACACACCCAGCCAACACAATAGACAATAGACTGTAGACAATAGACAATAGGCAATAATTTATTAAAGCCCAACGTGCTATAGAACGCACCATATGTAAAATAATACAACACATTTTATAAACTCATAATCGAGATTATATACATATAGCACTGTGAAGGCTGATTTAAAAATGAAGTAAACAAATATCGAAAGAATCTTTTAAATAATGAATCATTTTTATTCACATTTGGATTTTGATGTGATATAATGTTTTAAAATTTTAGCACTTTCGTTTGGTCGTTAGTGACACTATTTAGGTAAGAAATGTGTGTTTTTACTGCGCACAAAACCGGACATTTTACAATAAAAAGCATTTCATCAAATACTGTTTTAATGCTGGGAAAAAGTTTGGACAATGGGCAAGAATCAAGTTTTTTTTCCGAAGCAGCTATATCATAGCTTAAAAATAACAATAGGCCAACAGTTAAAAACTAAAATGCTGAAAAATTAATTCCTACTATTCCTATTGTACCATTGTTGATGCTGAAAAAAATCGTTCTGTATAGTAAATCAATCGTTATTGTTGCACCATTTTTGATTCACTGGGGAACGCAGTGCTATGACGAAATTTGTTACGTATAATACATAATCATAACAAAAATGCCTCATAATTTATGACTTTTGTCACGCAGTCAAACACATGGTTTGGTACAAGGCACACTCCACAGGGAGATAATTTAAGGATAGAGCTTAAACAATACCTCTCGGTCACATCAATAAATTAGAGATGGTATTCCCAAGAGATGTTTACCAATGCTTGATTCATGCTGGGCCAGCATCGAAGACGGTGGATCAACAAGAACCCAACATTGGTAAACGTCTCTTGTTTACTAGATAAACTCGAGCACCTTGCATGCCAGCAGAGGCTGAAGTCGCTTTATGTAGCAAAAACTGTCAACAAATAAACATCAAACTTAAACTTAAAAGCTTAAGGCTGGGCTAGCGTCGTAAACAGTGGGCCAACAAGAAGCCAACATTGTCTCGATATATTGTGCTTGCTGGGCAGACGATGATTTGTCTTCTGCTGTCGATGGCTAATTCGGTCCGGTTGTGACTCGCTGGCTGACGTTCTGGTCACAGATCCCGACAAGAGACGACAATCCCGGACTATCATCCGCCGTGTAAAGCCAGAAGGCAGTATCTGCTCACTTTACAAGTAAGCAGATACTGCCTTTTGGCTTTGCAAGGCACTACATAACCCTGATGCGGTACACCCGTTATGTATGTATCACCCTGGTGTAGTCTGAGAGAGAGGGACGAGCAGGGGACGAACAGGGGTCGTGTTTCTATTTCTGCTTTCAAGAATAGAGTGTGGCTGAAGAGACAGACTTAAAGTGGCGACCCTCCCCCCTCTTGTTTGAAAAATCGGTTTCATTGTAACGATGGAGTTATGCGTTATTGTGATTACAGAATGTGCGTTCAAGTGATGATGGTGGTGCAGTGGTTAGAGCTTGCGCATCTGATTCTCTAGTAGAAGGTGGTAAGTTCGAACCCCACCGCTACCACTGCAAGTATGCCGTATCCACCGTATCCAATCTGCTAATTTCAACCGGAGCTCTAAAAAAATCAGCATCTTAGGCGTTAGGTAGGCCTAATTTGAGTGTGTAAGTTATCTCACCTCTTTTTTGTGTTATATCCATCATTTACTTACTATAAGGGAGTACTTATTTAAAAATTATTTTTGTATCTCACATGCTTATCATAATAATATCACACCCTGCATTCGACGTATTCACATGCTGTGATGATCCCTCTGTCGTACTATGATGACCGCATATGCGGTCCTCATAGTAGACAATCACCACATGTTACTAAGCTGGATACAGGGTGTGATATACGCTCCAGACATTAGAGAAGGGAGCTCGAGACTCGGGGGCTGGCCAACCAGCAAGCAACTAGCTGAATCATCTAAAAGGTAATGTTTAATGATGGTAAAATATTAAAAATGATGATAAATGGCGCTAAGGGTCTTAATGTTATTATGATGACGCCCATTGTGTTCGATTGGTGTATTAATACTAATAAAAATATAAGAAGAACAAGACAGTCAGTCAGAATGGAAACCTCGAGGTCCGGATCCTGGATCCGGATCGTAATCCGAATCAAACCAAAATGTAATGGTTTGATCCTTGGCAAAAGTTGCAAACAAATGCTTTCATTGCTTTGTAAGTATTTCTGATTGCGGACATATAAACAGACAAACAAATCACACCACCAAAACATAACCTCCTTTGGCAGAGGTAATAAGAATACGCGACTGGAAACTGTAATATTGATATCTGGTCGGTATTAAGTACCCAAGATCAATTGTATCTAGTGTGAGCCAAAATTTTAAGAGAGAAAAACAATTTTAATTCCTAGCTACCACTTGGACAATGAAGTTGTCTTCACCTCGTTTGGTGTTGATAGCTCTACTCACTTAACAAGATACCCAATTTTGATTTATTGCTGGGGTAGCGTCTACGACGCTGGTCCAGCATTAAAATCAGCATTGCGCAGACTTTGGTTTATGTCGCCACTTTAGCGCCTTGGAGACGGCCCTTTTACTCAGGTGTGTCGTTAAATCCGACTCATCAATAACTACCGTTATTACATGCGGGTGGATTCTGCTCTAAATTGAAAGAAAAACATTAACATTTAAAAGTTATTGGCACTTATTAAATTCAAGTGTCGCGAAGGTGATAATTTAAAAAAAAAACGTCGCCATGTTACTGAATGCTGTTTCTCACATTCTGATGGGGCTTCCTTCATGATCCAGGTTTCCCATTTCTTGAGCTCTTTTTTGTTCATGCATGCATGACTGAGTGGTATAGCACAAACAAAAAAATAATAATTACAACATAACATGACTTAAAGAGTGTTTTGTTGTTTTAACGGCCCTTCATCAATGTCATACAATCCAAACTCCAGCTAGCAGGCTCTGTCTGTCGTGATATTGCACCACAATATGATCATAACCTCTTATAAAATTTAAAACAAACTCCTTGGAGGGCAATAAAAAATGCGATCAAATATCGAATGTAGGTGGGTATATTTAGAATGCAATTATTACATTCTAAACCATACCATTTTCTAAAAATTATATTAATTGTCGTTTATTAAAAAAAATAGGTAGACGTTACATAATTTTACGGTACAAATTTCCAATCTTAATTTTTACAAATTTCTGCTACGAAAAGAGGATCACATGAGACTTCACCGGAAAGAGGATGATTTTTTCGGAAAGTTGATGATGTGTCAATATTACATGCGGAACATTTACATTATAACGAGTTGACTTCGGGGTAACCAGACAAAAAAGTACAGAAAATAATCATTAAATTTGCGGGTACTTGACTTTGAGCTCAATTTTCATCACTTTCGCACAATAATACAGCTCCACAGCAATCACAATTGTAAAGAGGAAAACATTTCTAATACGACGAACTATAATTTGCCCCTATTACATTCTGAGCCTTAAACTCCTCAAATATGGGTCTAAATTGGAACCAGCTACACGCCTAGTTCATGCTAGTTTTGAATAGAATAAAAAAAATGAAAATTGTGTTTATGAAAAACTCCAGCGTCATTCAATTCATTTACACGTTTCTGGGAATTAGGGGGGGGGGGGGGGGTGAATAGGCAAACCATATTCCATTCAATTGTAAAATTGATTTATCACCCCTAAGTAAGGCAAAAAACTTCACGATTTGTGTAAAAACCTAGAGCAGTAAAACTAGAATTTCAGGCGGGATATTTTATGCTGTGTGATTCTAGGAGTCTGGTAGGTTGCCAAGTAAACGTGTAATTTCACGAACCGAAACATCTGCCGCCTCAAGTGAGACATCCAGACTAACGCTGGATCGACATCTGTCCAGCGTCTGACATGATGGCCCGACATTCGCCCGGCGCCGGCCCAATGTGAATGTTCCTGTGAGTTTTACTTTGAGGCCGTTCAGTGACCTTCAAGTCCTTGAGCCACTTCCCAGGTGACGCAAGCCATTGAACCGGTGTTGGTCTAATGTTGGGCCAACATTAAGCCCAACATCGGGCGGTCCTCGAGTTAATCGTAAACAGCGTAGAAAACGTAGTGGCATTTGTGAATCTTGTATCAAAGGTCGTAGAAAGTATGGTGTCCATTTACAAAACACTGTGTAAAAGTGGAGTATTCTGATAGCAGTATATATGTACTTCAAGTCATTTTCGGGTCAAACGCTTATCACAAGCCCTTAGCCACCCATAATGTCGTTATGATTAAATTTTGTATTTAACCCTTTTAGCGCTAAGCATGACAATAATCGTTTTTATTCTATTCTATGAGAAGGGCCAATGACAGTTATTGGGAAGGTAAATAGTGGTTAAACGCCAAAATGTTGTGTGCCGCGATAGCCAGGCACAACTTTGGGCTAACGTAGATCCATGGATTGGGTATCATAGAGATCAACTAACAAATAATTGCTCGACAACTAAATTTAAATATTTTGGCAAAGAGGCCAACATAATTTATACAGGACCCCCTCCACTTTTTTCAAAACTCTGGAATCGCCCTGTTCTCCCAAGCGATCTGCACTGGATACAAATACAGGCATCGAACCTGTCAGAGATCCATGCATCCATGTGATCCATAGACTGGGTATCACAGGGATCACCGCCCCGGCATCTCCCTCTCACATCCAAAACTCTCCCAGGGACAGACCCACCACCGCCGAGACATTCACCCGGCTCTGGACCAGCATTAAACCAGCGCTGGACCAGCGTGTCGAGGCAGCTCGGAGTTTTTCACTACAGTGTTGAGAGCCTCACATCCCACCCAGGTGTAACATTCAGGAATTTGGGTCAAAAACATAACTCAGCAAAGACAAACCGTTCAAGTTGATGTGACGTTGCCCAACGTTAAACTTCCATTGCGTGAATGAGAGCTGGTCGTTGGGAGAGATATTTTTTCTTTTTATTCATAATTCTTCAGAATTAGGTCTGGCAACCTCAGTACATTAACGCAATGTTTGATGAATGTTAATGCAGTGTCTGCGACGCAGGCCCAACATTTAACCAACATTGGGTCAATGTTCCGTTTTGCTGCCAATACAGATGGCTATGGAGCCTGGTGTGTCCGAGTATTATTTTCTAGTCCCGCAAGAGGTGATGGCTCAAGGCTCTCGGCAATATCTGAAATGTTCAGCAACGCTTCAGCGAACTTCCGAAATGTGCCACAACGCTTTAGGAAATATCTCGAATGCATCACCAACGGTTCAGTTAACGTTCAAAATACTTAACAACGCTTCAGCTAACGACATATAGGTTTATCAACGCTTTGACGAGCGGATAAAATGTTCAGCAACGCTTCAGTCAATGACTGAAATGTTTAGCAACGATTCATTCAATGACTGAAATGTTCAGCAACGCTTCAGTCAATGACTGAAATGCTCTGCAAAGCTTTATTCAATGACTGAAATGTTCAGCAACGCTTCAGTCAATGACTGAAATGCTCAGCAACGCTCCAGTCATTGAAACTATTTGCAATGCTTCAGACAATGGCTGAAATGCTCGACTATAATTGAAAGAAGGGATGAAAAAATGTATATAGCGCAGTTCATCTAACATAGTTATTCGATGTGCTCGCAACGCTTTAATGACTTAAATATTCAGCAACACGTAAGTCAATGGCTGAAATATTTAGCAACGATTAAGTCAATAGCTGAAATATTCAACAACGCTTCAGTCAATGGCTGAAATAATCAACAACGCTTCAGTCAATGGCTGAAATATTCAACAACGCTTCAGTCAATGGTTTTAATATTCAGCAACGTTTCAGTCAGTGGCTGAAATATTCAACAACGCTTCAGTCGATGGCTGAAATATTCAGCAGCGCTTAGTCAATGGATGAAATATTCAGCAACAATTATTCAATGGTTGAAATATTCAGCAACACTTAAGTCAATGGTTGAATTGATCAACAACGCTTTAGTGGACGGCTGAAATGCTCGGCAACGCTTCAGTAAATGGCATACGCTACCTTGTCCCCTGGAGCACATCTCACGCTCCCCATACGTTACCTAATGGTTTACTGTTTTTCTTAGAATGTTCCCACACCTGACAAATATACCGTCCAGCTTCATTACAGTCTCCTCACTTTATTCAGGTCGAGTATCCATCTTGTTTATAAACAGCGGCGATAATCATGCAGTAAGAATAGTGATAATTATGTTGTGTTTTTTAATTTTATTAATGTTGACATCATTTACAATCATCTTACGAATAAATGGTGCTGATTTTCATGATTTTATCAGGTTCAATTCGCCTAACGTGGTTATCATGCTTGAAAAGCGCCTGCACGATAATAGCGCCTACCGATTTATAATCAAAACCACTTCTTCCTGACCTGATTTCTTCATTGAATTCACAATCTCAGGCGTGAGTAAAGCCTGGATAAGGCCCAAGATTGGTCACTGGCATAACATGCATAAGTCAGGCCAGTGACCAGTCTAAGTGAGTCGATATTATCAATGTTGATCAACCTGGTTTAAGGTGCTCATAGCATATCTCCCAGAGCATTGATGACTACTACAGTCATTCTGTGTTTTTGTTAGCCCCTGTATGATTCTGTTTTCTTTTCAAGCACGAAACAAATGTTTCTGTAATCTTGAAACACTTATATAAGTTGGGAACACTGTATATTTAGATAGATACATCAGATTAGTCGACATATCGACCAATATTACGGCCAATATATCGATGTTTTGAAGGAGGCTAATATATCCGAAAAACTTTTGTCTCTTTCATAAATAGAGACAATTTTCATTCATTTCAAGTAATGAAAAACACAGAGAGACTTCGATATTTAGTCACCTGAAGCTAAAATTTCATCAGGACCAGAATTAAGCTAGTTGAGTAGATGTGAAACCCGGTTTTGATGTTTCAGATCAGCGAGTTGAGTGAATACGTCCAAACCCAACTGAGCTACATGCCTCAGACTGTAGAGTATTTATACGAGCTATGTATATTATTAAACATCCTTCTTTTACCTATCGGATTGTATGAGATATTGGCCTTGGACCTTCAGCATACATACCGCTGCAGGAGGCATACATCATGTTACTGACTAGGGATTGAAGGCAGAAAGCAGCCAGAATTCTGACAAACCCACGTCTTATCGCCTCCTATTTCATTCCTTGACCATTTGCCAGATCGAACGCTGGCTATTTTGACGCTCGTCAGCGACGCTTTATGGCCTGCTTTCACCTAGAACGATTTTTTTATACAACCTGAGCCCAGGCAGTGCCAATAGAACGAAGCGCTTCTCGAAAATGTCTGGAAATCTTGTTTCGCGGATGCGAACTCCCTTCTCCCTTTAAAATACTTACAGAATATTATTACATATCCGAAGTTATACCTCGTGGAAATAAAATGGCCTGCCTGCCTTTCACTTTGAACACAAAGCAAGATATGAAGAAAACATATTGATGAACATCGTCACGACATTTGAGCATCGTGTTTGTACCAGTATGTAGTATGTTCAAACAACAGTAACCACTTCATGGCTGGTAAGCAGTTACTGCTGTTTGCATTTGAGAGTCTGTATGGCGTTATGTTGCAACAAATCGGCCCAATAGTCGGTTCCAAATGTTGAGCTAGTCATAAGAACGTTGTGGCAACGCTTTGTGATGAACCTAACGTCTGATGGCAGTTTGTATTAAAGGTCGTATCTGTTGCTTTGCAAAGTGTCAGATACAACCTTTTGATACCAAGATGACGGTATGTTCTCTGCAGAATATATCAATAACAGCCTACAGCCTTCAAGTACGGGCCACAGTGTTGGTATAATGCTGTGCCATTGTCTGCGACGCTGGCCCAGCATTAAACCAACCAACACCAGGTCAACATCGCGTGTACATTTAGAGCTTTCGGACAGGTACAGCATGAGTTCTACATGAAGTCAACGGGTGGAAGAGATCAAAATACGCATTTCAATACCGAGGTGAGAAGAGTAAAGAAAATAACGGATATAAAAAGGGTGTATCTGCCATTTTGTGAAATGGCAAATACACCCTTTCATATCCGAGGGGACGATACGGATGGCAAATTACTATTTATAGTGATATTTTTTTTGATAAATGCGTGAACATTGTTTAAACGTCGCTTTCTGTACAATGTGGCAATATCGCGAAATATTTTACATGGCACTCAGTCAGGCAGCTTTAAACCTTTTAAAACGCGGTGATCTAATTTATTTGACGTCAGAATCTGACGTCTATAGACGTCAGATTCTGACATATAAAGACGATCCCCGCACTGAAAGAATAAAAATATTTACAATGGCCGTAGACCCATCACATAGGTCCTCAAATAAAGCAGAAAGAGCTAACTAAGGCATTTGTGATGATCAAATTAAAAAAAACTTTGATTGGCATGGTTTATACGAATGTATATATGAGGGTTAGCCACAACAGCAGTGCTCATGTATGCCCTGGTACACTCAGGGTACGAGCATACAGCCGAACCTAATGAGTTATCGGAATCGGTCTGTATTCAGAAAAATTTATGATACCAAGACTATATATTATATATCCTTGATGACACCTATATCGTCAACCACATAGAAGCCAAAGTGTTGTACTCATTTGAGTGCAGATAGAACTATGGGCTACCGGCGTGTAGCGAGGGCTGACGATATAACTAGGGGCTCAGACAAATACATACAGACATACATGGTCTGTAACAGATCCTTTTATGTCTAATGTATTTATTAATCAAATCTTCTATATACAACAAATGACATACACTCTAAACAATGTAGGTTCTTTAAAAAGAACCCTTCAGTACACCATGCAACCCCTGCAAGGGTTCTCCTGGGGTTGCATGGTGATTGTACTGAAGTGTTCCTTCTAAAGAACCTATATTGTTTAGAGTGTAGTGAAACACTTTTTTACTTTTGCCACATGTTGAATGTTGGCTTCACTATGAGCTCCGTAACTAGCTGGTTGTAGCTCCAGTACTCGGCCGTGAAAAGTAAGCAGTTACTGCTGTTTGCCTTTGCACTGCTATACTATCTGTCAATGCCAAGTAGACAAGCATCCCTGATACTTTAATAATCTCTGGCTCAGGGATTATCCCTTAAAACGTTGAATAATTTGTGTATAAAACCTGGAGACCAAAGTTTTTGTTTCAATTTGAAATCATCAAAAAAGTCTTAATTAGTTCTTTCCGCGCTGTATTTGAATACTTATGTTATTGGTCTATGGCCATTATACATATCTTTTATTTTTTAGTGTGGGGATCGACTTTAAACGCCAGAATCCCGTCTATAGACCTCGCTGTAAGGAATATATGTAGGTTATCACTGTAGACTTCATTTACCATGTACAATATACACAGTAATATAGAGTACATAGATACAGGATCACCCTAGCCTAGGAGAAGCGAGGCGTTATTGCAATGTTGCTAATGATCGACAGCGTTACCAACATTAACATTAGCCCTTAAAACGCTGAATTCTTTTTGTAAAATCCATGGAAACCAAAAGGTTTTTTCATTTTTAAATCATAAATGTCTTAGTCTACCGCGACCCACAGGCCACAACTTGAAGTAGATGAAATTTAATCATATGTGTTTAATTAGAGAGACCAAACATTTACAATTCGTGATGTTTAAACACTCATTTCGATCCCCAAACTGTGATTTACCCTGCTAACGAAACAGATTTAAAACGACTTGTATTAAGAAAATAATCTGTGATGCATTGGAAGCAAACTATTGTTCTTATTTACAATAGTCTGGACCGATCGTTCAAAATCCGCGCATGGTCAACTACTGGTCATTGATTTATCTCATAACACGATACATTTATTATATGTGTGTAAGCTATTGAAATGTACTGTATTTACACACTGTCAAAGACACGACTAATGGGTTTTTAAAAATAAACCTATGGATATTTGGAGAAATATGCACTGTTGTTTGCCTTAACACGCTAGATTATATTATAATGCATTAACAGGGTCATATTAGGTGATGGTGGTGCAGTGATGTGATGGTATTTGCTGTCAGACTCTCCCAACACGGCTCAATACCTCTAGTGTTTTTACCCTTTCAGCGCGGGGACGGCGTTAGACGTCAGAATCTGTCATTAATTGACGTCAGATACTGATGTCTAAAGTCGATCTCCGCACTGAAAGAGTAAAACCTTCATAATGGGCGTACACCCATAACATAGGTATTCAAATGAAGCAGAAAGAGCTAACTAAGAAATATATGAATATTTCAAATTGAAAAAAAACTGTTATCTCGATTTATGGAGACACACTTCAGCACTTGAAGAGTTAACACTGATTATCAGGGTGTCACAAATAGATGTGACGTTTTTGACCTGGACTTAATGGAGTCGCCAGGTACTCCACGATCCCTGGGTGGTCTGTCTGACAAAAAATAGCCACCGGCGCATTGTAAAGCTAGAATTGCAGAGAAATACGCTTGCGCTGTCACAACGTCCTCGAACGTTGGGACAACGCTGAGCAAACGTAAGGCACTTGTAGCGTTGCTTCAAGGCATTGCAACTAGGGACAAAGGCCTCGACCGGCTTGGTGACCGACTGTTGTTTGAGAGAACAGACAATGGGAGGTTGTGAACCTACATCGCGTCACAGCCAAACTACTGATTAGTAGGGCCGTTTCATAATATTCTGTCCTTTTTCTGTATTTATATTTCAAGCAGGAGCACCAAAGAAATTCAATAGATATTGACTTTCCAGGCTAAAACAAAGTACCCTGTATAAATGTATCAAGCATGCGACAATCACGTTTGAGGTAGGCCTACTATTATGTGATTTGTTAGCAATTACTTATTTGAAAGTTTTTCATTTCACGGCAAACAAGATGCGTTCGGCCAATGTCGGTCCACCATCTACGACGCTGGGCCAACATTTAAACAGCACTGGCTCAGTGCCTCGTGTTTGCTGGGAACCACTTTGCCACATAACATACGTCGTTTTAATTGTTGCATAGAAATATACTATGTTTTGATGTAGCACGATTGATGTGAAAATAGCAGATACTGTGTTTTATATCACAAAACCGATATACTGTGTTTTGATACTGTGTCTAAGATACGGTGTTTTATATTACACAGCCGAGAGGCTGACTATGAAGATACTGTTTGTTGGTATCACAAGCGGGGGTATTGACATGGAGGTGTGATAATAAAAGCCTGATTGCTGACCAAGCCATTATAGTTGCAGACCAATCGAGGCAATAACCCCGGGGCGGTTTAGCGAAATGTCCGAAAAAAGCATCGATGAAGCTTCAATATCAAAGTGCTGACTGTAATGGACCGGCTGGACTGTGCACGAATGAATAAAAGGGTAGTTTTGACCATTTTTTGTGCACATATGCCTACAGGCTAAATTTGACCATAACCTACTGATGTCGACTACGTCACAAATTCAAAATTCATGTTCTGACCTATTTTAATAGGTAGATAGTGTGCTTTACCACATAGTTTGCTATGTGGTAAAGCTCCTTACTGAATTGTTGCAGATGTATTTTTCATTCAGCATGTTCAGTGTAAGCTGGTAAATCCTACCTTACATTGAAAAAAATAATAATATTATTCTGGACGTACTTTGCATAGTCAGTCAATCCCTTAAGTACTGAGAGGGTGGATTCCTGTAGTGGAAGAGAATATTGAAGCTTGACCAAACCCTTGTTCATGTTGCCCCTTAATATGCCTGATGAAGACATATAAAACACTGGATGCTGGGCCAACATTGGCTCAATACTGGGTCAGTGTAATATGTGCCTGCAAGATACCAGACACAAAAGAGGCTAAACCAATGTTGATTTAATATTGGCCCAGCGTTTGCGACGCTGGGCCAACATCAAATCAACATTGGTTCAACGTCTCGTGTTTGCTGGGACATGCTTTTGATGAACTGACGTTACACAGATTTTAACAAGGCTGACCCGCCGAGGTTAATATGCTGAGTCATCAGAATGGTCCCCTCTCACAGTAAACTTTATCAAAATGACAGCATCATTTGAAGTAGGAGCGTGGGGTATTATAATAGGCTTACATTAAATCACTGTTATGAAATGAATAATCTCCCCCACATCTAGATTGGAATAAGCTATTTTTTTATCTATATTATGATACACTTACGGGTACATTTTAAAAAAACTTTATCAGAGTCACCCTAAAATATTGGAATATTGACGAAATCTATGCATTACCAAATCCTATAATATTAAAAAATCATTGCTTGACACATGCATTTTGGCGTTAGATCAAATATATACAGCAGTTAAATATTATAAAAACATGACCAATCTTTTTTTTCACTTTGTGGATTCATACTGAAAAAATTGTGGTTTAAAACGTATGTGAAAACATATTTATATAAGATAGAAACATGTGTGCTACTCGGATAGTCAACGAGACACAATCTGATAGCAACATAAAACGTGAAAATTAAGTTTTGAAAACGCAATCAAATGTTTTTAGTTTAAGCATATCCATCAACTAAAGATTATTTTTATAAATATGGATCAATTTAAGGCGGGTATAGACATTTGATATAAGAGTAAAACAGGACATATGCAGTGATTGATCAAGATGGCAACTTTAACCATCAGAATTGCTCAAATCTAGGTCATAGGTGTCGAATATTCTAGTCCAGACCGGAATAATTGGCCGCAAAGCTGGCCGAGGTAGCGCTCCCTATTGAACAAAAGAGGCTTGCCCAACATTAACCCAGCATTGTTTCAATATATCGTGTTTCCTATGATAAGATTCCAAATATATATACTATACAGGGCTCGTATTGTCGTACAAGTTATGATATTTCGTAGGCTTCTAATTGGTTGAGATGGCCATCTCGACCAATCCGTACAGAGATAGCTGGGCCAAATCTCATCGACGTGCAATTCTGGTTCACCAGTCGATGACATAACACAGTAAAGCGTGGTTCAATAGTGTTTAATGTTGGCATGAGGTTGTGCCAACGTTGTAGACGGTGGGCCATAATTGGGGCAATATCCGTTGGAATGCAGCCAAGGGCGAACAACAGTAACTGCTTACATACACGTTTATTACACAATAATGGGCTTGCTGGTGGATTCCCCCTGAATTCCATTTTTCCGGTTAGTCCGCCACAAAATGAATGTATATTTTAATAATTACAACTTTAACTTTAAAACATAACTAGTCTCCAAATCAGTCAGATATCCTGCGACAATTTAAATCATTAAA
The DNA here is from genome assembly GCA_964017125.1 of Flabesymbios commensalis. NCBI lineage: Eukaryota > Metazoa > Annelida > Polychaeta > Terebellida > Flabelligeridae > Flabesymbios > Flabesymbios commensalis. Next base: position 9,407,657 of record OZ024918.1, on the reverse strand, counting down.
ACATTAAAACAAAACTATCTCCGAATCGGACTGATAATCTGTGACAGTGGCAGTGTGTCTAGTTTAACAACAAGCTGAAATCAAAAGTCGATCAGGGTTAAACTTAGGCCTATAAATAGTTAGTTAGCAGAAAAAATTAACTGAGACATTAATGACGTCTTAAAGTGAACAACTCTTTGCTCTCCATAGTATATATCAAAATATGGCACCACTGTAAGGGATAGCCTATTAGTGTTAACCATTACAACACTAAAATATGTTTGTATTAGCCATGGAGACCAAAGGTGTTTATTTTAATAATTTGAAATCATCATAAATGTCTTAGTCAGCTCTTTACGCTTCATTTGAATACCTATGTTATGGGTATACGGCCATTATACATGTTTTACTATTTCAGTGCAGAGATCGACTTTATACGTCAGAATCCGACGTCTATTGACGTCAGATTCTGACGTCTAAAGTCGGTCCCCGCACTGACAGGGTTAAGTAACCTTTTTAATTTTAACTGTGCAAAAATACATCCGCCACGGGGAATGACAATGTGGCATTGTAGCAGCATTTGTAGGCCCCGTGTAGGCATAGCCCGGCGGACGCGAGGCGTGCGGCCGGCGTTGCTGCAGTGTTGGGCCAGCGTCGAAGACGATTGGACAACATTGTACCGACATTGGCTGGACGTTTTCGTGTTTTGCTGGGGAGGCTCTGGGCCTGTGCCGGCGCGTTGTTGGGTCATCGTAGACGATGGTCCAGCTTTTGGGCCGACTTTGGCTCAGGGTTTTTGATTGCTGATGCCTGCATTGCCCGGGGGATGCGGGCATCGGACCGATGTTGTTTTGCTGTTGGGCCGGCGTCCTAAACGGTGGCCCAGCAGTGAAGCCGCTTTGGGTCGTGGTCTGAGTTTTGCCGGGGGATCTGCTCTCGATATTTTCATATGTGGTGCCCGGCGGACTCGACACGTTGAATCGATTTTGGTGTGGCGTTGGTCCAGCGTCGTAGACGGTGAACCAACGTTGGGCAAGCGTTGGTTCGGCGTCGCTTGTCTGCTGGGTAGTTCTTGCATAGAACATAGGCCTAATATTAACTTAATAAATCCCGTGGCAGCCGCAGGACATGCGCCGGTGTTGTTTTGATGCTGGGCTTTTGATTAAAGGGCCCAGCATCGAACCAGCCGTGGTTCTTTGTCTGCATAATTTTTTGCTGTAGACTACTATATGCTGATACTATATTGTACTGAAAATGAAAATGTTTTGTTGTTTCTACTGTATTTGATAATTTTCTGCTAATTAATTAAAAATAATACACGTTTTTTGTTAATTTCATGGGTGGCCCGTACGCTAGCGACCTAAAAGCGTCTTAGTACGGGTCTCCTGGTCGTAATACATTTAAATTGTTTTATGTTTATGTACATCTAAAAAATTGTATGTTTTATATTTGCGTCCAAATAAATGCATCTGAGTCTGAGTCTGAGTCTGCATTCGTATCCCGTCGGGTTTGTGCGTATATATGTAATGCGCCTAACTGTTCAAAAGTTTGTATCCACCACAATGTAGGCCTACTGGAAGCGACATGAACCACATTCACCCCCCCCCCCCCCCCTAGAAATGATGTCCCTGACGTCAGAGCTTGCACAGCAGTGCTGCAACGCCAAAAGACGGTAATTGCTAACTATTCTACTTAGCAATTATTGCATTTTGACTTTGTACAGCGATTTTGTGTGTAAAGTCAAAAGGCAGTAACTGCTAACTCTCCAAGAAAGTAGCTACGGTCTTTTTCCTTCACACAACAGAGCAGCAAATCCTCCTCCCCGGAAGCGATGTGATGTCTTAGTCTGCATTATATTTAGGTTCAATCAGCTGATATCTAATAGTACATGGAGCTTCGCTGCAGATTGGCAATTATTTTCACGGTTAGCACACCGTCCCCATGACAGCCAAAGTGTTGTATTGTAATTTTCACACACTTGAAGTTGTGTCTCGCTACCGCGACCCACAACTTCAAGTGGCTGAAAATTATTCATATTTGTTTAATTTGTGACCAAAGAGTTGCAGATCTTTCTAAAATATGATGTTATAAAACATGAACATACCGTCTCTGAGACACAGCTTCACTTAAGTAAAAAATTAAATAAGATAACTTGTTAGGTAAAGGGTTGAATATGACAAAACTACCGTTCTTCCCGGATTATGGTTGATGTAGCCTACACATATATAGGGCTTGACCAACAATTGCGGTAAGCCGCAATGACAAAGCAAACAACAGAGAATGCTAGATTTTCAGCTAAGAAGTTACGGCTGTTTGGAAAAGGCGAACACGAAAAGGCAAACTAGATTAACCCTTACAGCGCTGACAGATTTTGTATTAAACATTTAGACCAAAGTGTTTTTTTTAACTTGAAATCATCATAAATGTCTTAATTAGATCTTTCCGCTTCATTTGAATACCTATGTTATGGGTACACGACTATTATCCATTTTTTAATTCTTCCAGTGCGGGGTCTGCAGACGTCAGATTCTGACGTCTTAAGTCGATCCCAGAGCTGAAAGAGTTTGCTGCTTATCATCCATTGAAAACAGGCAAACAGGAGTAATTGCTGACATTTCCAGTAAGCATTTACTGCTGTTTGTCTTTGCATTGATCCCCTGGGTACTGAACCCAGCGGTGCAATACCTGCTCATATATTCTCAACACAGGGCTCAGCTTTTCAGCTCCACAAAACATCACAGTGCGGGTCTTTTTTCTGAACGTGTCTGGATAAAAACACGTCATAGTCAACAGGACAAGTTCTGTGTACTTATTGATCCGATTGAGTACAATCTAGGTGCGGATTTTATGTCTGAACTGAGTGATCCTATAGGGCTGACCGTTTATTTAATCATGGCTCCAGTTTCATGGATATATGACAACACATACATGCTATTGCTCAATTCAATGCTTCCCATATCAAGACAATATCTATGAAACAACGATAGACATTATCACATTATTATATAATTATTATCACATTTATATTGCGCAATTATTACACAATCGTTACGTAACAAGTAGAACGATATGTAGATAATTTCGTAGGGGACGATCCAGAGCGCAATCAGGGGGTCGCAAACCCCCTTTTTTTACAAAAATTAAATTGCCTATGCATCGCTTTAAATTGCCAAAATATCCGTGCCACATACCAAAAAAATGCACCAATGTTGGCGCTCATCGGGTATTGACCGTAATGTGTTCATTATTGTCAGTTTCTATTGCAACTCATTTATTTAGCTGTGACACATTGTAAAATATTCCGATCTAATATAAACAAACATTACAGCAGGTTAAGCCTTGGGAAAGAAGGGTTGATTGTTTCGGCTGGTTTCTGCGACACGCGCACCGTGCACTGATACTGCGTGTCAGGATATCTGGATATCCCGTTTCTAGTGGGATATCCCGTACTGACGGCATAAGTGCCAGGCGTGAAAAATATATTCGTCCTCCAAATAGGTTTAGTCTGGTTGTAACGGTTTTATTAAATATCTATATAAAGGACTAAGTGGTTTAAAGACAGGCCAGACCGCGGATAAGTTGGGCACAGGCCGTGAGTGTTATTAATCCCCAGACAGACAGCTATTAGCCGCGGCTTATATTAATAATGGACTGAGTAATCTGTTTGCCACACTCCAGTACGCTAGGTGTTAACTCTAGGTGTTAAAGTATATCACGGGTACGCAATGACTGTTACGAATCTTACATAACAAAATTTATCTGAATTATATGAGGGACAAAAACACACCCTCTCCGGACTGGTTAAGTAGAAAGAACATTATGATATTTGGTAACCATATTAATAAGAACACCTAGCCTACGGGAAGTAGTAACTATATATATATACAAATGTATAAATATATATAATATATATACGATGTTATATCAAACTGTATATTTACTGTGAACGACATGGTGGATCTAAAGAAACGACAAACTCATAAAAAGGAAAATGGAGATTATTGAGTCGTTGTAACAAAGCCAGGCCTCAGTGGCAGGTGTAATAAATCCACAGAATAATCAAGGAAATATATGAGTATGTTTGCCGACCCTAAGACATTACACTAAATGACATTATGTTTTACCAGACGTAAATTATTACCAGACGTAAGTTATGTTAAGCGCAGCTGGTCCGATAGTAGGCCAGATACGCAGATACTATATTATGTACGAGACCACAATAAAATTTCAGTTAGTAGTTTTCATTTTTGATCCAGAAAAGAGTGTTGTTTTATTCTCTCACCCAACGCAGCCTACCCACGAGTTTTGGGGACCTGGACAAGCCCAGAACGTATTGGTAAAAGGGCCAAGATCGTTATATTAAAGGGCCAAGAACTTTACAACATGTTGCAAAGGATAGTGCCTTAACCCCTCCACACCAGCCACACGATTTTGTTGCGACGTTGCATCAACGTCATTGACGCAACAACGTTTTTCGTTTGTCAGATAAAAAGACTTAGAAATCATGTTTACACCTGAATTTATCATGTTTATTGCTGGTGGACAATTCTCAATAAACCCCTCAGGACCTGCCGTGTCTGCCACTTTACAAAGCGACAAACCCTTCAATACCGTTAAGATAGCTATAATTATAGTAACAGAAAGTGTCTTCAAAAATTATCGAAGCTTGTCCTTATATATTCAATATCACTAAAGCCAGATCAACTATAATTTTCTCATAAACTATGTATTTTGTTTTCATAAAGTAATTTATTCAGAATCTAAGTGTGCATGTGTTATAATAATTCATTGATTACAAGTCTTGTACTCGCCATCACTAGATGCTGATCACTTTCATTACAGCCCTTCTATTTGAATCCAAGTCAATCGATCCCATTTAAAGATGCATAATTACACAGCAAACATCACACAAAGCTGTTTTAATGTTTCGCCAGCATAGTAGACGGTGGCACAACATCAAAACAACATTGTGCTAACGTCTAGTGTTCATCGGGTATTGATCGTGATGCGTGCAGTTGTCAATTTCTATTGCAACTCATTTCTTCACCTGTAAACCATGTTGTCAAGAAATGTCTCCTGTTTTTTGGTGCTAGCTCATGCAGTATTGGCTCAGTTTTGGCCTAGTCATGGTATATAAAACCCTGACTGAAATGGATCCCAACCACCTAGTCCTCACGTTGTCGGTCTATTATCAATGTCCCTTCGTCTGCAAGGCTGGCACAACATCAGGCAAGCATTGGGCCAACGTAACGCAGTGTCTGCTGGGTACGTTGTATGCGATAAAGAGCGCGAAAACAAATATGCTTCCCTCGGCAAACCTTGACAGACAAGACAAAAAAGACAAGGTTTGACATCAGACAAAGGCCTCGACCGGCTTGGTGACCGACTGTTGTTTGAGAGAACAGACAATGGGAGGTTGTGAACCTACATCGCGTCACAGCCAAACTACTGATTTGTAGGGCCGTTTCATAATATTCTGTCCTTTTTCTGTATTTATATTTCAAGCAGGAGCACCAAAGAAATTCAATAGATATTGACTTTCCAGGCTAAAACAAAGTACCCTGTATAAATGTATCAAGCATGCGACAATCACGTTTGAGGTAGGCCTACTATTATGTGATTTGTTAGCAATTACTTATTTGAAAGTTTTTCATTTCACGGCAAACAAGATGCGTTCGGCCAATGTCGGTCCACCATCTACGACGCTGGGCCAACATTTAAACAGCACTGGCTCAGTGCCTCGTGTTTGCTGGGAACCACTTTGCCACATAACATACGTCGTTTTAATTGTTGCATAGAAATATACTATGTTTTGATGTAGCACGATTGATGTGAAAATAGCAGATACTGTGTTTTATATCACAAAACCGATATACTGTGTTTTGATACTGTGTCTAAGATACGGTGTTTTATATTACACAGCCGAGAGGCTGACTATGAAGATACTGTTTGTTGGTATCACAAGCGGGGGTATTGACATGGAGGTGTGATAATAAAAGCCTGATTGCTGACCAAGCCATTATAGTTGCAGACCAATCGAGGCAATAACCCCGGGGCGGTTTAGCGAAATGTCCGAAAAAAGCATCGATGAAGCTTCAATATCAAAGTGCTGACTGTAATGGACCGGCTGGACTGTGCACGAATGAATAAAAGGGTAGTTTTGACCATTTTTTGTGCACATATGCCTACAGGCTAAATTTGACCATAACCTACTGATGTCGACTACGTCACAAATTCAAAATTCATGTTCTGACCTATTTTAATAGGTAGATAGTGTGCTTTACCACATAGTTTGCTATGTGGTAAAGCTCCTTACTGAATTGTTGCAGATGTATTTTTCATTCAGCATGTTCAGTGTAAGCTGGTAAATCCTACCTTACATTGAAAAAAATAAAAATATTATTCTGGACGTACTTTGCATAGTCAGTCAATCCCTTAAGTACTGAGAGGGTGGATTCCTGTAGTGGAAGAGAATATTGAAGCTTGACCAAACCCTTGTTCATGTTGCCCCTTAATATGCCTGATGAAGACATATAAAACACTGGATGCTGGGCCAACATTGGCTCAATACTGGGTCAGTGTAATATGTGCCTGCAAGATACCAGACACAAAAGAGGCTAAACCAATGTTGATTTAATATTGGCCCAGCGTTTGCGACGCTGGGCCAACATCAAATCAACATTGGTTCAACGTCTCGTGTTTGCTGGGACATGCTTTTGATGAACTGACGTTACACAGATTTTAACAAGGCTGACCCGCCGAGGTTAATATGCTGAGTCATCAGAATGGTCCCCTCTCACAGTAAACTTTATCAAAATGACAGCATCATTTGAAGTAGGAGCGTGGGGTATTATAATAGGCTTACATTAAATCACTGTTATGAAATGAATAATCTCCCCCACATCTAGATTGGAATAAGCTATTTTTTTATCTATATTATGATACACTTACGGGTACATTTTAAAAAAACTTTATCAGAGTCACCCTAAAATATTGGAATATTGACGAAATCTATGCATTACCAAATCCTATAATATTAAAAAATCATTGCTTGACACATGCATTTTGGCGTTAGATCAAATATATACAGCAGTTAAATATTATAAAAACATGACCAATCTTTTTTTTCACTTTGTGGATTCATACTGAAAAAATTGTGGTTTAAAACGTATGTGAAAACATATTTATATAAGATAGAAACATGTGTGCTACTCGGATAGTCAACGAGACACAATCTGATAGCAACATAAAACGTGAAAATTAAGTTTTGAAAACGCAATCAAATGTTTTTAGTTTAAGCATATCCATCAACTAAAGATTATTTTTATAAATATGGATCAATTTAAGGCGGGTATAGACATTTGATATAAGAGTAAAACAGGACATATGCAGTGATTGATCAAGATGGCAACTTTAACCATCAGAATTGCTCAAATCTAGGTCATAGGTGTCGAATATTCTAGTCCAGACCGGAATAATTGGCCGCAAAGCTGGCCGAGGTAGCGCTCCCTATTGAACAAAAGAGGCTTGCCCAACATTAACCCAGCATTGTTTCAATATATCGTGTTTCCTATGATAAGATTCCAAATATATATACTATACAGGGCTCGTATTGTCGTACAAGTTATGATATTTCGTAGGCTTCTAATTGGTTGAGATGGCCATCTCGACCAATCCGTACAGAGATAGCTGGGCCAAATCTCATCGACGTGCAATTCTGGTTCACCAGTCGATGACATAACACAGTAAAGCGTGGTTCAATAGTGTTTAATGTTGGCATGAGGTTGTGCCAACGTTGTAGACGGTGGGCCATAATTGGGGCAATATCCGTTGGAATGCAGCCAAGGGCGAACAACAGTAACTGCTTACATACACGTTTATTACACAATAATGGGCTTGCTGGTGGATTCCCCCTGAATTCCATTTTTCCGGTTAGTCCGCCACAAAATGAATGTATATTTTAATAATTACAACTTTAACTTTAAAACATAACTAGTCTCCAAATCAGTCAGATATCCTGCGACAATTTAAATCATTAAAACATTAAAACAAAACTATCTCCGAATCGGACTGATAATCTGTGACAGTGGCAGTGTGTCTAGTTTAACAACAAGCTGAAATCAAAAGTCGATCAGGGTTAAACTTAGGCCTATAAATAGTTAGTTAGCAGAAAAAATTAACTGAGACATTAATGACGTCTTAAAGTGAACAACTCTTTGCTCTCCATAGTATATATCAAAATATGGCACCACTGTAAGGGATAGCCTATTAGTGTTAACCATTACAACACTAAAATATGTTTGTATTAGCCATGGAGACCAAAGGTGTTTATTTTAATAATTTGAAATCATCATAAATGTCTTAGTCAGCTCTTTACGCTTCATTTGAATACCTATGTTATGGGTATACGGCCATTATACATGTTTTACTATTTCAGTGCAGAGATCGACTTTATACGTCAGAATCCGACGTCTATTGACGTCAGATTCTGACGTCTAAAGTCGGTCCCCGCACTGACAGGGTTAAGTAACCTTTTTAATTTTAACTGTGCAAAAATACATCCGCCACGGGGAATGACAATGTGGCATTGTAGCAGCATTTGTAGGCCCCGTGTAGGCATAGCCCGGCGGACGCGAGGCGTGCGGCCGGCGTTGCTGCAGTGTTGGGCCAGCGTCGAAGACGATTGGACAACATTGTACCGACATTGGCTGGACGTTTTCGTGTTTTGCTGGGGAGGCTCTGGGCCTGTGCCGGCGCGTTGTTGGGTCATCGTAGACGATGGTCCAGCTTTTGGGCCGACTTTGGCTCAGGGTTTTTGATTGCTGATGCCTGCATTGCCCGGGGGATGCGGGCATCGGACCGATGTTGTTTTGCTGTTGGGCCGGCGTCCTAAACGGTGGCCCAGCAGTGAAGCCGCTTTGGGTCGTGGTCTGAGTTTTGCCGGGGGATCTGCTCTCGATATTTTCATATGTGGTGCCCGGCGGACTCGACACGTTGAATCGATTTTGGTGTGGCGTTGGTCCAGCGTCGTAGACGGTGAACCAACGTTGGGCAAGCGTTGGTTCGGCGTCGCTTGTCTGCTGGGTAGTTCTTGCATAGAACATAGGCCTAATATTAACTTAATAAATCCCGTGGCAGCCGCAGGACATGCGCCGGTGTTGTTTTGATGCTGGGCTTTTGATTAAAGGGCCCAGCATCGAACCAGCCGTGGTTCTTTGTCTGCATAATTTTTTGCTGTAGACTACTATATGCTGATACTATATTGTACTGAAAATGAAAATGTTTTGTTGTTTCTACTGTATTTGATAATTTTCTGCTAATTAATTAAAAATAATACACGTTTTTTGTTAATTTCATGGGTGGCCCGTACGCTAGCGACCTAAAAGCGTCTTAGTACGGGTCTCCTGGTCGTAATACATTTAAATTGTTTTATGTTTATGTACATCTAAAAAATTGTATGTTTTATATTTGCGTCCAAATAAATGCATCTGAGTCTGAGTCTGAGTCTGCATTCGTATCCCGTCGGGTTTGTGCGTATATATGTAATGCGCCTAACTGTTCAAAAGTTTGTATCCACCACAATGTAGGCCTACTGGAAGCGACATGAACCACATTCACCCCCCCCCCCCCCTAGAAATGATGTCCCTGACGTCAGAGCTTGCACAGCAGTGCTGCAACGCCAAAAGACGGTAATTGCTAACTATTCTACTTAGCAATTATTGCATTTTGACTTTGTACAGCGATTTTGTGTGTAAAGTCAAAAGGCAGTAACTGCTAACTCTCCAAGAAAGTAGCTACGGTCCTTTTCCTTCACACAACAGAGCAGCAAATCCTCCTCCCCGGAAGCGATGTGATGTCTTAGTCTGCATTATATTTAGGTTCAATCAGCTGATATCTAATAGTACATGGAGCTTCGCTGCAGATTGGCAATTATTTTCACGGTTAGCACACCGTCCCCATGACAGCCAAAGTGTTGTATTGTAATTTTCACACACTTGAAGTTGTGTCTCGCTACCGCGACTCACAACTTCAAGTGGCTGAAAATTATTCATATTTGTTTAATTTGTGACCAAAGAGTTGCAGATCTTTCTAAAATATGATGTTATAAAACATGAACATACCGTCTCTGAGACACAGCTTCACTTAAGTAAAAAATTAAATAAGATAACTTGTTAGGTAAAGGGTTGAATATGACAAAACTACCGTTCTTCCCGGATTATGGTTGATGTAGCCTACACATATATAGGGCTTGACCAACAATTGCGGTAAGCCGCAATGACAAAGCAAACAACAGAGAATGCTAGATTTTCAGCTAAGAAGTTACGGCTGTTTGGAAAAGGCGAACACGAAAAGGCAAACTAGATTAACCCTTACAGCGCTGACAGATTTTGTATTAAACATTTAGACCAAAGTGTTTTTTTTAACTTGAAATCATCATAAATGTCTTAATTAGATCTTTCCGCTTCATTTGAATACCTATGTTATGGGTACACGACTATTATCCATTTTTTAATTCTTCCAGTGCGGGGTCTGCAGACGTCAGATTCTGACGTCTTAAGTCGATCCCAGAGCTGAAAGAGTTTGCTGCTTATCATCCATTGAAAACAGGCAAACAGGAGTAATTGCTGACATTTCCAGTAAGCATTTACTGCTGTTTGTCTTTGCATTGATCCCCTGGGTACTGAACCCAGCGGTGCAATACCTGCTCATATATTCTCAACACAGGGCTCAGCTTTTCAGCTCCACAAAACATCACAGTGCGGGTCTTTTTTCTGAACGTGTCTGGATAAAAACACGTCATAGTCAACAGGACAAGTTCTGTGTACTTATTGATCCGATTGAGTACAATCTAGGTGCGGATTTTATGTCTGAACTGAGTGATCCTATAGGGCTGACCGTTTATTTAATCATGGCTCCAGTTTCATGGATATATGACAACACATACATGCTATTGCTCAATTCAATGCTTCCCATATCAAGACAATATCTATGAAACAACGATAGACATTATCACATTATTATATAATTATTATCACATTTATATTGCGCAATTATTACACAATCGTTACGTAACAAGTAGAACGATATGTAGATAATTTCGTAGGGGACGATCCAGAGCGCAATCAGGGGGTCGCAAACCCCCTTTTTTTACAAAAATTAAATGCACCAATGTTGGCGCTCATCGGGTATTGACCGTAATGTGTTCATTATTGTCAGTTTCTATTGCAACTCATTTATTTAGCTGTGACACATTGTAAAATATTCCGATCTAATATAAACAAACATTACAGCAGGTTAAGCCTTGGGAAAGAAGGGTTGATTGTTTCGGCTGGTTTCTGCGACACGCGCACCGTGCACTGATACTGCGTGTCAGGATATCTGGATATCCCGTTTCTAGTGGGATATCCCGTACTGACGGCATAAGTGCCAGGCGTGAAAAATATATTCGTCCTCCAAATAGGTTTAGTCTGGTTGTAACGGTTTTATTAAATATCTATATAAAGGACTAAGTGGTTTAAAGACAGGCCAGACCGCGGATAAGTTGGGCACAGGCCGTGAGTGTTATTAATCCCCAGACAGACAGCTATTAGCCGCGGCTTATATTAATAATGGACTGAGTAATCTGTTTGCCACACTCCAGTACGCTAGGTGTTAACTCTAGGTGTTAAAGTATATCACGGGTACGCAATGACTGTTACGAATCTTACATAACAAAATTTATCTGAATTATATGAGGGACAAAAACACACCCTCTCCGGACTGGTTAAGTAGAAAGAACATTATGATATTTGGTAACCATATTAATAAGAACACCTAGCCTACGGGAAGTAGTAACTATATATATATACAAATGTATAAATATATATAATATATATACGATGTTATATCAAACTGTATATTTACTGTGAACGACATGGTGGATCTAAAGAAACGACAAACTCATAAAAAGGAAAATGGAGATTATTGAGTCGTTGTAACAAAGCCAGGCCTCAGTGGCAGGTGTAATAAATCCACAGAATAATCAAGGAAATATATGAGTATGTTTGCCGACCCTAAGACATTACACTAAATGACATTATGTTTTACCAGACGTAAATTATTACCAGACGTAAGTTATGTTAAGCGCAGCTGGTCCGATAGTAGGCCAGATACGCAGATACTATATTATGTACGAGACCACAATAAAATTTCAGTTAGTAGTTTTCATTTTTGATCCAGAAAAGAGTGTTGTTTTATTCTCTCACCCAACGCAGCCTACCCACGAGTTTTGGGGACCTGGACAAGCCCAGAACGTATTGGTAAAAGGGCCAAGATCGTTATATTAAAGGGCCAAGAACTTTACAACATGTTGCAAAGGATAGTGCCTTAACCCCTCCACACCAGCCACACGATTTTGTTGCGACGTTGCATCAACGTCATTGACGCAACAACGTTTTTCGTTTGTCAGATAAAAAGACTTAGAAATCATGTTTACACCTGAATTTATCATGTTTATTGCTGGTGGACAATTCTCAATAAACCCCTCAGGACCTGCCGTGTCTGCCACTTTACAAAGCGACAAACCCTTCAATACCGTTAAGATAGCTATAATTATAGTAACAGAAAGTGTCTTCAAAAATTATCGAAGCTTGTCCTTATATATTCAATATCACTAAAGCCAGATCAACTATAATTTTCTCATAAACTATGTATTTTGTTTTCATAAAGTAATTTATTCAGAATCTAAGTGTGCATGTGTTATAATAATTCATTGATTACAAGTCTTGTACTCGCCATCACTAGATGCTGATCACTTTCATTACAGCCCTTCTATTTGAATCCAAGTCAATCGATCCCATTTAAAGATGCATAATTACACAGCAAACATCACACAAAGCTGTTTTAATGTTTCGCCAGCATAGTAGACGGTGGCACAACATCAAAACAACATTGTGCTAACGTCTAGTGTTCATCGGGTATTGATCGTGATGCGTGCAGTTGTCAATTTCTATTGCAACTCATTTCTTCACCTGTAACACATGTTGTCAAGAAATGTCTCCTGTTTTTTGGTGCTAGCTCATGCAGTATTGGCTCAGTTTTGGCCTAGTCATGGTATATAAAACCCTGACTGAAATGGATCCCAACCACCTAGTCCTCACGTTGTCGGTCTATTATCAATGTCCCTTCGTCTGCAAGGCTGGCACAACATCAGGCAAGCATTGGGCCAACGTAACGCAGTGTCTGCTGGGTACGTTGTATGCGATAAAGAGCGCGAAAACAAATATGCTTCCCTCGGCAAACCTTGACAGACAAGACAAAAAAGACAAGGTTTGACATCAGACAAAACTTGACAGACGAAAAATGCAGTTCTTGAACTGCGTTCTTCGCCTGTCCAATCTTGCCTGTGGAAGATAAGAAAAGGAAGCTATTCGGATCACAAACAGGCGAAAATATGGGATAAACTCAATGTACATAATGTGAAATCCTCCGCATCTCAGTGACAAAGAAATCCATTTTTGCAGGAAAAACAATTTCTGGCGCCTAAACAACTTACAGAGCCGTTATTTTCTTGGCTTTCAAATTCATAGACAACGTGACAATTTGTGGCCGCGGATGAGGCATTCACGGAGGATTGGCAGCTGTAAATATTTGTGGATATTATGTTAAATCCTCTCATATCTATGTTAACCTCTAAAACGCTGAAATATTTTTGTATAAACCAAAGGTTTATTTTTAATTTGATATCATCAGAAATGTGTTAGTTAGCTGTTTCCGCTTCATTTGAATACCTATGATATTATCAATATTATACTTGCAGAAGTAAAACATATGGCCATAGACCAATAACACACGTATTCAAATGAAGCAAAAAGCGTTAACTAAGACATATATGATGATCTCAAATTGAAAAAAAACTTTTGATCTCTCAAAAAATATTTATTCAGCGTTGTAAGGGTTAACCCTTTCTAGTCTGAATTTACCATTGTCATTTCCATCCACTACAAGCTGCGAATTTCCGTCGCAATTCTCGACTTGTAGATGAATGAAGATGGTTTGAAGTGGGTGACAAATTTTAAAAATATACAGTTATATTTAAAGCAGTTTCATGAAAATTTTCGTTCTTAAACCACTAGGCTTCATAAAACTGCGTCATTCTTCAGATATGCGAAATGATGCTTTAACCCTTTTAAGTTGTGTCTCGCTGACTCGATCCACAACTTTAAGTGAATGAAAAATTATTCAGATATGACGAAATGGATGTCACCGATTTTCAAGTCTTACTGATTGATGTCACGTTTCATCTTTAACGTGTTTACAATGTGGTTATTAATTTGCTAATAAATAAATAGTTAAAGGGTTAAAGCATCTAATGATATAATCCTTGATAGTGTCCAGTGATTACGGTTCTCAGGTGTGACACACTGCCACCATTTCCACGTGGGGTGGCTGGTGCTAATGAGTTCAGTAGGGCTTGTCATCCAGACAGGCGGCTGTCCCGAAGGAACAATGTCTGAATTTAATGTCACAAGAGGCATATATGCACATTGCCGTCCAAAGTCAAAAGGCATTTACTGCTTACTTTTTTGGGATAAGCAGTTTTTACCTTTTGACTTTGCAGAGCAGCATGGATATAACTAAATCGCACCACTTGATATTCATTTTTTCATTTTTATTCATTTACTCTTACAACGCTGAAATATTTGTAACAGAAAGGTTATTTTCACCTTGAAATCAAAACGAATGTCTTAGTTAGCTCTTTCTGCTTTATTTGAATACCTATGTTATGGGTCTACGACCATTATATTTTTTTAATTCTTTCAGTGCAGGCAACGACTTCAGAATCATCAAATTCGTCCCGTTTTGCCTTGTATTGCCTTGCCTCGCCTTGTCTACTGACGAGAGAATGGGGTCACATCACAAGCCACTGGTAGCTCTTTAATCTAAGAAGGCAATTATCACTGCGCTCAATATGGCGTGATAGACTTGACCTTCGCACCTCAGGGTCACACCATTCTTGACCTTCCGACCTCAGGGTCACACAGCTCGACTCAGCACAGCTTTGAGTTTCTCCAACTAGCTTCATTTTGAAGAGAATTAGCCAGAGTCCGTCATTGACGCAGGTGTTACATACGTCAGTCACTAACAAGGTTTCGACAGCCGACATGTCCCTGAGCTACCAGGATAAAGGACTCCCAACGAGACAGGGACTATTCCTGGATCCAGTGGCATATAGAATATACCCTCCCCCCTCAATACGTTGCCACGTGGCGATAGCCAAGGGGATGGGTTTAAAGGGGGAGGAGGGGGTGAAGTAGACATGTCCCAGAAAACACAAAACATTTGTTGTGCCGACGTTGTATAAATGTTATATAAATGTTTTATGTTTACTGTACATACATAGGATCAACGTCAGTAGTTTTCTGAACTTTACATGTTCAT
Source organism: Flabesymbios commensalis (assembly GCA_964017125.1). NCBI lineage: Eukaryota > Metazoa > Annelida > Polychaeta > Terebellida > Flabelligeridae > Flabesymbios > Flabesymbios commensalis. Next base: position 9,392,258 of record OZ024918.1, on the reverse strand, counting down.
TAATATGATTACGTCGGTGTGCACAGGTGGTATTGGACGGCGGTTCTGCTCCCTCCTCTTGAGACCAAAATATTAAAAATTGGAGGGAGGGGATTACGCCCCAAAGATTGAGGGGGGGGGGGTAAAATTCGAGAAACTAACCTCAAATTTAAGAAAAAAATTGTGCTTGCCCCTCTTACTCTTACAGGTGGGCCCACAATGAGACATGCGTACCAAGGACGACGTAGCTGCTTTAAGGTATGCAATGTGAGGGGACACATCGGAAATCCCGGGTAAAATCTGCGGCGCGAACCACAGCCCTGGAGGGGGATGAACACAGCTGTAAATGGGAAAACGAAAGTACAGCTGTTGAGATGACGTCATCTGGCCATGAAACGTCATCATCGCCTCGATCTGAACCGGGATCAGACCACGGTCTGCCCTGGGGAATCCCATATAACGCCATCACCGCCTCGATCTGAACAAGGTCTGCCCTGCAGGAATTTCGTGTTACGTCACCATCATCTAAATCTGGATCAGAACAGACCGCACGATTGGTAGAACGCAACTGTGTAAAGCCTGAAGGCAGTATATAACTGCTCACTTGAAAAGTAATACTTGCTTATGATTAGGCATTACAGCTGCGGACCCACACTAATGCAATTAAATGCATAAGTATAATATGACAGACAGAAGCGTGCATCGACGATTTTTCCGGATTAAATAATTCGACATTCAATTAAATTATTATTATTGTATTATGGTAAGAAATATAACACTCAACCCAGTTGTTTTTTCTCGTCTTCATTCGTCCAGAGATGAAATTGCTGCCATAATTCCCGTCTCCAAATAAATGAAAATGACTCGACTATACAAAAGTTTAATAGGCCTATAAATTTTGAAAAGCCTAAAGTCTATATATAAAAAAAAATCTCATATCAGTCACAGTAATTACGCGTAATTAACGGTTTTTGCGAAGGTTCTTCTTTATTACACTACAATAAAAAAACACACGTTTTTTCTAAAGAATTATCTTTAAAAAATTTGCTACTTCTAAAGGACTGTACACTATTTTACTCTGATATGTACATACAAACACTTGAGCACAGTCAACGTTCTGCATGTATAGCCTGTAGGCATATTATGTTCTCTATAATTAGTGTGGTATTTTATTTGAAAACCACACAGTTTTTAAGGGAGCGGCGCTTAAATCTCTATCACCCCCCCCCCCCCCCAAAAAATGCATTTGTATGTGGAATATATCAAATTAACCTTTGTAATACTAGGCCAGTATAAATGCGGTTTCTAACAAGTTTTAAACCAAGTAGACCGCCACATCTAAATCGACCCCGATCTGAAAGGGATAAGGTTGAGTCAGCATTGGTACAACATCTCGTGTTTGATGGGAAGTCAGGACTGGTGCTCTCTTCCAGAATCATTTGATTGAACTACATCGTGACATCGTCCAATCAACTTATAAATATTGAGGTCAATAATGAGGAATACCTGCCCCTGATCATGTTGTAAAAATGGCGTCAGTTTTTAAGTGCGGTGTAGAATAAAAATACAGTAACCGCTCACAGACAAAATGGAGTCAGTTTTTGGGTGCAGTGTAAAATTAAAACGCAGTAAAAACTTACTTCAAAAGCAAGCTGTTACTGCCTTTTGGTTTTGCGCGTGGCAATGATCAGTGGACGTGTTGTGCTGTGTCATTGCGTGCATATGCATAATAACTATTTATAAAACATGCTGGTATTACGTCAGAAAAGGTCAGTTATTATATGTGAGCCGCCTGACATGTTTCACCACAACCCATATTAAAACGACCTGTTAGAAGAATTTATAGCACTATTAGCAAATTCACTTGCATTCATTTTGCTGCAGTTGACAGAAATTCAATACAGATAAAAGTATCATTAAAACATTGACATTAGATTACTGCACCAGAAAGAAATATCTATGATTTTAACTGCATTAATTATTTATATTTTGTCAACTATTAACAGCCTCAAATGAATGAAAAGTAGCCACAACCACAAGTTTAAAGATAATTTGTTATAATTTAAATGTTGGATGTTTATTTTAGTTATTATAATCAATACAAAACTTGAGTTGACATTTGAGTTCAAATTTACGGTCAATATCTTTGGTTTAAAAATCAGTTTGCGAACAACCCTCCCCCCCCCCACTGGAATTCTTGTTAGCGTACTTAGCAGTCTTTTGTCGAGAGCTTAAAACACAAGTAAGTAATATAGTTATTAACTCTTTCAGCGCGGCGACCGTCTTTAAACGTCAGAATCTGACGTATGCAGACGTCAGATTTAATGGTCTCCGCACTGACAGAATTTCAAAGTGTGTAATGGCCGCAGATTCGTAACATAGGTATTCAAATGAAGCGGAAAGAGATAACTAAGACATTTATGATGATTTCATGATTTATACACAATATTTCAGCATTTCAAGGGTAAATTGCCTTGATGAAAGAGCTATAACAAGTTTCATTCGAGTACAACCCGGGGTCATAAATTTTAATGTGTCAACCCAGGTACAGCACTTGCATTGCGCATAATACAAATTAACCACGGTTGGGTTCCCTAAAAATATTTAGAAGAAAATCATCTAAAAACGGCTATTTACGTGATTAGCACTTTCCAGCGAACACGAGACATTGACCCAATACTGGGTCAATGTTGGCCCATCGCCTACGATGCTGGCCCAACGCTGGCATCATTGGATCAGTGGCTAATGTTTGCTGGCAACAGTGTTTTTCTAGTGATGAATTATGGCTATGGGTGAAGAAGGAACGACGTTTTCATTTATAATTTCACCTAATGCCCTCAAGCGATGAACCAACACGGAACACTTAAATTATTAACCCTTTACCCTACAGCACGGGAATCGACTTTAGACGTCAGAATCTGAAGTCTGTAGACGTCAGATTCTCACGTCTAAAGTCGATCTCCACACTGTAAGAGTAAAATTATTTCTAACGGCCGTAACCCCATAACATAGGTATTCAAATAAAGCAGTAAAAGCTAACTAATACATTTATGATGAAAAAATGCCAAGGAAAATTTCTCTGTGAACAGGGTGAATGGCAAAGAGACTCGACTGACAAATCCGTGAATAGCGACAGGTCGATCAGATCCATGTAATTCTCGATTAGTCTCATTTCAGGATCAAACGCATCTCCCTGCCTCTCGGGGAGGCGGGTTCTTGCCACCTACTCGATCCTGGCTTCCACGGGGAAGGCGAGAACAGGGATATCAGGCTCTCCAGGCATGAGCTCCTCATGAGGGATAACCCAGGACTAAGAGGTTACGTCATAGAAGAGAGAGAGCGCACACCGCGACACTGCTCTGCAAACTCAAAAGGCAGTACCTGCTCACTTGTAAAGTAAGCAGATACTGCCTTTAGCCTATGACGTTATTCATCAACCGCGCTTACGTAAAGCAAAAGACAAACAGCAATAACTGCTTACTTGAAACAAAGGCAAACAGCAGTAACGGCTTACGTAAAGCAAAAGACAAACAGCAGTAACTGCTTACGTAAAGCAAAAGACAAACAGCAGTAACTGCTTACTGGAAACAAAGGCAAACAACAGTAACTGTCTACTTATGACCAAGGCAAACAGCAGTAACTGCTTACTTGTGACCAAGGCAAACAACAGTAACTGCTTACTTGTGACAAAGGCAAACAACAGTAACTGATTACTTGTGACAAAGGCAAACAACAGTAACTGATTACTTGTGACAAAGGCAAACAACAGTAACTGCTTATTCGAAGCAACGACAGCAGCAGTTAATGTTGTTTGACATTGCACCACAAAAAATATTGTATGTTACCCAGATTGCTAGGCAATCAATTAGTGGTCTGGCCAAGAAAAAAACGACATCGCAGGCCATCACAGTGCGAAGTTTCTTATCTGCAGTAAGTGCCGGAGGAAAGTACATATCTCCATCCTCTTATTATATAGTCATATAGGGAGGGGTAACGTGCGGATTTGCATGAAACTTTTAGCAAGGAACCGAGGAGCAATTCTTAATTTTGGGGGATGATTCGGATTACGATCCGGATCCAGAATGTTTTCAAAAGATTTGTCTCATCCCAGATAATAGAAATCCCGTTGCCGTTCGTCGTCTTTCAGTGGGTAAGAGGAAACTGATTTGTTCGAAAATCGCTCTAAATTAGTCATTGGAAACTCAATTTGTTTTGGTTTCTCGAAACAGCCCTCCCCCCCATTTATTAGCAGACAAGACTAAAACAATCATTCTTTCTGGATCTACCAGCACCTTCCCATATTGTCCCTTGGAGTTAGAAGGTGCTGAGCTGCCACGTTACAAAGTGGCATTTTAGCACCTTCTAACTCCAAGGGGACGATATGTACATGCACCCCCAGCGCTGTCCCAAAATGACCACCAGCCACCGCCTTTCCATTCCATGTAGGCCTATAGGTAACCCCAACGCTGTCACGAAAAAACACTCTGTTGTTGTGCATTCTGGATGTGCCCCGCCTTATATGTATATGTACCCGGAGCCGTCACAAATGACACTTTGTTCTGGACACAATAGACATTCACGCCTGTATGTATCACCATATAAATGCGGCGCTCAATTATTGCGACAATAGGGAACGATGTTCTGCAAATCAGTGTTTCTGAATTGGCGCTCAATAACTGGCTCATTCATGGGTGCCGACTGCCATGGAAAACTGGGCGGTGTTATATATATATATACATAAAGTCACCATCGACACAGAAGACAACAGACAGGACAATTATATATGATGCCATGGAACTGGAGCACAAACACCAGGCATTAACCAAATGTTGACCCAATGTTTCACCATTGTTTACGACGCTGGCCCATTATTAAAACAACATTAGACCAACATCATTTGGTATGATGTAACTCTTTGCGCGCCCTATACAATTATTACATTATTTAATTTTTTTCTTCACACCAAGTCATGGCTCGCGACAGCGATCCATGACTTGGTGTGAAGAAAAAATTGCTTATGATTCAGTAAATAAAAATCGATTCAAAACAATCTTGTGTGAAGTAGAAATGTTTAAATATGAAAAAATAATTGTACAAAAGTGCATCTCCATCGAGCAGACACAACTATTGATTAACAGCTATCCTAATGGCTGACGGATCCGTTAACATGCCATCAGAATGTACACATATGTTTTATTGTTTTGCGCGGTCCTTTGGAATGTGCTTTCAAAATGTACTTATTATTGTTTGATCAACTGAGAATGTGATAATTATATTAATAAACTTGGCGATCACATCAACGTCACGATATGGTTTTATTTCATCAAATAGCAATACATTAATGATCTGAACATATATTTTTTATCACTTGTACTTTTAGTATATAGGTCGAATTCAGTTTAATTCTGAATGCATGAATGGGTCTTTATTCAAACCATGGCGGCCTGAGACCGAGCACGCTACCTCTCGGTCACGTAGACTCCCTATAATACTCGGTAATTACGAGTGGGCGGGGAATAACCTTGTTCTTTGAGACTTAAATGCCAGAGCGGGGTACGAACCCGCGGGTTCCGACTTGACAGGCAGGCACCTTTAATCACTACCCCAGGACGGCATGAACCCATGCACTGGGTCATTATAGTCAGATGGCTCCCTATAGGTCTAATCCACACTATAGGTATGGTCCAAAATATACTCTCTGTAATAATAAATCTAATTGCCCTTAATGGGTCACACCAGCTATTTAGTACAATACACAACCCTTTACTCTCAGGGGGAGGGGGGGGGGGAGATGTATCCACCAGAGGTATTTATATTCCCCATCTCCTGCAACAATCAACGTTTTAATCACAACAACGAGCCTCCAGTGAGGGCGAAATATCAGACACAATGCGTTATTACGTAACGGAAGTGTTTTGCTTTCACAATCAGCGAAAAAACAGAATGGACGCCGTTCTGCCATGCAAAGGCAAACAGCAGTAACTGCTTACTTGAAAAGTAAGCAGTTACTGCTGTTTCACTTTGCACGGTGGTATTGTAAAGCTTGGTCGCCATAGAATGCCGGCGGGACAATAGGCGGTGGTTTTCTGGATATAGCCATCACCAACCGAGCTGAGGCATGGAGGAGTGATTTTATGGGAGCACTAGACTTTTCAGCACTTGGCACCCTCCTGTGGACAAGTGTGTATGTGGCTGACCTGCAGCCCTAACGATCTTCACCCTAGGTTCAGTAAAGTCATCACAACAATTGTATTTCTTATAACGCTGAAGTATTTTTACAAAGAGCAAAAGACCAACGGGTGATTTTTCATTTTGAAATCATCATAAATGTCTTAGTTAACTCTTCCCGCTTCATTTGAATACCTATGTTATGGATCTACGACCATTATTGGTTTAGTCTTTCAGTGTGGGGATCGTCTTTAAACGTCAGATTATGATGTTCAAAGACATCAGATACTGAAGTTTAAAGTCGATCCCGGCGCTGAAAAGGTCAACGACGAGCGGGAAAATAAGCTGAGCATTTGTAAATGTAGGTGACATGTTAGTGATCATAATAAACTTATTATTGACCTGACTATAGTGTTAGATATTAGCGTCCTTCAGAAAAATGTAAACGTTTTTTCGTGAGGGCGAAATAACTAGCTTCAGTCACGTTGAGGCTGCACGTGACCACTCTCTAAATGAATAATACATACGTAATGTACAGAGAAGTATACGCGATATCCGTTCAAAAACAGATGTCTGGCAGACAGGAGGAAGCTTGTGAAAAAATATAAAAGGAGCTCTTCCAAAGCAGACTCGAGACGTTGAACAAATGCTGAATTTATGCTGGCCGACCGTCTGCGACGTTGGCTCAACATCAAGCCAACATTGGGACCATGCCCCGTGTGTACAGGGATATGGTTGGTCCATACAAGAGCATGGCGCCAGTCGATCAGGTGTAGCGAATGGGAGACTGCCGACACGTGTGGCAACGTAATATTTGTTGATTTCTGGGTAGTGATTTATATTCTTTCTTAAAAGGCGAAAATTAATGTTCTAACTATATACAGGCCGATATTACTACTTTTAGCCCAGCCTACCATCTAATCTGAAATATACGTGCCGGAAAAGTCCTTTAATAAGCAAAAACAGGTCTTATTCATGTACGGCAAGCAACAGTAACGTCACTTCAATGTTGGGCTAGCATGGTAGACGTCGGACCACCATTAAAACACTATCGGGTTAATAAATCATTTGACAATCTAGTGAGGGAGAGCTGATAAACGCCAGAGCTAGAATTCTAATGCAAACATCACTAAATACTTTATTGACAGTGAAGTGATCAATTGCTTGCTTTCTCTTTTGTGGCAATGCGAAGATACACAGCATTCGCTGCTTTGGTGAAAAAGTAAGTAGTTGCTGATGTCCTCGTGTACCACGAATAGTAAGATATATCGGGTGGTGATAAAACTTGTTTTTCGAGTTTTAAAGATCAAAATAAGCAAAGCTATTTATTCGAAAGCGTGAAAAAAATATTTTGTGACACTCATCAAGCACCATTTGTTGGAACATTTCATCACCGTCACTATTGAAATCGCTACGTGAAGAATAGAAATGAATCTCTAAAATGGTCCATGATTTGGCCTATTTCCATTCCTCATTTGTATCTATCTATTAGCATGATTAGTTAATTTCCACTTCAACTGAAGGAAAAATACATAATTGAATTGCATTGTTAACCGGTCACATCATCAGGGGTGCATGATTTGGCTATTCAACAGGTTATTGCATAATGATGCAACCCTTCCCATTTGTACTGAAGCTCACCACGTGTTTCGGGCGTCAGGTATTTTATTGCACATTAACCCTTTAACCGCCGGTACCGCATGTATTCAGGTTTTAATTTTTTTATCAACACATTAAGTACCACCTTTTAAACATGTGACAAAGATAAAATGTGACATCAATCAGCAATATTTGAAAACAGTTGACCTCCATTTTGCCAAATCTGAATAATTTTCACTCACTTGAAGTTGTGGATCGCGTCAGCGAGACACAACTTCAAGTTGGTGAAAATTCAAATTGAATAATTTGGCGGTTAAAGGGTGAGGTACCCAACAGAAATACACTCTTCAACCTTCCCAGCTCGGGGGCCGTCTTTAGACGCCAGATTCTGACGTCTATGGACGACGTCTGAAGAGTGTCCAAGCGCTGGACATCATTAAATCAGAATTGCTTTTACATCTGGTGTTGGCTGGGTGGGTAATGCGAGTCATTGACCCAATGGTGTGTCAATGTTGAGCCATCGTCTTAGATTTTGGCGCAGCATTAAACCAGCATTGTGTCAACGTCTCGTGTTTGCTGGGTTTGGGGGTTAGGGCTTACCTGCTAATGGCAACATCGTTCTAAAGCTGTGATGTGCATTCCGTTGCTGACAGGTCGTGGGCCCTGGTCAGTGGCCGCGGGGTAGCGGCCATGCTGGGGACAACACGGGGTGGTGTGACATGATCCGCGTGCAGTGCGAGGCTCACACCCAGTATTCCTGTAAAACTTATCCTAGGAAGGTGTCCGTCGGGACTTCGCGGCGGCTGTAGACGTCCCCACAGGACACCGTTCACTGACAGACGACGAGCTTGGTCAGTCACGCTGTGAAGCCGCGGCTGACTCTCTGGTTGACTGGTAGGGTGGCCTACATGCGCCAGGCTCCAGCCACTGATTGCAGGATCTACCTGGCTGGCGCGATCCTTGACGACGCCACGCCTGCAGAGCTGCAGACCCAGTATCGCTATTGCCCCCGGTCGGAGCGGTGGGCGATAGCCTGAAGTACTGGCCGGTGAAACAAGTGTAGTACTGCGGGGATACTTAGTATCACAGCCACAAGCTCGCGGAATGGATACTGCAGGAAAAACAGCAGCAATGATATACCAGAAGCAGCAACAGCACAAACAGCAACGCCAGGCGCAAAGATTTGTTACCACGATTTGCACTGCAAAGGCAAACAGCAGTAACTGCTTATTATATACGTGTTATATATGTGTCGTATAATGTATTTATGACTAGCATATGTGCGTATGTATGTATATATCTACATGTAATATTATGAGCGCGTATTTGCGTATTTTGTCGGTGTGTGGATACATGTATAAATCTGTCGATATGTACTTTATGTATGTCTATTTGAAGATGTATGCGTTCATGAAAATAGTTTTTCTTTCAATGTACTGTCCATAGACATGTCACTACTATATATTTACTCAATTAAGAATTCTTAGCTATTGTTTTGCATGTTCATTACACTTACATTTTTCGTCTTGACGGCATATTTTTTCAACCCCAGAATAAACGTATTGTCTTGTCTTGTCTTGTCTTGTTTTGGCCCCAAAGCAGATGAGCCTATGACTCTGTTGGTCCACACTCATTAAATGAAATATTATTACTATTGTAAAGTAGGCAGTTACTGTTGTTTGTCTTTGCGGTGTTTATTGTCAGACAGCAGTAACTACTTACTTTACAAGTAAGCAGTTACTGCTACTTACCTTTGGGTCGACACAATGCTCAGCCAATGTCTTCCGAGTTCAACCAAAACCAGATGCATTGTGGTAATGCCGAGCAAATGATTTCAACGTTGACCCAGCTGTAAAACTCAATAACACATACAGTAGGTTTTCCTACCTTCGTGCCAGAGCTTGCTCTTTGTCTCCAGTTTTTTCGTGGTAATTTATTGATCGTGGAGCCAATTTCCGACGGGCGATATTAATAAAGCATGTCCGTCAATATCAAGAACTGCGACCCGAGAACGAACGCGCGGAGGACCACATGTCACCCGGCGCTGTGGGGTGCAAAGGGTTGGTATTTTATTTTTTGCCGCCGCAAAAATAAAACGAGAATGATTGGACGAGAATAACCGAGACATAAAGACAGGGATGGCTTTAATGAGGTAGCCAAAAAAGCGGAAGAATCATCACAACAAACGACGCAACAAGCTCGGTAATGACCGAACGAGGTCTGTCGTGCGACGCCAGAGGCAGTAACTGCTCACTTTTTTAAGTGAGCAGTTGCTGCTTTTTGACTTTGCACGCCAGAATCGATGAACAGTCGCCGCATTTATTCGTCAGTGTTTTTTCCAGACACTATAAAAAGGAGAAAAACAATTACACACGTATATACATTATATACAAATAAGGTTTGGGTGCACCGTTGTATGGTGGAATCAAGTTGTGTTCAATATAGATATTGATTGTTAAAGACAAAGGAAAGAAGAAGAAGAAGAAGAAGAAGAAGAAGAAGAAGAAGAAGAAGAAGAAGAAGAAGAAGAAGAAATGAACAACAACAACAACAAAAAGAGGAAGAGGAGGAAGTGGAGGATGAGGAACAAAAGGAGGAGGAGAAGGAGGAAGACAAGGAAGATGAGGAGAGGAGGAGGACAAAGGGAAGGACGAGGAGGAGAAGAAGGATGGGAAGAGGTGGAGAAGAAGGAGAAGGCGGAGGAGGAGGAGGAGAAGAAGGAAGTGAAGGAGGAGTAAAAAAGAAGTGGGACATGTGAAAGGAAAAGTGGAAGAAAAGTGGAAGAAAAAGTGGTTGAAGTGGAAGAAGAAGTGTAAGCAAATGTGGAAGAAGAAGTTGAAGAAAAAGTGGAAGAAAAAGGGGGGGAAAAGTGGAAGAAGAAGCGGAATAAGAAGTGGAAGGAGAAGTGGAAGATAAAACGGAATAAAAAATGGAAGAAGAAAAAGAAATGGAAGAAGTAAACGAGGAAGAACAAATCAGAACAAGAAGAATAGAAACAGCACAAGAAAAAAAAGAAAAACAAATAAATCATGAACACCAAGGAAAAATTGAAAAAAGAAGAATACTAAGGTTGACATGTCTGAGTTTGGAGTGGATTATCCCCGCGCTTGTCTATCATGAACTGCTTTACTTTAAGTTGGTCCACCTTCTTTACCGTCAAACCACCATAGGTACAACGCATCATGTTTTGTGGGCATGCGTAGCACGTGGTAACATATAGTGATATCTGATCTGCTGTACAGAGCCAAAACGCAATAACGGTTTGCTTAAAAAAATGCAGTTACTGGCTCTTGATTTTGCACGACATAATATATCTCTGGCAGCATGTGGCAACAAAAAACTATTTGTCATCCTGTATTGGACATATTTTCATTCAGATATAATTTACATGATTATTAACTATACATGAATTGTATTCAGGGCCAATATGAAATCACGTTCGTTATCATATAAGCAGTTAATTGCTGCACCAGATGTTTGAAGTCCTGCCAATGAACTTCATTCGCCAATCTACAGTATCTGTGATCATGTGTCGATTATTATGTTACATAATATAAGCTTAAAGTGAGTCACATGTAAAAGTGAGTGACGTTCTAGCCCTTAAAGCACTAAATTGTAGACGTGAAATTTCTAACCACTTGAACTTGTGTTTCGCTACCGCGATCCACACCTTCAAGTGGTTAAAAATCACTTAAATAATATGCACAATTTAAATCCAAACATTTGCTAATCTAGCAATTTGTTGCCGATTTCTCTTTAAAATGTTATTGTATGAACAAAATAATCTTCTCCGTTCAGCGTATTAGGTTCATAGAAAACAACACGTTCCCGTCCAATCGTTTAAATATTCAATATTGTGGGGAACGAGATGTAGCGTGCTCGGCCTCTAACGCAATGTCTGGATAGCCTAGCTGTAGACTCTCCTCAGGCTCCCATGTGAGTGGGAGCCTGCAAGGTCTAAATGCTGATTAATGTCTGGAGAGCAGTGCCTTCTAATTCATTTCACCAATATCATATTCCTTATTAAAATGCTCTTTGCCAAGTTTAACCTGTATACATATACACTAAATCCCGATTATGGAAAGATATATTGTAATCTGAACATAGAAACATCAATGTGATTTAATATGGCGATATTTCCTGAGATTGATCGCCAATTCATCTTTCCTCATCTTTTTCCGAACACATTCTTCCTACGGATCGATCGATTTTATCGTAGATTATTGTTTAGCAGGGTCAGTCAAGTATAAAGTCAACAAGTGATTATTTGTGAGGATACAGGATACGGTGTCAGTTTTTATTCCATTGAGGTAATCACAGATCCTAAACCCTTACAGCGCAGGGATCGACTTTAGGTGTCAGAATCTGACGATACTGACGTCTAGAATCGATCCCCGCACTGAAAGTATAAAATAGTTATACAGGCCGTGGACCCATAACACAGGTATTCAAATGAAGCGCAAAGAGCTAATTAAAACATTTATGATGATTGAAAAACCCTTTGGTTTCCATGGTTTATACAAACATATTTCAGCGCTGTAATGGTTAAGGCGACAAGCTGTGGCACTCTCACGGTACGAGCACAATGAGCCCATGTGTTCTACTGTATAAGGCAGTAGCTGATACCAAGGCTTGAAAAACTCACTAATTACTGTACTGTCATCTCCACTGTATGTAACTCTTGTTAATCGTGTTTAGTGGGCAAAGGGTTAAGTCTTCATGTTCGGAGGAATCCAGATAAATCTTCCTACTTAACACTTAAAACGCTGGAATAATAGAGACCAAAGGGTTTTTAAATTTAAAATACCAATGTTATGTGTCTACGACCATATGTTATGTGTCTACTCTTTCAGTATGTAGATCAACTTTAGTCGTCAGAGTCTGACGTCTATAGACGTCAGACTCTGACGTCTAAAGTTGATCCGCGAGCTGTAAGGGATAAGTACTAAAGATACATTATATGCATAAGTATGCGTCCGTATTTACAAGAGAATCAGCTTTGCGAGAAAACACAGACTATTTTAAGAAAGTTAGACATTCTATCTACACTTAAAACCGAATTGCATGTAGGATATGTAAATATATCACTCTTGATCCACAAAACCATCCAACCAATAATTTTGTGCAGAGCTGCGTCATAAAATGACTCCCACTCTGTTTTTGTTTTGATCGCTGGAGGCGAGTGATACATCCCATTCACAACTTGATGTGTGACCTTTGAATGTGCCTTAATAATTCAGCTATTGACATACGTGTTTACCAGGAGCGCCATTAGGAACCACTGATATTTAATTGATATTAATGCCACGGGTAGTTTGAATGCAACTGGATTTAGGTCAATTGATTTATGTTATTGATCTGCGACGCCATCAATATCATATATATTTGCTCAATTTTAGAGAAAATGTAGTCGTAGTCGAAATCGATTCGAATTATAGTATTCGTTACGTTATTTATATTTTTAAAGCTGAGGATAAATACATATCGAAACTGCTTAAGACATTTCTGTAACTTTTATTTCGTTTGATGAAGAATGTCTCACGCTTAGTGTTTTTTTTTTGTTTTGTTGCATTGTTTTGTAGTGTGGTGCATGGTGTTGTGTTTTGTTGGCATGGGCGATGGGACAAAAAGATGCCCTTCTGGTAGTTTTGTAACTGGCACGATCGGCACAACTTATTCTAGCCATAGCTTGGCTGTAGAGCAGTGTTGCAGTTTTTGTAACTACTGCGATTTTCTTCTCGTCATAACATGAGTTGGGGAACACGAGTCCTTTGGCTTTGAAACTGACATCAATCGGTATGCAGCGCCAACAAATGAGATTTGGTAGCGCGAGTGCACCCGTCGGAGGTTTCGATAGGCTTTAGCGTGAGGTCAACCCATAAATGACCATAGCTTTGTAAAATGGTGAACGCGAAGTTTTCTACGGTTTTTATAGTCGTCTTGTTAGACCCTATGCTCGTGTGGCGGTTGCAGCATGTAAGTGATTGTGAGCAAAATGTTTCCTTTCTGTGTGGCCTAACTAGCAAAGTAATCAATTGTTTCCTTTCTCGTGGCTTAACAAGCAAAGTAATAATTGTTCACAAAAATGGAATTACGCCTGAAGATAAGAGTAGGGCTTAAAGTCCCGACTTCGGGCTTCCTTCTGTCGCGATGCAGAAAGTGGCGTAAAGCAATATTCACTCAGTCACTCGCACCTCGCGACTCATGTCAAACCCAATAAAATCAACTAATGCTAGTTTGATGCTGGGCCACCGTCTACAGAGGTGGGCCAGCATCAACCCAGCATTGGATCAGCGTCCCGTGATATCTGTGTTCATGACGAGAAGTCAAGTATTGTGCTCACGTCAAGTCAGATGACAGCATGACCGCCAGTGATACTGATAAATTTTTCAGCGCCTTCTTTCTCATTGATCCGCCCGGGATCATCACACGTGGATTTTTCAGATCAAGTGGTCATGTCAAGGCTTGTTTGTCTCCTTAATTATGCAGCAGTCCGTCCCTGTTATGGCGCGCTGCGGACAAGGTTTGGCAAGCCTTGCGTGAGCGTCTCTCGGGTTCAAGGTCATTCTGTGGGTAGAAAGTGATTGAGACGGCGGTCGATCTAGGGCAGACGTTATAACTCTGAAATGTTTGTATATAAAAAATGAAGAGGACATTTTTTTCTTCATTTTAAAATCACCATAAACACTTGTAAATATCTTAGTTATCTCTTTGCAACTCTGATGACCGCTTGCATGCTTACAAGATAATACTCATGTCAAATATAAGTTCACTACATCTGTCGAACTAATATAGGGTCGATTGACTTAGGAAGTGACCTCTCAGTGGCCTTTTTACTTTGTTTATTTGATGGATTTGTCATCGATCACTTTATTAATGATCGTGAAAAATTGATAAGATGGCAGCGTGCCCCGAATACTAACGCACCAATAACGCAGTTTTCGATCCATAAATATACCGTTTAAATTCTATATATCCCGATAGATATAACGCGAAATTGAATAATATTGTCTCTTTCGTAGTTAACCTAGTGCACGCTTACAAGTTGAGCTGGCAATCTTTAAATTTTTGCTCACGAGAACGTTTTTTTACATCAAAATTACCGTTACCATAAATCGTCCCCTTGTATTAGAAAGTGTGTATCTGCCACATTACAAAATGGTATATACAGCACACCCCTTCGCATCCAAGGGTAGGAATTATAAATTGTGTCGTTTAAAAGTGCTACATAGCTGACATATTTTAAAATAAGTCTTGTGATGAGATGGTTTAAGGATTTGTGGCTAAATTATATTTTTTTAATTTGATTCTTTATCTTGATTGCGTTTTACTGGGGGGGGGGGGTATATTTTGATTATTTTCTTGGTCATTTCATGTTATTATGAAAATAATTCATACGTCAACCGTTTGCTTATGCTCCGTGCCCTAAATCTACTTGAACATGTACAAGCCTATAATTATTATGACTGTAAACCATTATTATTTTATATTGCTTTTGGTAATGAGATCGGAAAAGCAATCGGAAACAAAGTGTTAGAAGTCGAAGAGGGTGGGAACCCTGCTTAAACTACCGCCTGTCATGCCGGAGGTCGGTTTTCGATCCCTGCTCTCGAGATTAAAAAAACTAAATGTTTCTGTCTTTTCCACTCACAAATACCCATTATTTTGAGCAGTCTCTGTGACCAACAGGTAGCGTGTTTGCCAGGACTCAAATTTCGAATCGTGTCTACACAAATCTGAAAATGAAATGAAATAAATGGGGTTTTAGGCAAATTTCGTGACCATATAGGCTAAATTGGGCCATACACAAATCTGAAAAAGGGCTAAGGTGTATTAAGTGTGTTGAAAATGCAAAATATATTAAAATAATTGCAAATAGATATAAACTTATCATAAATAAATGATAATATTATAATATCGATCTCGGATGATATAATAGAAATCTCGGCATCACAAATCTTGCTAAAATAAAAATTCACAGAAAGAAATAACTAAGGTATTGGCCTGTGTGTTCACTGTGAGGAACCGGTGACCAGGATCGAAATAATAACCAATAAATCTATTTCCTCCAGATTAAACCTTCAAGTATTTTAGCCATCCGGTCAATTATCGGTCCCTGATAAAGTAACGGCTCATCTTGAGGCCTTGTAAAACAAGCAGCAGTAACTACTCACTTTTCAAGTAAGCAGTTACTACTGTTTGCCTTTGCACTGTATAGCTGACGTCACGACCACAGCTGGCACAGGTCGATACCCTCGGCGCGTTTAGTGCCGCATGATTCATTCGGTATAATCGAGCGCGAAAAGTGAGCCACCTGCTCACTACGCAAATAGAGTTGTCTCTCCCGAAATAAACACCATTGCGAGAGAACATTCACGATCAGATTACGATATGAAACAATTCCATCTCGCTTGACAGAGTTTTCTCCAAGTGCCATGCAGCTCATTCACAATACATCAAAGACAAACAGCGGTATCTGCTTACTTTTCAAGTAAGCAACTACTGCTTTTCGTTTTTGAAATGCTATCCATTGGAAAGCTAGCAGTTACTGGTGTTTGTCTGTGATTAGTAAGCCTTTCAAATGTAAGAAGTGACAGCTGCTTTCTTTTGAAAAATACGTTTTTTTTTCTTTGAAAAGTAATCGAGACGTAAGCCGTTACTGCCACTGCCTTTGAGAAATTATCATTTGAAAAGTAGGCAGTTACTGCTGTTTTTCTTTGAAAAATAAGCATTTGGAACGTAAGCAGTTACTGCTAATTGTCTTTAAAAAACAAGCCTTTTTGAAATAAGCAGTTACTGTTCTTTGTCTTAGAAAAGTTAGCAGATATTACCGCTTGCCTTTGCATGACAGATCTGAAGATGTGGAGCTCTCTGCTGTAGTATTTTCCATAGTGCCGCCGTAGCACCTAAAGGCCACCAGTTCATGGTCACCTGCTTAAGCGTTCAGAGAATTGAGGGCGTTTCTATGCTGAGGCCACCCAAAGTGGTGATTAATGTTCCATCCTTCGCTGGAGTGAAGACACATGCGTTCAAAGGGGTCACAGGAAAAAGTATATTTTCCCCGCGCGATTTCAAAACTTGATCTTCTCAGACTGCAGCATCTACTCAAACAACAGTCACTGATTTATTTTCAACTAATATAATAAGTGAACTCTACTTGTCTCATTATCTGTGGGCTATATAAAAGCTAGCATTTGCATTGAAGTGGAGATCAAGCACTTAACATGCTGCTACTAATAGGCGTCACAAATGTGAGGTCTGCTGCTCAAATGTTTCATGATTTCAAAACGTTTACAAGGACCCTTCAGATCAGACATTGATGGATGAGCGACCCTTCATTCAAACATCTGCAGATCTATGCGGAGGCCTCTACGACGCTGGCCCAACATTAATACAACTTCGGGTGGATGTCTCGTGTCTGCTGGGAAGCGAACAACCTGAAAGCTATGCGCCAGAACCTGTGGGTATCGGCGTCGAATCCCGCTGCTTCCGACGTTCTTTTTCTGTGCAGATCCTTGTAAGCAGCTCAAATTAATGAGGGTGTGGGTGAAATCGCGAAAATAACAAATGAACACCCGAATTTATCTTTACATAACCAGCATATCAAAAGATGTAATTTGGGAGTGGAATAAACGTCTGGATAATTCGACATCAGATCTTGCGTTAAATTATTGCTGCGTCCCAAATATATTTTCTAAACTTATATTTGTTCATATTGGCCTCAAAATATCGCATCAACAACTTCACAAGGGTGTAGATACGAGTTTTTGTGTTTTTTTGAAGCTTCAACTGAATTAAGAAACGTGCCAGCTTTAGTCAAGTGTCATCTATGATATAACTGAGAACTAGTTATTACATTCGAATCGATTCGTTTCCGATCAGTGCACATTACGAGCTTAACCATGATAATTAAAGATTCATCTCTCAAGCTTCACTGAGTTATCAGCGAGTGTCACAGTCAGTCTGCAGTAGAGAGAGACACTGGTGACACGAGTGAACTCTCAAGCGCGCAGCCCCCGCCGCCACCTCCCACATTGACCCTAGAATACACGGCGCGGAAGACGGCAACCAATCACAGATAGAGATTGACATGCCTAGGTAAATATATTCACCAGGTGACGCTGCGTCGTAAGTTGAAAAGTGACTAGGCGGGGGCTCTGGTGTGGTGGTTACAGCTGCCTGCTTGGATAGTCAGAGATCGCGAGTCTGTCCCACGTTGTGGCATTCAGGTTTCAAAGAAACAGAGTGTTTCTTCCTCGCTCACTCGTAAAGATTCAGCATTGTGGGGAGCCTCCGTGACCGAGAGGTAGCGTGCTCAGCCTCAGACCGCCAGGGCTCGAATTTAGAATCCCGTGTCTGGAGGGCAGTGTCATCTAATTCATCGCAATATCCCAAGAAGGTTCTCTCGGCCTAATTTACCCGATGTGTGTAAAAATGTGCCTAAAAGCCCAGTCATCTTTTTCTGAATAGGGACTAAATGTCATACAGTCACGAGGATATCAATTCTGCTCTGCAAAGTCAATACGCAGTAATTGCTTACTCAAAATGTAAGCAGTTACTGCAGTTACTTGGACTTTTGCATGTCAAAATCTGTCTTTTGTATATGCACGCCATTATTTATTATGATTGCACGTGATAAAAACAATGTAGGACTAGATGGGTTAATAATCGGAGTTGTTAGCCCTTTCAAGCCTGAATTTGCCATTGTCATCTTCATCCACTACAAGCCGCGAATTGCTGCCGCAATTCTCGACTTGTAGTGGATGAAGATGACTTGAAGTGGTTGAAAAATTAAAGAAAATTGCAATGTATCGGTAAACCAGTTTCATGGAAATTTTTAATCTAAAGCCCTTAGTTGTAGGAAAATTAAGTTCGTTTTTTTTCAGGGAAGTAATATGATGCTTTAATGCATCGTGAGGGCTTAAAGGGTTGAGCGAGATTTATGGCCCGATGGCATGTGTAGATTAATAATTATTGTCATATAACGCTTTTATATAAGACCCACTGTAAGTGTACATTGTTCTGTCATTTATGACGGCCATATCTGCAGTCTCGCAGTTTACCCAGGTGGACCAACGTTAAGCCAACATTAATTCAACGTCTTGTGTCTACTGGGTAGGCTCTTGTCAGTGGTAATCACTTACCTTGTAAACCTACAGCTTTTTCACTGTTTCCAAGCTGATATTGATGGCACGTGCCAACTTTAAAGCAATAATAAAAACACTTACACGCTTGTGAAAAATTAGACTCGTTACCAGCAGTAGCTTGGTAAAATTCCGTCACTATTGTCGCTGATAAAAACAGTTCGAATGCGATTAAAAGTGCCGCTCACACTCCAATGGTGTATGCATAAAGGCATTTCAAAAATAAAAATGTAATTAACCCATGCGCTACTGGGGCTGTATAATTATGTACATTTGTAATAAAAAATAAAATAAAGTACTAGTAACACATATATTGCAAAAAAATGTCTGCGGTAGATGCTTAGTTAATCAAATAATATATGTTTTTATTTTGGATAAATAATATCATTTTTCGTCATTTGCAACTGGAATTCCAGCCTAAAATTACGAAAAATCTAAGCAAACAGTTCAGCCTTCAAGCATTAACCCTGAATACCCCAGCAAATACAAGACATTGACCCAATGCTGGATCAATGGTGGGCCAGCATCGCAGACGGTGGCCCAACATTATTCCTGCAATGGGTCAATGTCTTGTGTTTGCTGGGGTACGCCAGTGATAACCCTATTATGTGCCGTTCTTTATATATGCTCACAACAAAAACACAGCGCTCAGATTCTACACGATTTCTCATCGCTGAAAACGGAAGATTAAACTATTTGTCGTGTAGGATGACCATGGGGATAAAAATCATGTTATAGCCTGTTATATATATATATACCGTTGTTTATTAAGATACCTGGAGCATCGCCAATCAGGGATTGTTCTGTTTTATAGGACATACGTGCCCTCATTCACCCATTACGTGATCAGCTTCATTTATTTCCTAATGCTGACCTTTTGTCTATAAATATACTCATCCGATCAAGTACGGTATTCTACCCCGACCATTGAAAGAGTGGTTCAGCCTGTCACATGACGAGTCGCCTAATCAACGGCATCATGCAGTTGTTATTTAACCCTTTCAGTGTGGGGACCGTCTTTAGACTTCAGAATCTGACGTCTAAAAGCGCGGGGATCGTTTTTAGACTTGGGAATCTGACGTTCTGAAGTCTAATGACGGTTCCCGCGCTGAAAGAATTAAACAAATTATAATGGCCGCATATCCATAACATAGGTATTGCAATGAATTGAAAAGAGCTAACTAAGACCTTTATGAGGATTTAAAATTGAAAAATCCGCTTTGATCTCCATGGTTTATACAAAATAACTTCATATTAGGGGATACAATGCCATACTTGAATAGACATCCCAAGAGAAAACCAGAGATAACTAGTTATTACGCGGTCTGACAAATGACACACGCCACACCAGTTGACTACAGGGACACCTGTTGGCAGTGGTTGCTGAGGAATGCCATCTTTCCACACAAGGCACGCTGCTCCCGAGGTCGTAGACCGATCTGCGACCTCGGGAGCAGCGCGCCTTGCTATCAGGAAGATGAGGAATGCAGGCTGGTTCTATAGAGGTCCTTCCCAGCAATCACGGCACATTGATCCAATACGGAATCAAGGATTTGCCACCGGCTGCAACGCTGGTCCAACATTCCTCTCACATTGGGTCCATGTGTCGTCTTTGCTGGCTTGTTCTGTGGCCGACTATGTATTCGTGTTTCCGTACACAATCCGAATATCAGCCATATTTCTTCCGTTTAAGACTCGTATATCATCCGGGGGCGGGGGGGGGGGGCTGGTTGGTGGATTGTCACCTCATCGTGGTCCCCCTGGGCAATATCATGGAAGTCCGAGAACCCCCAAGTCATTTTTGAAGTATGTATACAGAAGTATGTAGGCTCCCATAGTGTTTTTGTTGTGTAATGTGTATTTTGTGGAATTGATATATTTCATATGCTGTAACATTTTTATTTGTTTACTAAACGGGCTAATATCATGTCAGATTAAAAAAAAATATCCTTCGTATTTCTGATTTTTTCTAATTGATACAGAAGTCTTGGAAACAATGTTTCAATGTTTCACTGTGGTGTTCTGGGGAAAGTACGGAATGTCACCTACAAATCATAATCTGCTGTTCCCTCACAGTTAGTGATCGCTGTGTAACTCTAGATGTACGTATGTAGCCACAGATGTGATCACTGCCTGTGAGGCACACAATCATTATTCCCATTCACATTCACATCTCTATCGCAGCTAACAATGTTGAATGAACGTTGGGGCAACGCCTTGTATTTGCTGGGTGTATTGATACGCAGTAGCATATATTATGTGAGTGAGTGTCCTTTTCAACTGTCTTTGTCAACTGTGCTATTTTTGTGTTTATTTCATTCTATTTTCATTCTATGTTGAATGAACGTTGGGGCAACGCCTTGTATTTGCTGGGTGTCTTGATACGCAGTAGCATATATTATGTGAGTGAGTGTCCTTTTCAACTGTCTTTGTCAACTGTGTTATTTTTGTGTTTATTTCATTCTATTTTGTTCAGCAATTCTATTTTGCGTACACCCGATGCAGGTTTAGTGTCGACAGAGCCACACCAAACCGGCATTGTTTTGATTCTCACTATATGTATTTATACTATATTTAATTATATTTTGAATGGACACAGTGCAGGTTAATGCTGATATGACCCACCCTTAACCCTTTAACCGCCAAATTATTCAATCTGAATTTTCACCCACTTGAAGTTGTGTCTCGCTGACGCGATCCACAACTTCAAGTGAGTGAGAATTATTCAGATTTTACAAAATAGAGGTCAACTGTTTTCAAATATTGCTGATTGATGTCACATTTTATCTTTAACATGGTTAAAGGTGGTACTCAAAGTGCTAATAAAAAAATGAAAACCCGAATATATGACCCACACTAAACCCGCACTGTGTTGTTTCTCAACATATATTTATACAACTCTATTTGTTCTACATTAAACATTGTTTTACTACTACTACTATTGTATTTTTTTTGACAAAGATATTACTATTAGATTTCCAGTGGATTCTGTGCTGGTTTATTGTTGATCATCCCCATGTATACTATGGCTGCTTCAATGGCCTCAGACTTGGGTCAAACCACAAACCCCCCAACCCCGGATGTGATTGATACTGAACCATGCAGCATTGAGTCACTTGCATTATTGTATATTAAATTCTTGTTTTTGACACAGACACTACTTTGTGGCTTATACATTGATTGTTTATTGGCACTCATTGATGTTTGTGTTAATTAATATAACAATAGCGCGTGTTTCGATGTCGTTATGGTTATTTGAGGCCCGAGTCGTCAGATTAGAGCTGGACCAGAGTGGTTTGAAGCTTCAAACCACTCTGGTCCAGCTCTAATCTCACGACTCGGGCCTCAAATAACCATAAAGCCCGAGTAAACACGTGCTATTACTATTATTATCACAATGGTTACCAACATATAAAACACAATTGATTGAGCAGATTTATTGTTTTTGGATCATTCTTGTGATATAGATTATAAATAGGCCTACATGTCCTGACTGGCACTGGGCCTAACACTGTAGGCCTACGTATGCTGGAGCCTGTTGAATTAGCCTAGGCGTGCTTAGCACTATGCACAGTGTACACATTTGCATCGGTGCATAGCCTAGACTAAAGGACGTTTGACGCCCCCTGGCGATGTAATTCAATCTGCGGGCTTCAAACGCATTTGTAGCC
Organism: Flabesymbios commensalis; assembly: GCA_964017125.1. Taxonomy (NCBI): domain Eukaryota; kingdom Metazoa; phylum Annelida; class Polychaeta; order Terebellida; family Flabelligeridae; genus Flabesymbios; species Flabesymbios commensalis. Next base: position 9,369,697 of record OZ024918.1, on the reverse strand, counting down.
CGCTGTCATTCAATCTGCGGCTTCCAGACTAAACAGTGTTATAGAACCACAACGCCCCATTATTTGATAATAATTTTGTGTATCAGCGTAGGTGCTGCTGTCTCAAGTGTTGTGGGTAGCCTTCGCGACCGAGAGGTAGCGCGCTCGGCCTCAGAAACCTATGTCCTGAAGGCAGTGACATCTCACTCATCTCACCATCCTCAGGCGGTTCCCCTGACCCAATTTAGCCTGTATGTGCACAGAAGTGGCCTAAACCGCGATTCATTTTATTTCATTTTGTCTCAAATTTCAAAAGTACATTCAAAGCCGTTATAAATAGGTGCCAGAAGCACCATCGGATTTATTGATAGTTTTTATTGATAGTTTGTTATCAGCTAGACTTTTTACCGCACTTTTATAACAAGAAGTACCGTATTCTTTGTTCTTAAATTTCAAAGTCACTTTTAAAATTTACCAGACTGGCTGAAAAGTAAAGTTTATTGATAATCATGATAGTGGTGATTTATCAAATATGCAAAGATCAAACTGACGGATGACATACGGACAGCATACGGGTGACATACGAACGATATACGGACATCATACGGAATAAATAAATACACACACAAACGTACATTTCTGAAATGAATAAAACGATAAGAACATATTGAAATATAACCTTCTGATTGCATAATTATCAAACTAAAATTTACATTTACTTGAATTTATGTTTCGGTGACGCGATTCACATCTTCAACATGTTAAATATGTGTAAATTAGTTAGATTGGTCAAATATAGGCATTTATATGCATTTTTTGCTAAACCGCGAAAAACTGGTAATAAAGAGCATGCAAAATATTATGGTAGCAACTGGTGCTAAAAGGAAAAATAACAATTTTGAATTACCCTTTGATTCTTGATAAAATGGCATCTTGTGAAGAAAGAGATGTATCTGTCACGTTCTGAAGTGGATGATACGCCGTTTTAATTACAAGGGAACGAAATGAATAGCGAAATATAAAGTCAATCAGCGTATGTTTATTCTGCACTGCTGTGCAAAGACAGTAGCTGCTTTACCTTTCAAGTAAGCAGCTACTGTTGTTTGGCTTTGAGCCGCAGACTAGTGCAAGTTTATTTTTTAGTTGAATGATATACACCCCTTCGTCACGAGGGGGCGAAATGTATGTTAACTTTAGTCAAGTGGTGCATGTTTTAAATGAGAGTGTAAGTTTAATTTGTACTTGCCCATTGTTAAGGGGATGATCCCCGCTCCCACGGCTAGATGCATGTCTGACGATCCGGACGTCCGACATCAAATTGATCCATGCTATATAGTCCTTAATTAAAGGCCGCTGCCAAGTCACTGGCTATATCCAGGTCCGTATGGCCTTAGAGCACGGATGGGCTATAGGGTCCGAACCCCATCGTGCGTATCCGATCCCTGACAGAAAGGCGGGACGAAATAAGTCACCTTACGCTGTGTATCTGCCAGAAAAGCGATACGAAACAAGTCACTTTACGCTGTATGTTTATCAGGGTGATTGCCTGGCGCCGGTGGCCGTTTGGTACTTTGCCTGCTTGGCTGGTCGCCGTCTTATTATACGTTTGTTGCAGTCATTGGTTGGCTTGTTGCCTCGCCGGGCCACTTGTTCTTTTGCCGGATGGTGGGTTGACTGTGCCACCATCACTGATGCCCTGTCAGATGGCAAAGTCTGCCCGCACCCCTCCCATACACTGCGGAGACACACCGTCCAATTATTTATATATACATACACCAACCGTTCGGCTTCTTCTTACTGTCCTAACCGACGCATCGGACCCTTCGGGTGCAAGGATATAATATTGAATTTTTCACCCACTCAAAGTTGTGTCTCGCTACCGCGACCCACAACTTCAAGTGGGTGAAAAATACTCATATTTGCTTAAATGGGGACCAGACATATGCAATTATCGCTGACAACATACATATTTCACTTTCAGAAACTATTATTTTATTTGCCGCGATTGGGGTGTAAAGGGTCAGACATTGCCATCTGTGTTACTATAAGGACACTAAGGACGAAGCACCACCCGATCTGTATTACTATAACATGTATAATGACCTAAGGACGAGGCACCATCCCATCTGTGTTACTATAACATGTATAATGACTCTAAAGACAATACACCACCTCCTTTCACACACACAGCACGGTACATTGAACTAATGGTGTTTTATTGTTGGACCAGCGTCACAAACGATGATCCAACATTGGAGTAGATCTGGGAAAAAACTATTATATATATTTTATGTTGAAGAAAATTGTGAATAAAAGCAGTTCTGATAATATACAAAAAATATCTGTGATTATAAAATGTATGTTAAATAAAGACAATTTTATTACTGTGTAAATTATTATTACAACACTTAGAATTAGCCTATGTAATAAGAAAGCATATAATTGATTGCATGTTTGTAGCCAGCCATCTCCAGGCATATATGTCTCAGCCTTTCAAAAAATCACCAGAATGAAACTACTTGTTGAAACTGCATGGTGTTATCAACTCGTGTTAATTGGATAGTCCTGTAACCGTATTCTCGTACAAGGTACGATATATCGAAGACTTCTGATTGGTTGAGATGGCCCTTGGTGTCCACACGCAGCACCCAGAAAGAGACGTACATTGATAGCAGCTGATGGATAACCGGTTTTATTTTTTAGAAACAAATAATGAAAGTGCAAATGCATGCTAAACTTGGAACCTCCTGAGGATGGTGAGATGAATCAGATGACACTGCCCTCCAGACAGAGGTTCGAAATTTGAACGTTGATGGTTTGAGGCTGAGCACGCTACCTGTCGGTCACGAAAGCTCACCGCAATAGTCAATATTTACCAGTAAATGTTTCTGGTTATTTGAAACCTGAATTCTGTGAAACGCAGTGACGTCACTCGGTGAAAACAAGGTTATATAACACTCCCTCCCCCATACTTCATTCTGCGAAACGCAGTGACGTCACTCGGTGAGAACAAGGCTATACAAGAACCCTCCCCCATACTTCATTGTATTAGCCAGCTCGGTGAAAACAAAGGAGGTCGAGGTCATTGAGTTTCACAGAATACCGATAGCAGAGAGACACTGCTGACAGCTACTCCTGGGCTTCAAGTGGTATTGCTATCAGTTTATCAGGAATTTTGCAATTTTGCAAGATATACGGTAATTTACCAGCGAACACGAGACGTTGACCCAATGTTGTTTTATAGTTGGTCTGGCGTCGCAAACGGTGGGCCAACATTAAAACAATATTGGGTCAATGTTTCTTGTTTGCTGGGTTCAATGAAAATTGTTTTGAAAGCAATGAATAATTAGACCATGGCCTGAAAGTCGAGACCCTCCCACCCTGGGTATTCTTATAGACCATATTTTTTTTAAACCTTACTATGTACCAAGATACTTTCAGGTTGTCTGCAGATTTTCTATGCATGGACAAAGTCACCAGAGGTCATCGAAGTATGGTACCCTTTACCCTTAGGGTTGTATAAGAATGTGTCATATAAATAAAAATGAATCGGGCTTTAGGCCACCTTTGTGCACATATAGGCTAAACTGGGCCAGGAGAACCTCCTGAGGATGGTGAGATGATTGAGATGACACTGTCCTCCAGACACAGGATTCGAAATTCGAGCCCTGGCGGTCTGAGGCCGAGCACGCTACCTCTCGGTCACGGAGGCTCCCCACAATACTAACTTTCACACGTGGATGGGGAAGAAACAATTTTGTTTCTTTCAAACCGCCGAGACCGGGAACCGAACCCCGGACTCTGGCGTGAAAGGCAGCGGTGCTAACCACTACCCCAAAGCCCCCGCCCATGTTTCATATAACTAGGTCGAAACTCCGGCCAAGTATACATGGTGACATGGGAACCTTGGTCGTGGGTTTCATAGGGGAGTTATCCCAAGGTCTTGGTAAGGTCATGTCAAGGTCATAACAAGGTCAAATCAGCACAAAACGGTTGAGAATAGATTGTTGAACCTCGGTCGAAACCCAACCCAAGTACACATGTGACATTGTTTGGTGTTTGGTACCATAGTGGGGTTATCCCAAGGTCATGGTAAGGTCATTTCAAGATCAGAGCGAGGTCAAATCAGCTCAAAACGGCTGGAAATAACTTATTTTTGTTGTTTTTGCTAACATTTTGCTCACTTTAAATTTATATGATGGCTTGAAACATACCTAGATCCCAACACAGACCTATACCAAATCACCCCCGAGGGGCTACAGGGATAACATAAGGGTTGGAGGGTTTTTTCAACCCCCCTTCAAATCACCCTTATGTCAACACTGTCTGATATGGCAGAAATAGATCAAATAGCACACTAATGTTATATTTTGACATTGCCTTGACTTTAGGGTATCCCAAGGTCATGCAAAGGTCATCTAAAGGTCACGACAAGGTCAAATTAACTGAAAAAAACTGAAACTATCTCGTTTTGGCTGTTTTTCTATAGTTACGCTCACTTCAGATAATAAGGTCATCTCAAGGTCACAGCAAGGTCAAATTATCTATAACAACTGGTGATAATAGCTTGTTTTTGCTGCTTTTGCTACAATTATTTTCACATCAGACTTAGCAAAAACCTTGGGCTGACTCCTCTATGAATCCCAACCCATGTCACCATGTGTTGGTGTCGATGGGGTATAACCCCTCGAGCCCTTTTATTATTATCCTGTAATCTTTTGAGGTGTTTTGGTATAAATCCGTGTTAGGGTCTAGGTATGTTTCAAGCCATCATAGACAACTAAAGTGAACATAATTGTAGAAACATCTTTCAGCTGTTTTGAGCCGATTTGACCTTGATGTGACCTTGATATGACCTTGCAATGACTTTGGGGTACCAACCCTGTGAAATACAACCCCATTTCAACATATTTACTTAGGTTGGGCCTTATCAGATGTAATCAATGTTTATTGACCATTGGTCAAAATATAACATCAGTGTGTTATTTGGACCATTTTTTCCATATCACACAGTATTGACACAAGGATGAAGGAAGGGGAGGATGAAAAACCCTCCAACCATTATGTTATCCCCGTAACCTCTCAGGGTGTTTTGGTGTAGGTCTGTGTTGGGATCTAGGTATGATTCAAGCCATGATAGACATTATAAGTGAACATAATGTTAGCAAAAAAAATCATTTATTTTAGCTGTTTTGAGCTGATTTCACCTGGCTGTCACCTTGAGATGATCTCAACATGACCTTGGGGTAACTCCCCTATAGAACCAAACACCAACCGATGTCATCATGTGTACTTGGGTTGGGTTTCGACCGATTTATTTGAAGTGCTGGTCCAATAATGTAGTATCAACCATTTTGAGATGATTTGACCTTGCTATGACCTTCAGATGACCTTACCATGACCTTGGGATAACTTCCTATGAGACCCAACACCTACCCATATCACCATGAGTACTTGGCTTGAGTTTCCACCTATTTATTTTTATACCACCCTAAGCGTCAAGGGTGCCACACTTCGATGACCTCTGGTGACCTTGTCCATGCATAGAAAATCTGCAGACCACCTGAAAGTAACGTGGTACATGATAAGGTTAAAAAAGTATGGTCTACAAAAGTAGCCGGAGGGAAGGGGGAGTACAGGTGGGCCCAAGGTCTAAATTTATCTATATTTAAAACCAATAAAGTTAAATATAGTAGGTGAGGAATACAAATCTATGTACCGTTACCTTTGCATGAAATGATGGTATATGCCGCTTTCTAGAGTGACTGTTACAATCCGTTAATACCAAGGACGGCGTGATGGCGTAGGTGTGGGGACTACATGTCTGTGCAAGCTGTGTCATCTAGAACAATAGACATATGATAAATCATCAGGATGTTATTGGTTTTCGCACAACCTTTTCGCACATTTAATAGCCTTGTGTTGGTTCGAGGCTGGCCATGCAGACACAAAACGTTAAATCAATGGTGCTTTAACGTTGGTCCAGCGTAGTAGACGGTGGAACAACGTTAACACCAACTTTGAGTCAAAGTCATTGCCGCAGACGGTGATTTTTATACATTTGATGGCCTTATGAATTTGGTTCGAGGCTGGGTCATTGTCGTAGTCGGTGGTTCAGCATTCACCCTACACAAGATTACCCGCCATGACCGGGCCGCCTAACTTCGCCGTAGGCCCGGTAGTACTGACAGCCATTTTATATCCACAGCCAACTGTGGATATACGTTACTCGCGCGGCCTACCGAAAAATTCAGATACCATGAAATTGAAATAAATATTTAAAGGGCCTATGAAAATTTTTCATCAGGCATAAACTGGTGATCTTTTTGAACTATTACATTTAAAAATAGAGTGTCAGAGCCTTGCGATGTCATCAGGGTGACACTAGATGTCCAGCAAACAAGACGTCGATCCAGCGGTAATTTAATACTGGCTCACCGTCTACGACGCTGGCCCAACATTGTGCCTGTTGACTGGGTTAACATCTCACATCAGCTGAGTGGTATTAACCCTCTAAGCCCTAAGAACGACAATACTCGCTTTGAATCCCTTTTACCAGCTAACAAATCGTTGTTACTGGGAATGAAATGAGTGTTTGAACATCAAGATTTGGAAATATATGGTGTCAAATTTACCAAATATAAATATTTTCACCCATTTGAAGTTGTGGGTCGCGGTAGTGAGGGAAAACTTGAATTTTATAATTTAGCGTGAGAAGAGTTAATCTTGGGCATTTACATCAATGGTCACATCTGGCTTTTTCGATTCATAAAATGTACTTGACTTCATTCACAGAACGAAGCAACCTGTTACACTACAGCCGACAACAGAAAATGAAATGAATCGGGCTTTAGGCCACCTTTGTGCACATATAGGCTAAACTGTGCCAGGAGAACCTCCTGAGGATGATGAGATGAATGAAATGACACTGTCCTCCAGAAACAGGATTCGAAATTTGAGCCCTGGCAGTCTGAGGCTTAGTACGCTACCTCACGGTCACGGAGGCTCCCCACAATACTGAGTTTCACACGTGGATGGGGAAGAAACATTTTTGTTTCTTTCAAACCGCCGAGACCGGGAACCGAACCCCGGACTCTAGCGTGAAAGGCAGCAGTGCTAACCACTACCCCAGGGCCCCCGCCCCTGACAACAGAAAGTACTCTCTTCCAAACCAAATACCATTGACCCAATGTGGTCATAATGCTGGGCCAGCGTCGTAGACGATGGTCCAGCATTATGACAACATTGGATCAACGTATCGTGTTAACACCGCTGGACTGTTTTTTATTCATTTATGTATAAACCCTTAACCAGCTAAACGCCAGTTTACACATGTTTAATCCATTTTTTTACCCAAAAGGCCGTATCTACTTTGTAAAAATAGATACTGTCTTTTGGCTTTGCGTTGCAGTACGATGTATGCTTGACAAGTAGTTGCAGGGTCGAACCCCTACAGCGCGGGGATCGACTTTAAGCGGAATACTATTTAACGTCTGTAGACGTCAGATTCTGACGGCTGAAGTCGATCCCCGCACAGTAAAAAGAAATTATAATAGCCGTATACCTACAACATAGATATTCGAATGAAGCGGAAATAGCTAACTAAGACAATTGTTATAACGAATTCAAGTTGAAAAACCCTTTAGTCTCCATGTTTTGTTTCAAAAATATTTCGGCGCTGTAAGGGTTAACAAATATCGTGGTAATCCCTGTGATAACCGTGCGATCCCAGTGTTACGTACACGCAATAGCCTATAAAAAAAAACTGACAAAATTTGCAGTTGGGGAAAAATTGTCAGATCCTCTATAAGTGGCCACTCAACCAAAATCTCCCCCCTCCCCAACGTGGTTATTATACCTCATGTGATCCATAGTTTAGCAGCCATATGGGGTCAATGCAATAATATTTCCTTTTTGCTTGGGAGGATTTTTAGCAAACAACTGTAATGTCGACTGGAATAATAGCGATGTTTTTATTTATTCAAGATGGCGTTCAAGGTGGCTGTCAAAGTAAAGTAAGATTTAGGAAATTGAGTTTTTATTATTATTTTTTTGTAATATATGTACATCTTGTTCAACTAGTTTAATGGTCAGTGAGGGGGAGGAGAAGTGTAGATTTATTCTCAGAGAGCCATTTATTTGCATATCCCTCCTCTGGTGATAATGTCTCGACACCACATACATTCTGAGTCACAAACTTCATAACGACGCATGTCACTTGACCTAGTATTAGTACACAGGTACGTTAATGTAGATAAATTAAATAGATAAAGTATTATGACCTGTGGCTGCCATCTGTCAGCGTAAATGAAATAGTAGTCTCCCATGGCATCTCTTCACTTTCGTCTGTACTCTTTTACAGGGCTCAAATAGAAAAAAGGTCCTGGATGCGTGTTTTGTTACCACGACTAAACAAGAACATATTGAATTGAATCCTACATTTTAGTTTGGATAACAGAAAATTAGTTTCCAGCTCAACCAAAACAGGAATGATAAACTGGAGTGTGCGCAAAATATCCAGTGGGGAATGATCCAGTGGGGAATGATCAATTTCCAAACAACCGTCACTTTTAGGCACTAATGTAATATGATAAAAACAGTGCAGTCCACTGATGAGATGAATGATGTACAAATGATAACGTGAGGGAGGGGTGATAGGGCACGTTGGGTTATTGAGAGTGTTTTTCTTCATTCACCCGATAATGGGTTCTGGGCATGTCTGGGGGTACAGACATGACAAGATGGTCATAGACTTAGGTTTCGCCATGCAATTTAATGCTGAAACACGCAGCACTATATTGGATAAAATGGTCCATGAGCATAGGTTGGATTAACGTTAGTAACCTACATTTTAAAAACACCTATGGTATCTAGAAAACATATTGTGATGTTAACAACTTTGGCATCAGTAATAAAATGAAAGCATCTGTGTGATGATTCATATATTGGCTAGCCCATAAACATTTCAGAAAGGACTGGAAAAACAAGACTTATTTGATTTATGTCGCGCAAAAGTAGTGGCAAACGGAAAATTTCATAACTTTTGAACTAAAATACATACAGAAACAAATAAACCCATTTTCTACATAATTTTAACACCCGGAATCGAATGAAGGCATCTGTTTGATGATGCATGTAGTCGATAGCATATTAAACTGAAAAAAATGATACAGAAAAAAACATAAAATTGCATTGCAATGTCTCGCACATATGCGTACTATACCTGCATAACTCCTCCCTGATGAGTTACAACTGTGGTTCATCATTCTAACTGACGATAATTGATATTTACATTTAGTGTTACTTGTGCCTGATGAGGCAGTGGTCACTCACTCTGTACAATTACCTACAGAGGTACACTTTCTCGTGTAAGGTGTCATGGTTTAATATGTTACTAAAGGTACCTCATTGTCGTGTGCCTGATGGGTAATAGTGATGGTCGCTTGCTCTGAAAAATAGCCAACACATGCAGTTACACTTTATTTTGTAATGTGATGCATTTGCTTATGTGTATAGGTCCTCTTTGATTAGTTACTGTTGTGGTTAGTTATTCTAGCTGCACAATAATTATCTTAACATGTTGTGTTTTGTTGCTAATACTACAATGGTTTATGCCTGGTGGGGGATATCAGGGACTACATGTACCCCATGTATCACTGTGTATCAATTCAATTCTCTCCCTATTTAGGTCTAGTTGTTATAATAATATGCATAATCAAACAGTAAATAAAGTAACTGGTGATGGTGGTAACAATAAATGCACCAATAGTTGTCTGACATAACACTATATAATAAATCTAGAACTAACCATGGGGAAAGCAATGAGGGAATGTGAGAAAAGGTCACATTCATCTGAATCTTCTCTAAAACATTATGTTCTCAAATATTCCACATGTGCCTGAAGATTACACGTGCCCAACTAGAGTAGTGACTAGATATGGTTTTGTTCAATCAAAGGTAATGTGAATGAGAAATTATATTATCTACTTGATAGAAGACTTTCCCAGCCAACTGACTCTCCTTATTACATGAGATTATTAATTGATTCATTCGTGCAGATACATTTGCACGACTGCGGGCATGCAGGCTTTAAACACTTCCAGAATATCTCGATGGTGTTGCTTGTGAAGTATCAGGCTATCACTGGCGCAGTTACCAATGCTTATTAGATGAACTATTTGCAACACCAACTGGTAAGTTGATCACACACTAATTGTATGGGATAAGGGGAGTCAATTGGCTGGGCCACTGGGCAAATCTTCTGTCGTGTATATCGAGTAGATATGATAACTTTTTTATTTGAATTACCTTTGATTCAACCAAAAGACCTGAAGGTACCGCAATATGGTAAGTTAGGCTAGATTAAGACACATGTTGATGTGGGGACAGAACGTTTGAGAAAAGATGCATATGAATTTGAACTTTTCGTTTTTAGTTTTGTAATAAGGTAGTGTATCCCCCAGATCATGATTTTATTTTTTTCAGAGTTTTACACATGCTGAAGGACGATTGAATGTTCCTACAGCACTGGGCCACATGTTGATGCCGTAGGCCCAGCGTTGGGCAGACAATCAGTGTTGCAGGTGTATCACCTCATGTCCTGACTATAAGACACCAATCAGACACCAATTAGCGGCGATTGCTTTGATCTCCTCGGCCAAGACGTGGGAATATGTGGTATAAAGTGATGTATATTGCTGGCTTGTTTTGTTTACATGGCAATATACGACCTGAAAATATAACTATTTCACTCTTTTTCGGTGCTTTAAAATAGTTTTTTGACTTTTTTGTATTTTTAGTTAAGATCAGTAGGCTATATGGCTTCATATAAGTTAAATTTTCAAAATTGACAATATTGAAAATGTCTCATCCCAAGGGGCCCCTTTAAGATAAACTAGAACAGGAGTTCCCGAACTCCGAGGCCCGGCTTTAGTCTGTTTGAGTGTGTAGACAAAAAATCTGCTCAATATTTTCTAAACATATACTGTATACTGTGCGCAAACACTTGGCATTTAGCCAATGCTGTTTCAATGTTGACTCACAGTCTTTGACGCTGGCCCGACATTGAAACAGCATTGGGTAATGGTACCGTGTTTTCGGACTGCTGCATTGTTATGCTGGAGACGTTTTACTTCCCGGCGCCAGAAACACCAGATATAACACGATGCATTGCGCCAATGCTGATTTAATGCTGGGCCATCGTCTGCGACGCTGGGCCAACAATATTTCAACTAAAACCCTTTAAGCTGATCACTATATTTAATAGTGAATTTATTTTTTCTAAACACTTTTTAAGGACGAAAGTACTTAACCTAGGGACCTCAAATATTATATTGGGCATGTTCATAAAGACTGTTGTACATAAATGTTTATAGTTTCCCACACACTGCACCCTTCTTTCCCTATATACGACACCAACTTAATAGGCTTCTGGCGCACGGCTGGGCCTAAATATTGTGTAGCTGGGATAACCAGTGGCCACAGCCCCATCAGGCGCAAATCAGTAAGGTACTAGTAACATATGAAAACACGTCAAGGTAAATTATTCATGTTGGTTTTTGAAGAACTGACCACATCATTAGCTTCAACCAGAGACCAATTTATTAGTAAAGACAATTTTACACATCTATGTCCAAGATACAAAATACAGGAATAACATTAAATCTCACACCCAATTCTAGTCCATGGACATTTTTTTACATTTGAGAACATGTCAAGGAGTCAAAATAAAAATTATGAATAATTCGGCATTTTGCGTGCGGTAATAAAGTGGTAAGCATAAACACTGATGTTATTCCGTGGCGCGATAGCACAATAGTGCGTACTGCCACGTAATATACGGATACAGATGATACATTGATCTTATCTACAATTACCCCTGAAATCACACACACATATTCCGCCATATAATAGGCCCAGCTCATTCTATTGAAATAAATGGGTTGTAGACCACATTTGTACGCATATAGGATGCCTGGGCCAGGAGAACCTCCTGAAGATAGTGGGATGAATGAAATTAAACTGCCTTCCTGACACATGATTCGAAATTCGAGCCTGGCGGTCTGAAGCCGAGCACGCTACCTCTCGGTCATGGGGGCTCCCCACAATATTCAATCCTTACGAGTGAGTGGGCAAGAACCATTTGCTTCTTTGAAACTTGAATGCCAGAGCGAGGCTCGAACCCGCGATCTCGGACTTTCATAACAGGCAATTTTAGCCACTGCACCAGGTCCACGGCCCGCACTTCGCATGCCCTAATAATGTGGTAGGCCTGAACACTCTTCTTGTTGATAATATTGTCGTATGCGATTTCCAGTTCAGCATTTCTAGCCGATGCGGTTTTAATGTTGGTCCACTGTCTACGCCGCTGGCCCAATAATAGAACAACATAGGCTTGCGTTTGCTGCGACGGACAAACTGCTCACACTTTCATTAATCAGCCCCGGATAGAAATGTATGCTTGTTATTCTGTGAAACACCGTCAACGTGATCTGGGATCTGAATTGGTGTCCACGTCAGTCAAACAAACTGAAGACGTCCAAAGCTTCCATCTTCCCTTGGCCAGTCTCACACGAGTGCATACCGCAGGAGCCTGGCCGTATCGAGTACTACAATCAGTTATTCTGTCTACGTGGTCATATTGGGGGGGGGGGGGTGTCTGAGATTCAAACCTCATTGGATGTTTCAGATTTATAAATATGTCATAAAAGGTCGCGAAGAATTGACCTCTTGTTCATCTCTCATACACAGTCACATGTTTCCGTTGCTATATTATATAGACAAGCTGGGAATCTCTCATTTGGACAGTGACGTGTACCGAATTTCGTCATGGCGGCCAGTAATCATAGTGACCGCCATTCAGGGAGCTGGGCACCCAATGACATCAGCGTGAGATTCCGAGCTTATCTATCTATCTGATCTATCATACCAACGGAAACAAGCAAGCAAATGCTCTCAGCCAGCTGTCAACGCCTGGTCAAGGGATCTCTGACTGGCCGGTCTTGCGACGCGCAACATTCAAGGTATCTGGCTATTTAAAATAGTTGGACGCTATGCTCGATAAAGCAAGGTATCGCACTGCTTGCTCGTGGGTAAGATAACTTGTTGTGGAAGATGAATGCTTCGTGTTCCCAGAAAACATGCGACATCGTCCCAAAGCCGGTTCAACGTTGGTCCATCGTGTGCGATGTCTTGGTTAGCTCTGTCTGCTTCATTTGAATACCTATGTTATGGGTCTACGGCAATTATACATATTTTATTCTTACAGCGCGGGGATCGAGTTTAAACTCGATCCCCGCGCTGTAATAGCTAACCCAGCATCGGGTTGGTGCGCGGTTCTTGCTGTGTAGGATTTTGGTCGTAATATATTTAAATGACACATCAACAGGATATTATTCCGGACGCGTTCTGTCACAATGTACCCGATAAACAAGATATATGTTGGCCCTATGGTGGCTCAATGCTGGCCACCGTCTCGGGTGATGTCCAAATATTGAGCTCTCATCGGTTATATACTGTAGATCTGGTAATTTTCGCGTGTATAGATTTTCGCGGATTTGTGATTCAGGGACTTTTAAATTCGCGAATTATCGATTGCGATGATAGTTAGCACTATTATAATAATTTTCGCGAGATTCTCAAATTCACGAATTCGTCCTCCTCGCGAAAATAAAAACTTCGCGAATTTCACTAGATCTAGGCCTACAGTATCGAGTTTTCACTGGGTAGCTAATCACCAGAGGGCAGCTGGCCTGTTTATGATTATTCACCAGGTGTCGCTATGTGACCCGCTTAGTGATTTCTGCTATAACAAGGGCGGGGCCCCTAGGGTAGTGGTTAGCATCGCTGCCTTTCACGCCAGAGTCCGGGGTTCGGTTCCCGGTCTCGGCGGTTTGAAAGAAACAAAAATGTTTCCTCCCCATCCACGTGTGAAAGTCAGTATTGTGGGGAGCCTCCGTGACCGAGAGGTAGCGTGCTCGGCCTCAGACCGCCAGGGCTCGAATTTCAAATCCTGTGTCTGGAGAACAGTGTCATCTCAATCATCTCACCATCCTCAGGAGGTTCTCCTGGCCCAGCTTAGCCTATATGTGCACAAAGGTGGCCTTAAGCCCGATTCATCTCATTTCTGGAACGTAAAGATGCGATAAACGTAGTATCCCATGGGGTATTAAATTATCACCCGGAACAAATTCGTCACAAGCCGTAAAGTTCAGCATATATATGTCGTTAGTACAAACAGAAAAACATAATATCAAACTTCTCCCCTCTCTAATCTTCCTGTTATTACTACCCAAAATTTGTGTTAAAATGGGTGATAAAGTATACTAACAATGATTTTATGACTATTTAACATGGATTTAAAACATGTGCATCGAAGCATGTGTATTAGCACCTGGGGAGACCACTAAAATAATGGGTATTAATTTGTAAGCACACTTTTGTTCCCAGAAGGGGTAAATAGAGGTAGGCTAAAATGGGGATAATAACCATAGCTTATTTGATCTATAGATTTTTAAAATTGGTGTCGTCAAGAGTTCGGTAAGGTGATAACCTTTCTCCTGTTCTTTTTAATCTTTACATAAATGAATTAGCAATAGAGTTAAAAAAATTGAATTATAGTGTTGATATTGGCGGCAAAAAATTTTGTCTATTATTATACGCTGACGATATTGTGATTATTGCGGAAAATGAAAATGTTCTTCAAATCCAACTAGACTTTATTAATCTATGGTGTAAGAAATGGCGTCTCAATATTAACTATAATAAATCTAATGTAATTCATTTTAGGAAGCGTAATGATCGCCAATCAAACTTTGTATTCCTTTTCGGTCACTTACCCATTTATACTGTGCAAACATATACGTACCTAGGAATTGTTTTCGACGAGCATTTAACATTTTCAAAATGTATTAGAACCCGCACAGACGCGGCTGGGAGGGGTATAGAAGGTTTAATAACAAAATGTCAAAAAATAAAAGGCTTGGGATATGATTACGGGACAGAAATTTGGAGCATTGTAAATTCAAAAACAGCTGAAAAAAGTCATGAAAGAGCAATGGGATATTATCTCGGAGTTCATGATCTCACTCCTCTTCTGGCTCTTTATGGGGAAATGGGCTGGTCCGCTGGTAAATATAGACATCACGTGCAAATATTAAGATTTTGGAATAGTTTAATTAAAACGCCGGGACATAGATTATCTAAGCATATTTTTCAAAGTTAAGCAGAAAACCTAATTGGAGTCTACCCTGATGACATCGCAAGGCTCTGACACAGTGACCTCCATTTTTAAATGATATAGTTCTAATACGATCAAAAGTTTACCTCTGCTGAAAATAGCCTAGTCTTCGTAGGCCTTTAAATTATTCGACTCAATTTCATGGCATCCGAGTTTTTTGATAGGCAGCGCGAGTGTCATTTTTACACAGCTGGCTGTCGAAACAAAATGGCGGTCAGTTTTACCCGGGCCTCGCGCAGTAAATGAGTTAGGCGGCCCAGTCACACCGGGTAATTGGAGTCATGAAGTATTAAAATTATTTAGATTGTATGACAATGTTTCTGACAAAAATAACCCTAGTATATGTTGTTTAGATAGAATTTCTAAATTGTCTCGTGCATTTTCAGAAACTAACTGGTTAAATGGAGTAATCCAAAAACCTAAATTACGCACCTATATTTTAATAAAGAAAACACTAAATCCATCCGAGTATGTGAAATCTTATATGTCAGAACATAAACGCAGCTTAATGGCACAGTTTCTAACTGGTATTATCCCATTAAAAATGGAAACAGGTCGCTTTAAGAAAATTCGAGACACATCATCTGGTAAGCTTCGCTGTTTAAATAGTCAAGAAAGAATTTGTGAAATGTGTACCTTAAACGAACCAGAAGATGAAATACATTTTTGTGCTCATGTACCCTTTATATATCGTTTAGAAAATCACTTTTTGATAAAGCAATACATTTTAATGTTGACTTTCTACCATTTTCAAACACTAATAAATTCATTTGGCTAATTACCAACAATTGGAGAGGTGTCGTTAACTTTTTGTTAGCTGCATGGCAAACAAGAAGCAGTGTACTTTTTTTGTGAAATAATATTTTATTATTATGATTGTAGATGTACTGCTCTGTTTACCAGTTGTTTACCGTTCTGTATGCTGAAAGTTTCCTGTCTGTGCCGGAAAGCGTGGATTCTCTGTTACATGTAACCTAACTTGTGACGGAGAACCCACGTGACTGTCGGTACATTCAATTCAGAACAATGAATATAAATATATCTTTTATTTTTATTTTTACTTTTCCTATAGATAAAAGTGACTGGGAAGCCATAATAGGCTGGATATACTTCTTCATCATTGATTGATATTGTATACTTGTACATGTTATATCTGTCACTATTATAATAAAATAAACATATATATATAGAAGTCTTTCATTGTCGCCTGGCTTAACGCGATGGCGCCCACTTGAACTTCATCTGGTGTTTGTGTAAAGTGGAGCCGTGTTTAAATGTGGGAATCAGTTATGTAGCTCGCGTGAATTAGTTGTTGAAAACGAGAAAGAATTGGATATGAATGCACAGACGAATCATCTGGTAATAATTATTTTTTTATTTTGTGTATGTACTGGCTAATCAGAACTATGCCAAGAGAACATCCTAAGTATAAAGATATAAATCAGATAACATTGACCTCCATACACAAGATCCGACATACAAGCCCTCGTTGTCAGATATGGGGCACTCTACCTCTCGGTCCTGAGACTTCCAACAAAGCTAAACCTTTAAAAGCGGAGAAGAAACACCAAGTTCCTTTGTCAATTGAAACAACAGCGTAGTGGATATGGCAACTTTTCCTTTTTCGCGTATTCAGTTCACTCTTTGTTGTATTTTAGATTGTTTGTTGCTCTCAACTTAACAAATACATTCCCATAACCAACTTGATGTGTCAACCGCAAATGTTGTTGCTTTTATTCGTATTTTATTTTTGGGTCTTCGGTCATTATAAATATTTTACATTTTCAGTGCAGAGATTGATTTTAAACGTCAGAGTCCAAAGTCTATAGACTTCTGATTCAGATGTCTAATGTCGGTTCCCACGCTGGAAAAGTCAACTCAATATTGGGTTAATGTTGATGCACCGACTTGGACGTTTACCCAGTAGTAACCTAACATTGGGTTAAGGTATCGTGTAAGGCAGGTAAGGGGCCACTATGAACAATGTAGTGCATCGCGAAAATCGCGACCCAAAAAGTCGCCAAAAAACGCGTTTTCGTTTCAGTATTACTCTTAACATCTTATTTGTAATTCTTTCCTTATTTTATTGACCGCTTACGAGTCAAACTTCACATTTTGGCCATATTATTTACTTTTTTTCATCTGTTTTTTTTTTTGGGAGGGGGATGCGCCGCGAATTGATTATATACATTTCGGTTGTGATTATCCGATAAATTTGAACAGTTTGGGTCACTGCATATGTGTGCATCAAAGAAAATATTTCGGCCGTAGCGGGACTCGAACCCGGTACCCCCGGGCTCTGAGTCAACCACGCTATACCAATGAGCTATTCTCGCGCGACATATGTTATGCGCGATTGTTTCATTTTTAGTGTCATTGTGAGAAGTTTTATTTAAGAGAAATAATAAGGATCGTCTTTAACCCTTGCATCGCTGAAATATTTTTGCATAAACCACGGAAAATCATTATAAACAGATAAATATCTTAGTCAGTTCTTCCCGCTTCATTTGAATATCTATGTTATGGGTCTACGGCCATATCAATATGTTAACGCTTACAGTGCGGCAGAATTTGACGTCTACACTGTGGATCGTGGTTTTCCGCGATGTTTGAGTCTGATGAACGCTGATAACACTAAAACTCTGAGAGTTATTGATTAATTCAGAGGTAATTGCAACATTACAAATAAGATGCAAAATATTGTCATTATTTCAGTCCGAGTGACGTGAGTCAGTGCTAGTAATTTGAGTGATACATCACGACAGTGTGACTGTTAGGAGTCGATATTGTATTGACAATGACTATGACTATCAAATAGTTTATTTGTTGGGCCATCAAAATATTCAAAAATGTACATATCACATTATAATACAAATTCATATACAGAGTATACATTTATATACAAAATGCTTCAAAAGCATCACACTTTGTCTTTTAACCCTTTGAGTCCTCACGATGCATTAAAGCATCATTTTGCATTACTGAAAAATGACTTAATTTCCTAAAATCTAGGGTGTTTTAGAGCAATAATGTTCATAGAACTATTTTAATAATAATATTTTTTTTCATTCAGCACCCACTTCAAGTCATCTTCATCCATTGCAAGTCGAGAATTGCGACAGCAATTCGCGGCTTGTATTGGATGAAGATGACAATGGTAAATTCAGGCTTGAAAGGGTTAAATCATAATGCATGGTATAAATGAAATAATGCAAAATAACTTGGCGATAAAGGGGATAATAGTGCTAACACGGCCTCTAAAATTCCAAAAATCTGAATAACGAAGTGATCCAAAGGCAAATTAAAGAAATACAAACATATTGATGTATCAGTCTCTTCTCTTTTTTCTGTGCAAAAACAATTATAAAAAACATTCGTTGCAATGCATTCTCGGACAATATGCTAATGGAATCAAACACCCATTCAAGTTAAAATACGTATGTGTAGTTTCTTAGTTTACCTTAGTTTATGTACTTTAGATGTGATGTTAAGGTAGGTAGCCTGTTCAAAGATGCAGAAATGTGGTGTAGAATAAAAGTACGGAGTCAGTTATAGGTATGCAAACGGTGATCATTTTAGTGCGCCTTATTCATTGAGTGAGTGTTTTATTTTCGGTACCTCACAAATGATACGCTGATGCAGATATTGTCTCATAGTGGAACTCCCCAAAGTGTGAGAAAGATCTGTACAGAATAAATGGGATAGCTAGATAGGTCAAATCTGTGAATATGCCTCATCAGCTACTGATACCTCACAGACATTATGGCAAGTGACCCTTTACCCGCTCAGTTATCTTATTTAAACTTTCACCCACTTGAAGTTGTGTCTCGCTACCGTGATCCACAAACTCAAGTTGGAGAAAATCACTCCAACTTGTTGAAATATAAACCACAAATTTGGTCATGTTTATGTTTAAACACACATTTCGTCGCCTTGGAGCGAAAGGATCGTATCTGCCACTCTGACGAGTGTCAGATAGGATCCTTTAGCTCCAAGGCGACGATTTCATTCTCAATAACAGTAATTTGATCACCTAACAAGACGAATCTAGCACGATTATAGCTCATAGCGCTTAAGGGGTTGCTCATCTCCTTAGCATAACACACATATCTCTAATAAATGTTCACATTTTAGTGTTTTAGATGTTAACATAATCTTGGCCGGGTCTTCCCACTGGTACGCTAACATGTTGATCCAGCTGTGGAGTGACTGTCATATTCGTATAGACTGGCTTCTCAAACTGATCATCTAAAACAGAGAACAGTTTGTTAAAGCAAATTTTTTTGGAAGTATTTTTGGATTTATAGGAAACTATCATGGCCTGTGCACCCATGTGTTAGCTTTTTTCAAATAGTCTTTGAATGTTTCGAAAAGGCCATATGTGCTGGACGTATTGTATATATATATATACAATTTGAATGTTTCATGGGCTGCGTCCGTATTTTCGTATAAGTTACGATAAATCGTAGGCTTCGGATTGGTCGAGATCGCAATCTCGATTAACGAAGCCTACAATATATCGTAACTTTGCGAGAATACGGGCCCATCGTACCCCTCCTGTAAGAGGTCTCGTCAAGGTGAAAAAAAATCAGAGAAAAACTCGGATTGGCCGGACCACACCCACCTATTCCCCTATCCATTTTTTTGGAAACATGTACGATAAAAAAACACACAAAAACCCATGCGAGTTGGTTCTTGAACCAACCACCCACTTCCGCGTTTTTCTCAGATTTTTAGATTTTTTTTAACTTGACAAAACCCATGAGCAAGATTTATTTTTTTGCGTGATGGCCTATACACACTGTGTTTTGGCCTTACTTTTAATTTGACTCGGCAAGTAACACATGACAAGTAAAACGGTTGTCCTTGTGAGCACGCGACATTCACCCTGTTTTGGCTCATGCATGGTTGAGCCAACGTCATTTAACCCTTTCAAGCCTGAATTTACCATTGTCATCTTCATCCACTACAAGCCGCGAATTGCTGTCGCAATTCTCGACTTGTAGTGGATGTATATGATTTGATGTGGGTGAAAAAGTAAAGAAAATTGCCATCTATTCGTAAACAAGTTTCGTGGGAATTTTCATTCTGAAACCCCCTGTTGTTGGAAAATCAAGTCTGTTTTCGTGGATGTAAGATGATGCTTTAATGCATCGTGAGGGTTCAAAGGGTTAACATTGAACCAGCAATCGTTCGTGTTTGCTGGAGTATTGTACCTACTTTGTACAGTGTTTGAGTATGACTTCGCCTGTACACCGCCCTGTGTGTCAGTCTGTACACCTCCATGCAGATTAGCATAATGTAGACTCTGCCTAGATGGTGGTGCGGTCACATATGTGTTTTCTGATGAAGCAAAATAAAATGTGTCAAATTCATATATATGTGTCAAATACAAAAAATGTTAATACGATCAAAGAGTATCCTGACTACAATTACATGTAATGGAATGTTCTTGATTATGATCACGATCACATTTTTTATTGTTTTTGTATTACGCTGTTTTCTGGTGATTCAGACTATCGCCGGCCCAATGATAAAACCATTTTTGACTTTTTTCCCCAAACAAAAAAATGTGAATTAATTCTGTATCGAACACATTTATCACTAAAATTGGCATAATAAGGTTTGAACTGCTGTTCATGCAATTAACCCTTTTCAAATAAGTTATCTTATTTAATTTCTTACCCACTTAAAATTGTGCCTCGCCAATAACAGTGATTTGATCTGATAAAAACATTAAAAACGATTGTAGTCATCCTCACCATACCTTTGGTCTGTTGTCGCACATCGACGATAGCAGTGGCTTTGTCATAAATCACTTCTGCGGGCTTTTCTGGAACAAAACAAAATATAAAGTAGTACAGTCACTTAACTTGTCTATATCAGCTTAATCAAAATACAGTATTTTACTCTTTTCCCACCTAGTATTTTTTACTCAGTGTCAGTTTTAAATTGTGATCGTCATTTCAACATTGCTGTGATTAATAATTACCCTTAAAATACGCATTATAGCAATAAAAAATACCCCTAGAAAATACCTGATTCCATTTCTTACATTCACACATGTCTGTATATTGCACAGATCATATAAAATAAACTATGTCTATGACACTGTGTTCTATGAAAAACCCTTTAAGTCATTTGATAACATTAATGCGTAGTCCTGACTTCGAGCTTCCTTCGCCCGTCGCAATATTGTGCATAAAGCGATATTTACCACGGAAGGGTTGAGAGTAGCTGAAAAAGGTATTCTTTGATTTGACAAGATAGTTAACCTTGTGTTCCCTGGTTCCTATTGTCGTATAAATGTTCCGTAATAATGGCTCACTTATACAAGTGAAAATAGCATAATGTATTAAAATCACGAAGTGCTAAGGTTTAGCTTGATACATAATGTACTTGCATATTTTTCGTATAAAATCTTGTCATTACATTCACCGTAATGTTGGAATTTTCGAAATCTTGAAAATGATAATCAATACAAGAGCGTTAATAGGGTTAACTGGGTGAATTACCCTTAGAGGTAATAGGGTTTTGAGGACGACAAATCTATGTCATATAAATACCTGATTCCATTTCTCCAGTGACGTTATAGGTCCCGGGTTCATCGTAAAAACCTGGAACAAAAACACGTTATACTACATTTCTGGATAAAAGTATGCATGAATGGATAATGAATGAATAATAAATAAATGCACACAAGAATTAATGAATAAATAATTGACTGAATGAATGAGTTTAGCTGAGCCAGGATAACCTCTTGATCATCGTTAGATGAATAAGATTTTACTGCCCTCCATATACAACATTTGAAATTCGAAACCTGTCGGTCTAAGGCGTAGCACGTTATCTCTCGGTCACAGAGGCGCTTCCTTGATAATGATTCTTTACGAGTGGGCTGGTAAGAAATAGTAACAGGTTTATTTCTTTGACTTGTAATTGTTCTGACTACGCAAATGCAACTGAAAAAATAGCTTGTAGTTAAGGCTAAAAAAATGAACAGATACAATTTGATAGATGTATATTTGTCCTAACATCTGCAGCTGCCAACTGCGTTAGTAGTTTTTTTAATATAATTTACTAGCCGTAATCATTGACAAAAAGTTCTTAACTCGTATTAGGAGGAGTTTGTGAGGTCTCAGATGTATCACAGCGTCAAAGAGTTTAATTACAACGTCATCGGAGAATACGGCTTTCCTAATATAACGGGCAATACATTTCAAAGCGGGAAGGCTCAACAAGGTGAAGTTTGCAATCTTTGCGGGACATCGTGAACATCGTCAAAATACACAAGCAATATTCATGGGATGCTCGTGGCTGGTGTAGCGACAAAAAGGAAGGAATTTTCCTCATTGTTGACCTTTTCCAAGAAAAAAACAAATCAGCATCGGACCCTTCATTTAGACCCTCAGCGGGCAGGTTTTATGGTCAATTCTTATGGTTGTCCGAGACTGTATGAGCATTCCAAAATACACACTTATCGGGTACATATCTCTTTCAAATCGAGGGTGGAGAAAGATAATATAGATTTACGATGATACAAGCCTAAATAAGACAATTTTAAACTTTAACACTTTTTAAGTTTAAGGCACTTTTAAGATTTGAAATAATATATTTTACAGATTAATTAATAGCTGATCTTACTTGTGACATCAAAGGAATCGGCACTGAATTGGCTGTCCATAGGTCCTGATCTCACTTGACGACCGCTCATCTCACGACGACTGATAACAAAATAATAAATATGGCTACATCAGTGGATAACGATCAGATGAATGAGAAGATATAAGCTGTGAAGGTTGGTGAAACTGAAACATCACTCTAGATGAAGATTTATTGTGACAATATAAAAATGAGTGAAAGAACAAACGCTATAAACCATATTGTTTTGTTTAGAAATTTTGCAACAATTTGACAAATATTACAAAAATCGTGGTTCAATTAAATAAATGTATGAATGGGGCTTTACGGCACCTTTTTGCACGTACAGGCTATTCTAGTACTTATGCTGTTGGCGTTCAATACACAACGTAAGACCACAGCTCTGATCTGGTACAGCAATGAAGGGCTTAAACATCAAGATTTACAAATGCTTGGACACAAATTATTTTTCACCCACTTGAAGTTGGGAGGTCGCGGTAGCGAGACACAACTTCAAGTGGGTGAAAAATTAAATTATGTAACTGTGAGGGTTAAACCTGTCTATGTGATATCACTGTTAAACATGTTAAACATGGTACTTCCCTTAACATAATAGGTCCTATATATGTACTCCACTAGCTCTCAAATGCTTAGAATTAGCAGTAGCTATTGTCATACATATAATTATATAATTTCAAATTTTCTCAGGCGACACAACATCAACACGCTCCAGTTTGCCACGGTTAATAGCCTCTTTAACAACCCCAAAATGCCAATATCTTTGGTTTACCAATTGGCATAAAGACATAAAAATGTAAATAGGTTTACAGTTTGCTATCAAATATGAAGACTTATCAGCCGACTTTCCATCACTGGTTCATTCGTATTCCAGCTCAACAACCCTGTGACAATTTTAACGCTTGGAACTTATCGTTCACTGTTTATCATCTAGGCCAAAAAAAATATATGTTTGTTTCCGATTTGTTGTCAATTTAACCAGTGGGTAGGTAGGAAATTTCTTTTATTTTATTTTTTATTTTATTTTTTGTCACTTCAACCAATCGGTAGGTAAGAATTATTTTTTATTTTATTTGGCGCCAAATTCACTTCCATGCATGTTTTATCTGCATATTACGTAGCGTAACGTTTTTTTAGTTACTTTGACTACAGCCAGTAACTCATCCCCTAACTTATGGATTTTCTAAAAAAATTGAAATCCATCAAATAAATTTGGGTCGCACAATTTCGATTAGATGAAAATTTAAATTTAGCGCTTTAATGGTTAATGCTAAGTCCTACCGCAATTGGTGCTTACATACACATATATAATGCTCTGCTATACTACTCTTGTCACGCTATGACTCACCTGTATGTGTTTTCTATCTTCGTGCCTCCTGCAAAACACACCACACAATATTTCAAGCAAACACGATACATTGCCCTAATATTGGTTTAATGTTTGGCCAGCGTCGCAGACGATGGTCCAGCATTGAACCAAAATTGAGTTAGTGGATAGTTGTAGTTGAGTGGTTGTATTTGAATTCTTAGGAAGCACGTTCACCCAAAGTTGGTTTAATACAGGTCCACCGTCTACGACGCTGGCCCAACATTAAACCAACGTTGGACCAAAGAGTTCTGGCAGCGGGCAACCCAGCAAACACAATACGTTAAACCACTGTTGGTTTATTGTTGGACCAGCGCCACAAACGGTTGACCAACATTTAAACAACAATGATTTATGTCTTGTGTTCACTGAATAAGACACGATATGAGAAATCGGCCAAACTCAGAATCGAGCTCCTGTATAATTACTAAGAGTCGGACGTTCACTCATTGAGTCATCAGGCACGTGGTGGCTGTGGATTATATATTATTATCTCTTGAAATAATGAATGAATGAATGAATAATTGAATGAATGAATGAATGAATCAATCTATCAATCAATCAATCAATCAATCGATCGATCGATCGATCGATCGATCGATCGATCGATCGATCGATCGATTAATCAATCAATCAATCAATCAATCAATCAATCAATCAATCAATCAATCAATCAATCAATCAATCAATCAATCAATCAATCAATCAATCAATCAATCAATCAATCAATCAATCAATCAATCAATCAATCAATCAATCAATCAATCAATCAATCAATCAATCAATCAATTAATCAATCAATCAGTTAATCAATCAATCGATCAATTGATTGAGATCGATCGATCGATCGATCGATCGATCGATCGAGCGAGCGAGCGAGCGAGCGAGCAAGCAAGGAAACAAGTAAGCAAGCAAGCAAGCAAGCAATCAATGGGTCAATCAAGAAAACAATCAATGGATCAAGCAATAAAACAATCAATCAATCAATCATCAGATACCTCAAATCTACTTGATATCATATAAAACATATATCACTATAAGCATTTTATATTCAGATAAAACTTTGTGTGGCTTTCATATTTTTATTATTGCATATTTTCATTATTATGATCATTATTTACCTTTATTTTTCTTTTTCGGCGATATCACATTCTTATCTCCTTCGGGTCTCTTTCTCTGCGGTCTTCGGCAGACGGCAGCACCTACAGCGGCTATTATGATAATGATCAGGACCAGTCCCCCAACTGTCAGCAATGACGTCATCAATAGTTTGTTAGTAGAAAACCAGCTTTCTGTATCACCAGATGTCTGAGCGGCTCCTACTGCGTCTGTAAAGAGAAGAGATATAGTCTGAGCGGCTCCTATGGAGTCTGTAATGAGAAGAGACAGAGTCTGAGCGGCACCTACTGCGTCTGTAATGAGAAGAGATAGCGTCTGAGCGGCTCCTACTGCGTCTGTAAAGAGAAGAGACAGAGTCTGAGCGGCTCCTACTGCGTCTGTAATGAGAAGAGATATAGTCTGAGCGGCTCCTATTGCGTCTGTAATGAGAAGAGACAGAGTCTGAGCGGCTCCTGCTGCGTCTGTAATGAGAAGAGACAGAGTCTGAGCGGCTCCTGCTGCGTCTGTAATGAGAAGAGACAGAGTCTGAGCGGCTCCTGCTGCGTCTGTAATGAGAAGAGACAGAGTCTGAGCGGCTCCTACTGCGTCTGTAATGAGAAGAAACAGAGTCTGAGCGGCTCCTACTGCGTCTGTAATGAGAAGAGACAGAGTCTGAGGCTCCTACTGCGTCTGTGATGAGAAGAGACAGAGTCTGAGCGGCTCCTACAGCGTCTGTAATGAGAAGAGACAGAGTCTGAGAGGCTCCTACTGCGTCTGTAATGAGAAGAGACAGAGTCTGAGCGGCTCCTACTGCGTCTGTAATGAGAAGAGACAGAGTCTGAGCGGCTCCTACTGTGTCTGTAATGAGAAGAGACAGAGTCTGAGGCTCCTACTGCGTCTGTAATGAAAAGAGACAGAGTCTTAGCGGCTCCTACTGCGTATGTAATGAGAAGAGACAGAGTCTGAGGCTCCTACTGCGTCTGTAATGAGAAGAGATAGAGCCTGAGCGGCTCCTACTGCGTCTGTAATGAGAAGAGACAGAGTCTGAGCGGCTCATACTGTGTCTGTAATAAAAAGAGATGATCAGGACCAGTCCCCCAACTGTCAGCAATGCCGTCATCAATAGTTTGTTAGTAGAAAACCAGCTTTCTGTATCACCAGATGTCTGAGCGGCTCCTACTGCGTCTGTAAAAAAAAGAGATAGAGTCTGAGCGGCCCCTACTGCGTCTGTAATAAGAAAAGACGGAGTCTCAGGCTCCTACTGCGTCTTTAATGAAAAGAGACAGAGCCTGAGCGGCTCCTACTGCGTCTGTAATGAGAAGGGACGGAGCCTGAGCGGCTCCTACTGCGTCTGTAAAGAGAAGAGACAGAGTCTGAGCGGCTCCTACTGTAATGAGAAGAGACAGAGTCTGAAGCTCCTACTGCGTCTGTGATGAGAAGAGACATGCCTGTGTGTCAGTTCACCTACCTGCCTACCCACCCACTCACTCATCCATGTTTGAAAAAAAACTCTTTTGCTTATTTATTTTCAATACATAGGGCCTACCTTCTGTATTTGCTTCATCTGCGTCTGTAACAAGCAGTGTTCTGTCGGGGATATCATCGGCCAGCGCTGGTATCCTATGTGATGTTAGACTGATATCTACTGGGTTCATCGTCACGGTGTTCATCGTATCTGTAATGGTATCCATTACAACGCTCAATTATTTTCAATAAATTATAGAGGCCAAAGTGTTTTTGCCATTTGAAATCATCATAAATGTCTTAGTTAAATACAAATATTGTGTGGGAGACATCAGATTTCGACGTAATTAAGACGATTCCGCGCTGGAAGGGTTAAATCACTATGTACGCAATCAACGGGTGTGGATCACACTGATTCCTTGTATAATACAAACCCTTTAATCGCTAACCAAGAATATAATCGTTCTTGATACATTTAATTAGCAGATTAAATCACAATTATTTGCAAGGAGATGAGTGTTTAAAAATCAAGATATGCAAATGTCCGGTCCCAAAGTAAACAAATATGAGGCATTTTTACCTACTTGAAGTTTTGAGTGGCGGTAGCGAGACACAACTTCAAATAACAAAGCAGACAATAGTTAAAAATGGCGAAATGATGAAAGTATGACTCGTAGCAACTCGTATTAATATATAATCCTAAAATGTTCATTTTGACTTGACGTAATGTTGATGTAAAAGTTGACATATTTCGAATTTTGTCAAAATTATTTTATATCGCAATACAAATAGTTAAAATTAATCTGGAAAATATATCTGCTCAACATAATGTCAAGGGCTGGGACTGTTTTCGGACGGGCGTTTCGTATTTATCAGAGAGCGAGAGGGACATTAAAAGAAATAGTGGTAGATGACCCCTTAACCCTTACAGCGCTGAAATATATCTGTGGAAACCATACAGCCCAAAGGGTTATTTTTAGTTTTACATCACCATAAATGTCTTAGTAAGTTCTTCCCGCTTTATTTGAAGACTTATGTTATGTGTCTATGCTCATTATAATTATTTCATTCTTTCGGTGAGGGGATGGACTGATAAATGTGCTAATAAAAGAATGAGAGAACGAATATAATCGGGAACTGCGATTAAAGGTTTAATATTTCCAGTTATAAGTTATATTTTATCTTCTATTTTCATCCTCTCGCTATTTTAAGTGGGTAAAAATTACTCACATGAAATATATTGGCTGTCAGACTAAAACTTTACCAATCTTAATATTTAAACACTCAGTTCATGCCATATAACTACATGTGTAAGTAATGAGTCTGAGTTGACACTCATTCTAATCTGGTATACTTATTACCGCCACGTCTCTTATGGGTATTTGTACAGGTTAATACAAACAGATTAATTTAATTCAAGCTCACAATAAAAATATTACATATGAAATATCACGACATGCTTAAAAGTGTGCCAAAAGTAAATATTTCACCTGACTTATTCGGTTTGTCTACGTCTAGAACAGGTTCCGTTTTGTCAGGAATAATTTCAGCTAACGCTGTTATTCTGTATGGTGTTTGAGTCGAAGCAGCCGCAATGCTCAATGTGTCTGAAAATGATAATAAAATAAACAAACAAACAAACAAACAAAAAAAAAGAAAAAAAAAGGAACCAACAAACAAACAAAAATAAATAAATAAGTGATTATGGCTTTGGGCCACTCGTATGCACATATTATATAAATTTGGCCAGGAATCATAATGACACGACAATTTGGACACAGTAATAGAGAGTCGGACCCCGGCGCTCCCAGTTTATAAATATGGGCTGATACCGATATACTTATCATAAATAAGCATTTAAAATTAAAAGCTCTGCCGACAACGCTATATCAATAAACAAAGCTAAGTTGATATATTTTTCAATTTTTGACAATATTCAGCGAATATCATTGTGCAGAATTATGCGCCACCTGGTGATTAAACTGGAATTACTCGCCCCTGGCGAGGTGTTTTGTATCTCTCGCCACCTAGCGAGAAGTTTGGTAAAACATAGCGAGTTGTTAATAAAAATAAAAAATGTCAACATTGTTCGTCAGAAGTTTTTGTTTGAAAATGGGCCCAGCAAGCAAATTATGAACATTTTTGGTAGCAGAGCGTACTTATAATGAATCCTGAGTGTGTCAGGGTCAAAGTGATCATCTAACAAGCCAGTGATGTCACTAATTTTCACTTATTTTGCTCAAGTTTTGTCACTCACTGTCGTCGCCGCTCGGGACCAGTCACGAGGTCCAGTCCACAGGCGGACAGTCGATTGTCATGATTGTGGTGCCCACCATTATGTTACTGAACTGTCAATTTTGAAGTAAGGGTACCGCATAATGGTCAAAGTGATAATCCAACAAGCCAGGGATGTCACTAATCTATGTTGACTGATAATGGTTAACTCTCAAGTCAAGTTTTTTCACTGAGTCTGAGCCGCCGCTGTGCCTGTGACTGCTCAGGCAAGCCTCGGCTGCTGTCACTGTCAAGCCAACTGAACTGTCAAAGTGTCAGACTCGCGCGTCGTGGATGGTGATTATCGGCATGCCTAAAACACGCAAAGAAACGTGAAGGACCAGTGATTTAATTTAACATTAGCTCCAACATTCAACAAGCCAGGGATGTCAGTAATGTTAATTAAATTAGATAGACTATAT
The DNA here is from genome assembly GCA_964017125.1 of Flabesymbios commensalis. Classification (NCBI taxonomy): domain Eukaryota; kingdom Metazoa; phylum Annelida; class Polychaeta; order Terebellida; family Flabelligeridae; genus Flabesymbios; species Flabesymbios commensalis. Next base: position 9,340,197 of record OZ024918.1, on the reverse strand, counting down.
TTAGTTTTGTCAGTGTCCAGGTGTCGCTGTCAGTGTTGGTGAATATAGAACATTTGAAAGCCCAGTGATTTTAATTGAACATTTGCTCCAAACATTCAACAAGCCAGGGATGTCATCGTGATTTATGTTCATTTAAATATATCTAGATTCCAGTCTAATTTTGTCAGTGTCACAGTGTCCAGGTGTCGCTGTCACAGTGTCAGTGAATACAGAACATTTGCTATAGACTTTATTTCAAGTTTTGTCACTGGTGCCGCCGCTGTGAGCAGGTCCAGGCGGAACGTCAAGTATAGTGCATGTCACTTGTGTTACCGAACTGTCAATTTTGAAGAAGGGTACCGCATAATGTGTACATATTAAACATTTTATTTGTGACACATATTTCGGTGTATATACCGCATATTTTGCTCATATTTTCTTTATCGTTATGGTAATACGGCGGGTGGTTTTTAAAGTATAAGCTTAAAGGCTAGTCAGCAATTTTGATACAAAAAAAGGAGAATATTTTGGAAGAAATATTTATTTTAAAAACCATTCCGAGTACAATATTGAATATTACAGGCATTGTATCACTTTTTTTGACAATTGTGACATATATAACAATACTCACGCTATATTTCACATCATGTATGCCGTATTTATGAACATCCAATTCTAAGTGAACATTGTGTTGTATAACAACCTGTAAATGCTATTTTCTGTAAGAGAAAATTAAGTAATTTTACAAATTATTACCTACCTGTCAGGTTGTTGGTTGTGAACTCACTTCTCAGATCAGTTGTTCGGATAAAATTTTAAAAGTAAGCAAATATGGCGGCGGAGGCAATGCAAGCCGAAAGAACTGCACACGAACAGCGCAGAGATCAACTGCATGGTATGGAAGAAAATGATGACAAGTTCGAAGAACTGCTCAGAGATGAAAATAGATGGAAAGAAAAATATAGACGTAGAGCGAAGACACTTCTAACCAGTGTGAGAGAACCAGAAAACAAAGCAGAGTATCTAGAGACATTAGAATTACGACATGAAGATCTCGTCCAAGCTAGTGAATTTCTACAAGAAACGTATATAGAATTGATAGCCTTGGGCACGACATTGCAAAAAAATGTTAGAGATATAGCTAAATCTAAACAAGATAAAGCAACTGACTTTGATCATCACACAAACTTGTATTATGAAACTCAGATGGAGGTTTTAGATACCATGAGACAAATTAGAAAAAACACACAAGAAGCTGAATTTCGAAGACGAAATCTCGAACATGAAGCTGAGGTCACAAGGGAAAGAAGAGCTCAACTTGACGTCCAGTTGCAGGATCAAAATGCTGATCGGCAAGTTATACACAGACATGATGGACATGGTAATCCAATAGGAAACCTGAAGAGGGTAGACCTTTCAAAATTTGATGGCAAATTAAAAGATTATTTTCGGTGGAAATCAACATTTGATGTCTTAGTAAAAAATAATGAAAAATTGGACAAGAATACAAAGTTTCTGTACTTAGAAAGCTCACTTACAGGTGAGGCACATAAAATCATGGATCATTTACATCACTCTCCAGAATCATACGACATTGCTTTAAAGTTGTTGGAAACAAAATATGGAGGATCTGACAGACAGATACAAAATATGTACAATCAAGTCAAAGATATTAAATTAGTTAAAGATTTTCACAGTATGCAAGAGTTTCAGTATGCATTGTTAGGCGTACAGTCTATGATGGCAAGTCTTAACTTAGAAAAAGAAGACAAAGTTATTCATATGCAATTATGTGAAAAATTGCATCACAGATATATGAAAGATTATCTGCATTATCTAGACAGAACTGAGAAAGAAAAGACAATAGAGAGTTTGTCTGATTTTATGAAAAAAGAATTAGAGACTAGCCAAGCAGCCTATGAAGCCACAGTTGGAAGAATAAAAGGCGATGGAGCAAAAAGTAGTCCTATAGAACATGAAAAATTCAGTAGGCGGAGCATTAACAGTGTAAATAGGACCAAGATTGTAAGTAAGCAGTGTGCTTACTGTGGGGAGAGACATCCTCTATGGGAGTGCAACAAATTTAAAGAAAAATCTGTAGATGAGAGGTTACAAATTGTGAAGAATAAAGCACTATGTTTTAACTGCTTAGGAAAAGGGCATAATAAACTCGAGTGTTTCTTTAGAGGCAAATGTAGAGTGGAAGGTTGCTCAGGAGGTCATCACACATTATTGCATACAGACATATCAAAAAGGTATAGCTCGGAAAAATCAGCTGGTGCTAGTAGCATTTCCTCAAGTACTCATAGAAGACGTGAAGGCCAGTCTATGAATAATAACACAGAACCCAAAGAAATTAAAGAAAAAGAAAGTGAACCTGCTAGAGATATAAACGCTCTCAACTCTGAAGTAAAGCCAGTCACCGCACGTACAGCACTCAACGTAGTTCCCGTGTATGTGTTTAAAAACAATGGGAAAGTCCGTTTAAAATGTTCTGCTCTGCTTGACAGTGGAAGCAATACAACACTCATAAGTGATGGACTCAGAAGAAAGTTAGGACTACATGGAGTAAAATCACAGCATACCTATCATCAGCCAATTAAAAATGAAACAATCAAGAGAGAAGTTGAGGTCATAGATACAGTAAGAATTGAGTCTCTGGATAATAATTTCTCGCTGAAAATGAGAAATGTCGAAACAATGCCAGGCCAGTTACAAGCAGAATCTGTAAATTGGAATTTGTACAAAGACCAATTTGAATACTTGAAAAACATTGATTTTCCTCAAGTAGAGCCACATGAGAAGGCAGACCTATTAATTGGAGCAGACCAGTCACTATTATTCCAGAAATTAGACCAACGAATACCTAAGAAAAACGGTGATCCGATCGCCATAGAGACTCCACTAGGATGGATATGCATGGGTATTATTCCAAATTATAGAACTGTGAAGCAGATTGGTAATATTATAACTGAGGATAGATATGTGTATGCTGGATTTAAGTAAGATGAGCAAGAAGTATGTGACATTTTAAAGAAGTTCTGGGACATTGAGACTTTTCAGAATGCAGAAAATAAACTCTCATAAGAGAATAGAGAAGTTCTACAAAAAACCAGAGAAACTACTAGATATAAAGACAAGAGGTATGAGGTAGCCATGCCATTCAATACGAAAAAGGTAGATAGACCTTCTGAAGATATGAAAAAAGATATGTGGAAAATGGCTACGAAAAGGTTATTAAGCTTGGAAGCTACACTTCGAAACAAGGAAGACGCGAAGAAAAAGTACGAAGAAGTCCTGGATGGATATTTGCAGAAAGGCTATGCAAGAATCGCACTTGACCCGGAGGAAACGAAGTGGCTTTTACCTCATTTTGCTGTCATCAGGGAAGACAAGGAGACATCTAAAGTAAGAATAGTATTTGATGGATCCGCAAAAGTACACAACATCAGCTTGAACGATCAAATACATGAGGGACCCAAACTACAGAGAGATATCTTCAATGTGTTGCTGAGATTTAGGAGATTTGAAATAGCACTGAACAGCGACATCAAAGAAATGTTCCCTGGAATAGCAGTAAAGTCGGATGATAGTCAGTATTTGAGAATATTATGGAGAAGAATGGAGAACAGCGAGCCAGAAGTCATAGAATTACTACGTGTGACATTTGGCATTAATGCTTCACCCTTTCTAGCAATTTTGACATTACTTGATCATGCTGAGAAATATAGCAAGAAGTTTCCCCGTGCAGTAGAAGCCCTAATAAAGAGCACATATGTAGATGATACTCTCGATTCTGCAAAAACAGTAGAAGAAACAGTAGAAATGTATAGACAGATAACAGTAATCTGTGGAGGCGCAGGTTGGAAAGTTCATAAATGGGCATCGAATAATCGTGAACTACTTAGCCATATACCTGAAGCAGACAGAGCACAAGGAAATAAAGAAGCTAAAGATGTATCTGAAGAAATTTCAGTTAACACACTTGGAGTGAAATGGTTACCCGAGACTGATGAATTTATTGGAGCAGCCACAGAAATTGATTTAAATGGCAAGAAGATTAGTAAGAGGATAGTACTAAAGAAAATTGCGAAAATTTTCGATCCCTTAGGAATGATGACTCCTTACGTCATGCAATGTAAGATGATATTACAGGAAGTGTGGATGTCGGGTACAGACTGGGATGAGAATTTGGAAGAAGATTTGAGAAAGAGAACCCTCACATGGCTAAGTGATCTGCAATATGCGAGCAGTATTCATCAGCAGCGTGTTTTGATGCTTAATCCAGAGAAAATTCAGCAGTCAGAGTTACATTGTTTCACAGATGCATCTGAAAGAGCCTACGGTGCGGTTATATATCTGAAGCTGGTTTATGAACATGAAGTTGTTGTCAAATGGGTTGCAGCTAAAGGACAAGTTTGTCCACTAGAATCAATAAGCATTCCCAGGCTGGAGTTAATAGCAGCAACACTTGGCGCTCAGATGGCTGACAAAGTCCGAAAGGCTTTAGAGTGCAAAGATATAATTTTGCGAATGTGGACAGATAGTATGACTGTCTTATGGTGGATAACAGGACGGACCAGACAATTAAAGTTATTTGTGGGAAACCGAGTTTTGGAGATTCACAAATATACTAATCCCAGTCAATGGAGACATGTTCCTGGAGACCAAAATCCGGCAGATTTAGTATCAAGAGGATGTAACTTGCAAGAGTTGAAAGCCAGTACACTTTGGAAAAAAGGACCAGAATTTATCCAGAAAGACATGGAACATTGGCCTATTCAATCCAGATGGAAGACCAAAGATTCAGACAAAGAAATTAAAAAACAATATTTAGAGCGATTAGTAAACTATGTAAGTGGAGAGAACAAGGCGCATAGTAATATGGAAGAAGATGACACAGAAAGTAATAATTCAAGCTCCTCAGAGGAAAAGAATTCAGCAACTGACATGATAGTTCAATTGCAGAGAAAAGAACAATTGAGAAAGTTCAATATTAGAAAGGACATAACATTTTCAAGATCAGAAGATGAAGGGAAAATTCAGTTATGTAACAATATCCAACATCTACAGGTTGACTCAGAAGTTAATTATTTGACACCTTCTAGATTCTCCAGCTTAGATAAACTCGTTCGAGTACGAGCTTGGGTAAAACGCTTTGTACAGAATACAGGATTGCCAAGAGAAGCCCGTATGACAGATTTTCTTAAAAGTATGGGAACTAGAAGAGACAGAAAAAGAAGTCGTGGTTGAAGAACAAAAGAAATGTTTTAAGACAGAATATCTAGCATTGTTGAAGGGGAAAAATATTGATGCAAAAAGCAAGCTTAGAGAGCTTAATCCCAGGTTGGATGAAGACGGTGTCATGAGAGTGGGAGGACGAATTCGACAACACCCCTATATGACATGGGAGATGCAATGCCCAATAATTCTTCCAAAATCCAACCATCTAACAGATTTAATAATCTCCAGAGAGCATCAGTACAACCACATGTTTGGAACTAACTACCTTATGGGTAAGCTGAAAGAAAAATATTGGATTTTGAGCGCCAGAAGCCAGATACGCGCAGTCACCAGAAGATGCATGCGATGCAAGAAGTTAAAATATAGTGTAATGAATCAACAGTTAGGTTTGTTACCAGCCACACGAACTCAACTGACCTTAAAAGCATTTGTTAATGTAGGTGTGGATATGGCCGGCCCACTGATGGTGAAAATGGGAAGAGGCAAATCACAGCAAAAAAGATGGATTTGTTTATTCACGTGCTTATCGACTCGAGCAGTCCATTTAGAATTATGTTATAGTCTTGATGTGAGTAGCTTTATGAATGCTCTAACACGTCTTATCGGACGCAGAGGGGTCCCACAGACCTTGTTGTCGGATAATGGAAGTAACTTCCGAGGAGCAGATAATGAGATGAAACGACTTTTTGAGATGTTTAAAGAAGAAGAATTTCAAGGCAAATGTACTCAGAAGAAAATAAGTTGGAAATTCAATCCCCCCGATGGCCCTCACCACGGAGGAGTCTTCGAGGCTATGATAAAGAGTGCAAAAACTGCACTGAAAGATGCATTATTTAAAAAAGACCTCACAGACGAAGAGTTACAGACAGCATTAATTAGTGCCGAAGGAATGTTGAACCAACGACCTCTATCTTACGTGGGAGGAGAAGACGACGATTTCATCCTGACGCCAAATCATTTTATTCATGGGAGTTTAGGTGGAATGTTGGCTCCAGAAGTTTTGGATAGCACTCCTACTTTTCAAAAAATATGGAGATTCGTACAGCAGATTTTGCAAGACATATGGGCACGGTGGCTGAGAGAATGGGTCACAGAACTCAACAAGAGAAGGAAGTGGCACAAGCAGCATGAAAATGTAAAGACAGGAGACATAGTAATGATCATTGAAGACAACATTTCTAAATTACGAGGTGATTTTCCATTGGCACGAGTCACAGAGGTACACACAGGACCAGATGGACTAGTGAGATCATGTAAAGTTAATAACGCCGATGGCCGTATCTCCACCAAAATAATTCAGAAACTTGTAAAAATTGAATCTGCCAATGATGGCATGATCTGAGAGGTCGAGTTTTTTAATCAATTTTTAAAGATATTGTTAAGTGTTAAACAATGGTTACAATTATCATAAAGTATCTGACAGTATCATTTTACCATGAGACTAAGATTTTGATTTAATTTAGATTTTAAAGCTAAGTGTTATATGATGATAATTTTGATATATCATGATAAACAGTTTTTTATATGATGATAATTTTAATATCATGATGGACAGTTTTATATGATAATTTTATTATCATGGTGGACAGTTTTGTATGAGGATAACTTTGATATATACTTGAAGAAGTTTATTTTAGTTTCATTGTTAGTGATGTAATTGTTTGTTAAGCAATTAGGCGGGTGGAATGTGCAGAATTATGCGCCACCTGGTGATTAAACTGGAATTACTCGCCCCTGGCGAGGTGTTTTGTATCTCTCGCCACCTAGCGAGAAGTTTGGTAAAACATAGCGAGTTGTTAATAAAAATACAAAATGTCAACATTGTTCGTCAGAAGTTTTTGTTTGAAAATGGGCCCAGCAAGCAAATTATGAACAATCATATTAAAGGAAACACAGAGCGTGATAATAATATAAATGGCAGCCTATCATGTATACCTTACATACCGTGTTGTTGACAGATCACTCCGGCAGCCTCTGTATTTCCACAGTTATTTACCGTCCAGGGTAAATGATCACAGCCTGCTATGGAAATCTCCATTCCTACACATCTCACCTCATCAAGCTGGAAAATACCACTGTCACTGCTACCAAACTGTGACTCAGTAATACTTCTCAAAGCATACCTGAAACATAAATACACAGATGTATATACTATTCAAAACATGACTGCAAAATAAAAACACAATTTTATACCCTTTGTATATCTCCCCATTTTGATTTTGTGATTTTGATTGAACAATTTTTACATATTTTTTTCATCTAAAATAGGCTACATTGTGCACAAATGCAACGAGGACTCTTTTCGAATCAGTTAATTGGTTTAAAATTTACTGAGCAATTTTGCTGTTAACCCTTTAACCGCCAAATTATTCAATTTGAATTTTCACCCACATGAAGTTGTGTCTCGCTGACGCGATCCACAACTTCAAGTGAGTGAAAGTTATTCAGATTTGACAAAATGGAGGTCAACTCTTTTCAAATTTTGCTGGTTGATATCACATTTTATCTTTAACATATTTACAATGTAGTGCTTAATGTGCTGATAAAAAATGAAAACCCGGATATGCGACACCGGCGGTTAAAGGGCTAAGCAGGTTGATCCATCAAGCGTTAACCGAGCCGTCGGGTCAATTTCACAATGTGCCAATGCACTATACACGCCCTACACTCTAAACAATATAAGTTCTTTAGAAGGAACCCTTCAGTACTATCATCATTCTTCTGGGGTTGCATGGTGATAGTACTGAATGGTTCTTTTTAAATAACCTATACTGTTTAGAGTGTATGAAGGCATAGTGCTGGTCACCGACTGCGATGCTGCCCCGACATTCAGCATCCACAGCCCCACGTCGGCTGTTTACTGGGTAGCAACGGGATATTGACAGTACCACGTGACAGTTCAGTACCAGTGCTAACCCTTTAACCGCCGGTGCCGCATATATTCGGGTTTTCTTTTTTTATTAGCACATTAAGTACCATCTTTTAAACATGTTCAAGATAAAATGTGACATCAATCAGCAATATTTGAAAACAGTTGACCTTCCTTTTGTCAAATCTGAATAATTTTCAATCACTTGAAGTGGGTCACAACTTCAAGTGGGTGAAATTTCAAATTGAATAATTTGACGGTTAAAGGGTCGAATACTCTGTCAAGGAGAAAGAACAAAATATATTCGTAGATCTGAATGTACAAGGCGCACAGCGCCTATTACACTTAGATCTATGAATATATCGCAATTGGGTGATTGAGTTCTTTCTTCATCTTAAAATAGGCACAATAGGCACAGTCCCAACGGACACACGAAGTATTAAGGCTCACACACACACCGCAAGGACTGTCAGCAATTGCGTAAGAAGCGACAATAATCTTAAACATTCGTTGCGGTGTGGCCATTCTCGACGATTTCGTCCATGTCCGTCGCGTTAGTTGCTGTTGTCAAGACTGAACACGTTCAGTCTTAGTTGTGGCCCGTCTTAGGCAACGTAGACGGTCGTGTGTGGCATATCCTGTGACGCGATCGTAATGTCTCAATATTGCTTCTTGAACACCCACTAGGTGGCCTACACAGTCACCACTGGGATCCTTGCTGTAGCTTACGACGCCAAGTCAGTAACAGTATTTCTTGTGTGACATTCTGCCGTCGTAGAACCAGCTTGTCTGCGGTTTTCTAAAACCTGCCATGACGGTTGCGTTTTAAGTAATCGCTAGGAGTCTTTGTGGTGTTTTGGAGCAATGTTAGTTTATAGCTGCCACAGTTTCAAAGCCCACTCACCGATATCCAAGCTGTCGACAGATGACTGAGGCATCTTCAATGCCCCAGTCATCATCACATATCATGCCCCATTGACGCCTGTAATATACCTCTACACGACCTCTGTGAGGATCTGGACTGCCGACCAGACGAATAGAAACACCTGTAACAAATAGAGAGATCACCAGATAAGCAAATTGAAACACCTGTAACAAATAGAGAGATCACCAGATAAGCAAATTGAAACACCTGTAACAAATAGAGAGATCACCAGATAAACAAATAGAAACACCTGTAACAAAAAGATAGATCACCAGCTAGACGAATAGAAACACATTTAACAAATAGAGAGATCACCAGCTAGACGAATAGAAATACATGTAACAAATAGAGAGATCACCAGCTAGACGAATAAAAACATGTATTAAAAATAGATTAATTAACAGCTAGACGAATATAAACACATGTAAGAAATAGACAGATCACCAATTAGACAAATAGAAAAATGTGTAACAAATTGATAGATCACCAGCTGGACGAATTGAAACACCTGTAACAAATAGAAGGAGCAGAAAGGATTCAAAAAGCAACACATGTAACAAACAGACAGTTAAATAGCATCAACACAAATAGAAACACCTGTAACAAATAAGCAGACCGATCAAGGCTATACCTGCTACATAAATAGAAAAAGCTGTAGTCAAGACTTTAATTCTAAACTTTAGACTCACTGAATGTTAAATTGAAAAATTATCACAAAATCATCCGGCCAATATTATGTGGTACATAATAGTGATAAGATAGTGGCATGCACTAGTCAAGTTGATTGACCAGACCCCACAAGCCCACCTAACCATTTTTGCTTGTTTTGGAAACATGTGCAAAAAACAACATAAAAACACAAAGAAAACAATCCGATTCGGGGCTTGACCCACCCACCCACCCCCAGTTTTTCTCGGATTGTTGGATTTCTTTTTTTAATCATCCAGCAAATACTATGTGGTACATAATAGTGATGAAATAGTGGAATGCACTAGCTAAATTGATTGACTAAACCCCACACGTCCACCCCCTATCCAATTTTTTTTAAACATGTACATAAAAACACACACAAAAAAATCTGAGTTCGGGCTTGACCCACTCACCCCCAGTTTTTCTCGTATTAGTGGATTTTCTTAACTTGACAAGAACCCTTAAAGTATTTCAACGCTTTGATATATCTATGTCTTTAATTGAATAAAAATATATTGAAAAAATCAGTAGTTCCATATTTGTATTTGGATAATTCTAATGACAAAGGAACATTTTTAGAGAAAGTGTATATATATGATGATAAGAATTATATGATTTTGGGTTTTATTTTTTCCCTTCTCACCTTCTCCTTTACATTTGACCCCCGCGGCAGCTGTACCAGTACAGGATGTGACTCGCCATGGGGCATGCGCACACTCATCTATGTAGTTCTCATTTCCGGTACAGCTGACCTGATCCAAGAAGTAGTTGCCTGTAGCCTCACCAAACGTGAAACCAGTGGTGGCATGAAGTGCACCTTCACTGCAAAAAATACATGGCGCTGTAAGTACGTGCGTCTGGTTGACGGTACACAGACATACTGTAGATCTGGTAATATTCGCGAGGCTTTAATTTTCGCGAATTTAAGAATCCCGCAAAAAATATTATTAAGGGCGCTACCTATGATCAAAATCGACAATTCGCGAAAATCTAAACACGAAAATCACCAGATCTACAGTACACAAAGTAGTGGAGGGGCACTAGATTATAGAAACTGTAACAATATTGCGGAAAGCAGATTTTTTCAGGAATCATGGAGGAATACCCCCTAAATGAACAATTGATAAGTCCCTGGCTAATCCCGTGTTGGCTTTTTATTTGTTCAAGATCGCTGCCATCTTGCTAAAAAAAAATCGACATACTAGAATATAATATTATTTTCTGCACACTTCCGCATAAAATTCTAAACATAGCATGGAAGAGGTTCATATATATATAAAAAACAGTGTTGTGTGAGATTTTAATATGTTTTTAACATAAAATATGCAAATTATGCGCCATCACCGAAAATACAGCTTCTAGCAATATCTCAGAAACTAATATAATTTATATCTCAAACAAAGCGTCTATACTAGGATTTTCATCGATTGCAATAAAGATCAATAGCACACATGATTAGCATAAAATATGCAAATTAGTTATACTTACTAGAAATGCTGTTGAATAAATATATCAAGACCAAGTTTTGAAGAACAAAATATGTGACATTGTTTTAAGGGTCAAAAATTCAAATATATGTATTTTATATAATTTATAAACCAAGATAAAGAATTAGACCACAAAGGAGATGCAGTAGAATAAAATAAAGCATTTTTGGGAAACCAATGATCTCAGAATTTCGGGTGAAATGTATACAAATCCCATACTGTTTTGGGTGGCAGTATAAAATAATGAATATTACTCAGCATAAGGAATTAGCATAAAATATGCAATTTAGCACTCATTGAAACAATACAATGTAGGCTGCTTAAATATTAGTTCGGAAAACTGATATTTTTCCGAAATCTAAATGCAGAACTAAAGGATTCCTAGTAGTCGATTTTGCGTTGCTTTTTTAATAGATAGGCCGCCATATATAGGCCGCCATGATGGTTGTAAGATGTTGTGATGGACTAGAACATGCAATTATTTTCATTGAATCTGTTATCTAGAGAAAATGAGACATATACACCACATTACATCTATTGCTATGTCGTGACGGCAATACCTATATCTGGCTATTATAATACCATATCCTGCATACCGTTGACCAGGCTACACCCACAATAAATTGCAAAATGCAAATACAAAAGTACAATATCCTGAGGTCACAATGCCATATTCTGACACCACAAATTCATTTCTTGGATTGAAAAAAATAAGTGAAGACGCACAAATAAACGATATAGTATATTTTAAAATAGTTGTTATATTCTGCAAAAATAATATTATGCCTTTATGTATTGTTGAATATCATGACTATGGAAAATTTAATCTCTAGGTGCCATATTTTTTTTATGACAGTAATATATTATTCCAATGACCAATTTGACGGTCATTAAAAAAAAATAAGACAAAGATTCAATATCATTGTGTGTCATTTCAATTGATTCGTTGTGTACGACTAGGCCTACCAAAATCAACTCTGCCATAGTTCAGTTTTATGACAGTTTTAATATTCCAATAAACAAACTGTCTGCGGCCATTTTGCACCAGCAAATTTATGGAGACATTATTGTGGGATATCCGGCCGATCTCAACATTTCAAATTTTGCACCAAAATGTCTACTTAGTTCTGTGTCTATATAGCACGACTATAAAGGACTTAATAAATAAATGAATGAAGACCTGCTATCATGAGGATTAAGGATTTTTAACTATTTCGCAAATGCTCAATTCATATATTTTAATCTAATAACATTTATTGTATGCAATTAGAGTATACTTATGAACAACACATTTTTTAATACAATCATTGATGGCGAGAACATGGTGTGAGCACGCATAAGTGCCTTTGATGATTTAAGTACATTTTGTTGCAATGAGTGCTAATTTGCATATGTTATGCTAATTTATTAATCAGAGTAGTATTAATCCTATTTTCTTATATTTTTCTTGCCCAAAAGTAGCAAGATAACTGCATACGTTTCACTCTAAATTCTAAGATCATTTTCCGTAAAATGCCTGTGAAAAAGTAAATACAAATTGTTGCTAATTAGCTTATTTTATTTTAATGTATTAAGTTGATATACTAATGGAATATCTTGGAATTTAAGTTATATAATAAAACTTTTCTTGGAATTTCTAACCCATAAAACCATGGTGTAAATAATTAATTTTGTTTCAAAACGTGATCTCTGATATATAGGCCTATCTGCAAGCATCATTTCCAGTAATTGTTCCTAATTTGCATATTGTATGCTAATGTGTCATCTCGATCTTAGTACAAACATTCTATCGGTGGCCTTAAAAACTCGATTGTAGACACTTTATTTCAGATTCAACGACTAAGATATTGCTTGAAAGTGTATTTGCGGTGATGGCGGCTAATTTGCATATTATGCTACGCTGAATATCACACATGACTTTGTTTTTACATATGGCCTTTGTGCTGAAAATAACATCATATCCTAGTATGCCGGATTTTTTTCAACAAGATCGTGGCCGATAAAATAAAAACACAACCAGGGTATCCCTGTACCAATTTTGTGGGAGGTTCCTATGCATTTTTCTAATGCTCCTGCGCTAAAGAGGGGGTCAATATATATGTGGTAATATTATGCTTGCCGCTCCAATTCGTGAAGCCAATTTTTTTACTTTTTGTTATTTTGATCACTTTTCATTTACAGTGAAATGCAATTCTCACCACCCACAGTTGCATACAGGAATTGTCCTTCTTTTTATTGACTTTACTTCAATCAATTTCATTGATTGAAAATCCGACAATGACCAAGCTCATTGAAGAATCTTATTTGTCAAAGTCTGTTTTCTCTAGCGATCTGCACTGAAAATTGAAACAGCAGTATTGTCTTAATTGTCAAGTAAGGTGTCACTGCTTTTTGCATATTCATTGCAGAAAGGTGAAAACCATAATTTGAGGTAGGTTAGAGTATTACCACAGATAGATTTTTTGGCAGATATAACAATAGTTTTTTTACAAAATGTAGAAGGCGAGCAGTTGTCAAGCTTCGTAAATGTATCAAAAAAGAGACAAGCAGAAAAAGCTAACATGTTTTCCTTGATATGTCAAAAGTCAAACAGCAGTAACTGCTTACTTTTCAAGTAAGCAGCTACTTCTATTTACCTTTGTTGTGACTGTGACTACCTGTATCCTAGCTGTTTACAGATCACATCTGCTGCGTACACATTCCATGTCATGTCACAGATAGAACCCCAGTAGTATTCATGATAAACTTCAACACGACCTTCAGAGGGTGTGGTTCCACCAGCGAGCCGCACCACGGGAGCTGTTAATAAATTACCATATAATTTTAATCCACTCGCCGTTGTAGTGATCTACCCCAATTATTTGTTTGATGAATTACCATATAGCTATAAAACCACATATCATTAGAATGGACAACTAGGCCTATAACATGCATTAAAATGAATGTGTGTTTCTTGAGGATGCCTTTCAGTGCAGCATTTAAATATGCATTAAAAAATAAAGCAATGATTACAATATTGGAATTATAGTCAGTGTAATTCACTAGCTACTTCATACTAATGCTTTTTAAAATATCTG
>OZ024918.1:9283426-9323426 GCA_964017125.1 Flabesymbios commensalis | reverse complement strand
AGGCAAATATCCACATCAGCTACAACAATTACATTATGTCACGATAAATAAACCTCCACAAGACAACAGTAGCACTTTCTCTTGACAGACGAACAGCCACATCACCTACAACTATATACATTATGTCATGATAAAATACTGATCAATGTCACAACATCACAACATACATCCTACAATGTTAGAACAGCCCAATGTACATCCCTATTACCATCATTATGTCACGCTCTACAAAACGGGTTCAAGTTAGAGCAGCCCAATATAGCCTATATCTATATTACAGAGATGCCAGTGGGTCATGGGAAAAAAGCTGGATTTACTTTTTTTGAAGTCGAAAAAAGCCATTTTAGGTCAAAAAAAGCCATTTTTAGGTCATAGAGTATCATAAAAAAATTGAAAAAATCCGAAATCCGTGCATTACGAAAACTGGTATCTGTGATATTAGGTCATGGCCTAAAACAGTGGTTCAATTCGGAACAGGTAAATAATCTTTCTGTTAGATTTATTTTGTGGTTGTTCAGTTCGAGGCGCTGTTTGTGCATCCATAATTCAGGCCTGTGACAGTCACTGATACTGTTTGGTGCAGATTGGCTGCGTCTATCACACCAAAGCCTAATAATTGTTCTGTATAATTTAGTATTGTTTTGTTATCTTTATTTTAAAGAAAATGTCATAATAAAAAATAATTGAATGTTTTAAGTATTATGCGTAAGTTTTTAAAGGAAAATCAAATGTTTTTAGCCAAGATTCTGCTGTCTAACGTTGATCCCCGCACTGAAAGAGTAAAATATTTATAATGGCCGTTGGTCCATAACATAGGTATAGGTATTCAAATTGAAAAAAACTAGTTGTTCTCTTGGTTTATATAATTATATTTTAACGCTATACTATATTTTTGATTTATACAATGTCAAGAAAATATAATTTGGCTTTCAATATAGACATTTTGATTATGTCATAAAATATTTTCGCTGGCGTATAATGACCCAATAATTTTATAAATGATTTCACTTAATTCTTTAACCCTGAAAACATAGGTGTTGACAACAGAATTGTGATTCTATGATTAGAACTCGAGATATTGACCCGACTAAAATTGGAACTTCGGATTTAATACTAATTGTTTCTGAACGAAAACTGCATGATAGAAGATCAGTGAAACAAAATTATGTTTCAAATCATATCTGTCTTCATGAGTACAACATTTTTTTGAATTTGTATGTATGTATTGTATGTACGATGTACAAATTTAGGGAGGGATCCCGGGTTTGAACCGTGTCGATCTTGCAGAGGTCTTTCAGTGAAATATCCTTGTCTTTTCCTTCTCAATGTGACTAGTTGATCACAGTGGCGACCTCGTCGAGTTCAAGTTAAAATTAGTGTGCTGACATTAATTTACAAGCTATTTAAATAATACTATGCGGATATAATCTGTTTACGTGTGAAGCTAATGTAGACCAGTTAAGAGATATTACACAAGATGCTTCATCATCACAGAAACCAACCAAATTTCAAGAGGTACACTTGAATGCCTTTTTATGTGCATGTGCTCAATAGATAGGTATATTATGTAGCAAACATGATAAAGATATGTGATCATCTGCGATAAGCCTTTCTACAAAGCTTTCAAAAAACATATTTCTAGAAAAATATGCAGCAATTTTTGGCAAAGTTACTGGACAATATTAAAACTGTTTGCAACAAAGTAAAAGCTTCCACTGACGGTGATGGACATATCCACGCATATTCTGTTGTGTATAACATTGTGGCATTACACAAAATATTACTTTTGGACTACTTTGTTGCCTTACATATATCATCTACTGATGCTTCAAATTACACAGTTAATGCATCAGTATTAGATTTAGAATTTTTCGGTATTTGACCAGCATATATTATTTGGTTGAAATCACACTTTTTGTGGGATGTCGCTCCTGCTAGTGTATCCTGTGTAGAAAGAAAATGAATTCACCTGTCCTGGAGAAACTAGTACCAGCTAAACGTATTATAAGAAACAATAAACACCTAGACACACGACATCTGGTCACGATAAGACATTCTAGAGTATGCTCCCATGTGTGGAAGTAACTCAGAGAGAGAGATACATCATTAAGCATAGTACCCAGTGTTGACTCCACCAAATGATTGGTCCGAGGTGGTTTTTGTATCATTCTTTGGGCATGAAGCATCCCTTGTGTAATCACCCACACATGATCCGTGGCAAATAAAGCTGTCCTAGATCTGGCCTATTATTGGGACATCTTACGAACTTCTGACATCATGAGCTACTCTCATCGTTTGATACGTTTCACTTGCATCAACATGCAGAAAAATCAACTCAACGGGAACAGCTCCAAACAACTTGGTTTAGATGACAATGTACATACATAGTACTTAGTAAAAGTGATCATCAGCTTTTCAGCAATCTTTGCTTCTGCTTTTCTACAATGACTTCTCGCAGGTGATCTAATTGCATTATCACTTTGTTACCGGATAGCATATTTATCTACTACTGAGCATACAATATTCAAACACATTCAAGTGTATCTGTTAACATTTGGGTTGGTTCAAAATGTATTATGTTTTCTGTTCTCTTATAATGAGACATCATTTGTAATATTTCTTAATTTAATGATCTGTAGTAGGCTACAACATGTACAAGGCCTCTCATGTAAACAGACTATTTCAAAACATTTTTGTTTTAAAAACCTTGAAATCACTCGTTTTCAAAGCTTTTTAAAAGTGTGTGTCCTTTCCTCAAAATTCTAACTTTCACTTCGCTTATGTTGTCCAGTGGGAAAAAATAACACGCTTCCCTTGTCCTGTATTGTTCTACAGTCAACAAGTATTTTAGATTGGAACTGATTTACTGATACCTAGCGAAACATCTTCGTAGTTGTGAGTTGCTTGTTTCTTTTGCATAAGACAATGAACCAAGCAATTGAATGCTTGCTGTGATCATCTATGGTAATGGCCCTGTCCCTTCCAATTATGGCTGGAATCTATACGCTGATATCTCTCATAGGCTGTGATGAATTAAAAATCCCCCTTTTATTTGTTATTGTGCATCATTTTTGGATTTAAAATAACAAGATCTAAAAATCAAATAATCTTATGGATGAGATAGACCACAATTACCCATCAAGATTAATTCTGATCATTTGTTACGAAAAATCACACATTGCTGAAACGCACAATTTGGGATAATTTCACTTTATTTCGAATAACAGTGACCCATCTCACCCACATCCCAAAATTATCAGATTTGTTTTAAAAAATACACATTATCGTCAATATCAATTATCCTCTGCGACTGTTGTAAAATGTTTAATTGAAGGAAATGCATCAAACATCGTTATTGAAATTGTTCAGTGTCTACGATCGCTTTACGTCACTTTGGTGGACTATTTGGGTTCCATTAACAGAACACCCATCATTCAGAAACCACCAACAGTGTACCGTTTATCATAATACACACTAACCAACGCTAAATGTTTAAATTTTAGTTTTTTTCGAATTCGCGAGAAAAAAAAGACTGAAAACGTATCAAAATTGTGTTCTGTTTTTTATTTCAAAATACCTAAAAGGCATCTACATTTTCTATGGACACTATTGGATTCCTCGTACCCGAACACATAGGTACGAACATCAAAATCGCGACGCTAGCTATGCTGGAGCCCAAGTTATGGCCAAATATGTGATTTCGATGGCGGCCATTTTGAATGTGTCATAAAACGAGGTTGAGGAGAGGGAAAAATTGAACCCCAATATTTCTGGCTTATTTGACCTCTAAGGTAGTCAAAAAAAGCAATAAAATCAATTTGGGCAAGAACTTTTAAATGTAGGCATATTTTTGACATACCGCACCAGACTATAATTGAATTTACACGTTTGTGTAAAGTAACTATTTACAGTGGATGCATCTGCGGTGATTTTACTATAATTACCTAGCAGGACAAGGGTTAACCCGATGTCTACGACGCTAGACCAGCATTAAACCAACATTGTGTAAACGCCCCCCTGTCTTATCATAAAGTGGCTAAAACTTACAAAGGTGACTTATCGTTGTATAGTCCAAGGGGAACAAAGGGTTTTTTAATTTGAAATCACCATAAATGTCTTAGTTAGCTCTTTCTGCTTCATTTGAACACCTACAATTAAAAAAAGAATTAACCGCTAAGTACAACTATAATCGTTTGTATTTTGTGCTATGATTCTATCAAATCTTTGTTATTTAGAATGAAATGAGTGTTCGTACACCAAGATTTGCAAATGTTTCGTCTCAAATTCAACAAATACGATTACTTTTCACTCTCTTGAAGTTGTGGGTCGCGGTAGCGAGATACAGCTTCAAGTGGATAAAGATTTATATTATATAACTTAGAGTTTTAAGGGTTTATACATTGCCCAATAGTTCATATTCTTATCTGCATTCTCGCTGAACCAATATTAAAATAATTATTCATCGTACAGATGCCGCTTAGGGGTCTAAAATATATCTTTTAAAAAATCTGAAAAAATCGGAAGTGGGTGGGTGGGTCCACAGCCGATTTGGATTAAAAAATAATAATTGAAAAATAAACTTGCTTTTCTATTTCATCGCCACTTGGTAAAAAGAGAAAAAACTTGTGCTGTACACCTGTAGACTACATCGTGTACATTTACTTTTCTCCTTTCGATCACCACATAAACTATGCCGATTTTGCACTACATTAGAGAAATGAAATACGGTGTTGTTAATATGTATGTAGTGCCTATGTTTTCATTTCATTTTCAGAACATATTCTATTTTTTGTTTGATAGTTGTTGGCAAATATAATCAACTGTGTGCAATATGCCCAATACCGTGCTGTGTGAGATCTCCTTAACCCCAAGAGCACTGAGATATTCAATTTACATTTTCAGTCACTTGAAGTTTTGTCTCGCTACCGCGACAAACAACTTCAAGTGACTGAAAAAGCATATATCAGTGTTTCAAGATTAAAGGCAAATGTCACTTTAACAACTGGTTATCAGGGGTTGTACAAGTGGTAATGCAACACAGCATGTCTACTTAGTCGACATCACTGCTCCAAGGTTTAACTCATCAAGCAGACTGTAAAGGGGCGTTCAGAATTCGAACTACGGGTGTGGGAGCGAACAAGAAAAAAAGCCTGTCAGTGTGACGGTAAAGCACCTGATCAATTCAGTATCACAGAGTATAGGCATTCCACAGAGGTTTCGCCTGTGAGAGAACAAAAGGGGAAACACTTCCTCCATTCATTACTACGTTCATTCGTTCGTTCGTTTGTTCGATTCATTCTCACCACAGCGAGCGAGCTCACTCGCTCACTCACTCACTCACTCACTCACTCACTCACTCACTGGATTGATCGATTGGGATCCATCCATCCATCAACCAAACCAACTTTCACATAACAAATCAACCAACTAACCAACCAACCAACCAACCAAACCAACTAACACATAACAAATCAACCAACCAACCAACCAACCAACAGTCCGGAAGACCCTGCACCACGTAGAATGTATTTATTACCGAAAAGACATAAAGATAGAAAAGTGTGGCCGGGAGAGGGAAAAGTCCCACCGGGCAGACCAATAATAGCGGATTGCGGTAGTGAAAGTTATGCGTCAGCCGAATATATAGATCATTTTTTTAGCACCGCTTGCAAAACAACATAAATCATATCTATAGGATACTAATGACTTTATTAGCAAAGTTGCGGAATTTAAAGCGAAGGAAGGGGCATTTATAGCCACAATAGATGTTGACAGTCTTTATACAAACATAGATAATACCAATGGGTTAGAGGCTGTCAAACAAATATTTAATAAGAATCCAGACCCGATTAGGCCGGATAAAGACATTTTAGAACTATTAAAAATTAATTTAGAAAACAATGATTTTGAGTTTAACAGCCAATGGTACCTACAAACGTGGGGAACTTCGATGGGTAAGAAATTTGCACCAAATTATGCTAATTTGTTTTTGGCAGAGTGGGAGGAAAAAGCATTAGAAAAATGCGTCCTAAAACCCTCAGTGTACTGGAGATTCCTAGATAATATTTTTATGATCTTGGAACACTCCAAGAAAGACTTTTACAAATTTGTGAAAACGTTGAATACCCATCACCCTTCGATTACTGTGAAGGCAGAGTTGAGCTCGGAATCAATGCATTTTTTAGACACAGTGGTTTAAAAGGGAAACATATTTAAGGAGACAGGTACATTTGATACCAAAGTTTATTTTAAACCAACAGTTACTTTGGAACTGTTACACAAGAAATCACATCACCCAAACCATACTTCAATTCCGGGAGCTGCAGGGCGACCCATCTGAGAGTGTTGTATCTTGAAGTATTGAAGAATACAGGAAACTCTAAATAAGATTGGGCGACTTGAAGCAGAAAGGAAGTGGCAATTAGCCCTGAAAACGTATTCTCCATTCGGCTTAAATACGGTACCTTCCCCTAAGGATAGTGGCATCACCCCCTTTGTTATTACCTACTCTGCAACTGCGGTGGAGGCAGCTAAATTAGTGAAGACTTCCTTCAATAAACTTACAGCAAAACATCCAAACATCCTGTATAAACGGTGAATAACAGCATTTAAATGGGGACAAAATCTACGTGATGTCTTGGTGAGAAGTAGATTGGGGAAAGCCCCACTGGACAACCCAACGGTTACCGGATCCGACTCTAAGTCAGGATCTGACCACATTATTAAACGCATTAGATGAGGTATAATTTATTTAATATCAATTAGTATGATTGTTTTCTTTTTTATAAATCAGGCTATACTTCTCCTCGGTCAGTGCACTAGGTTGGAAACATGGAAAGGCATGCCTTTGAAGGGGTGAGGAAAGTCAGACCCTTTAGGGTATGATGAGAGTATGGTTGACTGGTCGATATCGGGTTTTATGGGGAACCAGGTACTGGAACCCTTACCCGACCCTAGCCATAGACCCTAACTCTCACCCTGAACCACAAAACCAACCAACCAACCAAACAACCAACCAACCAGCCAACCAATCAAACATCCAATCAGTCAGCCAACCAACCAACCAATCAACCATCTAACCACCCAACCGAGCAAACAAACAAACAAACAAACATACAGACACACAAACAAACAAGCAGAAACAAACAGAAACAAACTAAAAACATAACCAAAAACAACTCTAGATAAAAATGAGCTAAAAAATTACCGTCCAGTTTCAAACTTCAGTTTTATATCAAAGATATTGGAGAAATTTGTCGCATCTCGCCTACTTTACCACATGGAATCAAATTCGATGTCCAATAATTTGCAATCAGCATACAATAAATTCCACTCCACTGAATCAGCTCTTTTAAAGGTCGAAAACGATGTTTTACTCAACATGGAGAAGGGCAGAGTGACAGCACTCACCCTCCTTGACACAATTGACACAATTGACCACCTCACGCTAATTAGCCGCTTGTCATCGTGGTATGGAATTTCTGGTACAGCTCTTGACTGGTTTACATCGTACTTGAGCAACCGATGTCAACAGGTGAAAATTCACGATTATATTTCCGAAGCGTTTTATATATTTTTCGGTGTACCCCAGGGCTCTGTCCTTGAACCTATACTTGTTCCCCTATACACTGCTCACCTCAGTCACGTCATCGCCGAGCATGGTGTAGAGCACCATCTCTATGTCGATGACACACATATTTATATATCTCTATCCGGTTCTGAAGCTTCAGAATCCCCAACTGATTTGAAATCCTGTGTTAATGATGTTTTCACTTGGATGACAAATTCGGAGCTAAAGCTAAATCCAAGTAAAACCAAGTTTATCATCATCGGTTCTAAAAAACAAAGAGAAAAGTTCAAAGATGTATTCCCTATATTATTACTTGACCATGACACACTTCCTCAAGCATTCGTTAGAAATTTGGGATTCATTTTTGATTGTGATTTTAACTTCAAACGACAAATCTCTCAGACTTGCAAAATATGCTTCTATCACATCCTTGACTTTCTGCGTATTAGGAAGTACCTTAGCCCTGAAGCTGCAAAATATGTTGCATGTGCTATAGTCACTAGTCATCTTGACTATTGCAATTCCCTTTTGTACAATCTTCCTGACCGGGCCATTGAAAGATTGCAGAGGGTACAAAATTGTCTGGCACGTGTAGTCTGTAGAGCTTCTCGTTTTAGCAGATCTAACCCTCTCTTAAATTTTCTTCATTGGCTACCAGTAAAATACCGCATACGCTTTAAGCTCTGTACCATCACTTTTAAAGCCTTACTTTTTCACCAACTACATATCTCTTTAATTATTTAGTACCACTTCAAAATTCAAGACTGCTTAGATCATCAAACACAAATATGTTAGCTGTTCCACGTTTTCGTACAAAATGGGGCTCAAGGGCTTTTGCAGTTGCAGCTCCCACCACCTGGAATTCACTGTCGGTTGATTTGAGAACTGCGAGTACAGTCACCTCATTTTAAAAAATGCTGAAGACTTTTCTTTTCGATTCGGCTTCCCCCTCCACCCCCCCCCCCTAATTCCTCGGAGATTCGGCGCCCAGTTGACGACTTACGCTTTGACTCTCGACATTGAGCTGGTTTCGATTTGGATTCTGCTCCTCTGAGCTCGCATCTCAGAGGATTTAGGCGCTATAGAAGTTACCGGATTGAATTGAATTGAATTGAATAACGATCCACAGGAAGCCAGAACGATCAACCAATCGATCAATCGATCGATCGACGACCACCATGGGTTCAACGTCTGGCTTATGATGTTGTTATCTGATAATACCAGTTGGTGTCAGCCACAGAGACAAACTTAAAAAAGAACAATGATCAACAGCGTCCCAGCTTCTGACATATTGTGACGTCTATCTATTAGATACAGACATACGAAATTGATTCACCACCACAATTCCATTAAAATCGCTAGGTCCAACATCGGTCACATTTTTCCTTGTATCATTCATTCATTCATTCATTCATTCACTCATTCATTCATTCATTCATTCATTCATTCATTCATTCATTCATTCATTCATTCATTCATTCATTCATTCATTCATTCATTCATTCATTCATTCGTTTATTTTTTCATTATTTTGCTTTTTCGCCCATTCGTTCTTCGGTTCGTCAGTCCGTTGTCTGTTCATTAATTAATCAATCCATCCATTCATCTATCCGTCCGTCCTTTCGTCTGTCCTTTGTCAGCTCGTTTTTCTCTTCATTCATTCATTCATTCATTCATTCATTCATTCATTCATTCATTCATTCATTCATTCATTCATTCATTCATTCATTTATTCATTCATTCATTCATTCATTCATACATACATACATACATACATACATACATACATACATACATACATACATACATTCATTTATCCATGTATTCGTTCATTCATTCAATCAGCTATTATGAACATGACATTATGAACATGAACACTGGAATAGATCTGCTGTTTATGGCAAGGAAACCAGGAGCAAAATAATCATTGGAATAACTTGTTCATTAAAATGAAACGTAGACCTGTTGTGAGCAGATTGCTTGACGTCAATGATATCTTTATCTATGTTATTTTAATATTAATTGGTAGGCGACCAGCCACAGTGACCCACTTCAAACACGACAGTGATAATGTCGTCTCTGTGTATGTTATAACGATCAATACATCGTCCCCTTAGATATGAAAGGGTGTATCTGCCACTTTACCAAGTGGCAGATACACCCTTTCATATCTAAGTGGACGACATGTAAATAATATAAGTAGCTGAACAACAGAGATTCTACTATATACGCCTCAAAATGACTCTTTTAAAATCTTAATATGTTAGCCCACCATTGGCTTAATATCGGTTGGTTATATCTGCAGGCATGCCTTTAATTTTTGTTCAATAAAACAGGATCAAATATGAAGGTGTTTTTAATCAGTGGGATTCATTGGATATCATGCATGGATATAGACATATGCCACTTGTAATTATATATATAGATATAGGCCTACTTTTATTAATGTCTCAGATTGCAAACAGTTCATATAAAATCATTAATACAAACAGGTCACTCATTATCGGAGAATTGCGAGCGACAATCGTGCGTTTCTAGCATGTACACTTAAAAAAACAAAATCAATTTTAAAACAGTATTTAAATAAATAATAATGAGTTAATGACTACATGAATAAATATATATAAAAAATTAATGAAATATAATTTAAACAGTGATTGTGAGAAGGGAGGAATGAAAGAACAAATGAATGAAAGAAAGAATGAATAGACAAACGGACGAGCATAAAGGCGGACAAACGCATGAACAAATGAAAAAAACGAAAGAATAAATTATCGACTGCATGAATAATTATTAATGAGCGAGTGGACACACGTACGAATTAAAATGATGAGTGAATGAATGAATACATAAAATAATAAAAGACTGAATGAAAGCGTGAATGATTTAAAGTTCAATGAGTGAATGATATATCTGTCAACGCAAGGAGTAGATAAATCACTCATACATATCTTATATATTTAGATAATATTAATTATAAATAATTGGAATCAACCAGGTAATATGATTTAACCCTTTGAGTGCGGGCGACGCTTTTAAGCGCATTCATACTGTTTTTCCACAACTAAAATTTGACAGAAATTGAACAAATATGCATGTATAAATCTTGAGTAAAGCCCCCATTGTGAAATTTAGCAGGTTAAATTTTTAAGTGAGGAGGTATTTTTCTTTCATTTGAAGTTGGCAATTGCGTGAGCAATGCCAACTTCAAATGAAAGGAAAATGTTAAGTAGTAATGAAGCACTCAAAGAGTTAAAAAACGAGCTTCAACAAGGGTATGCTAGGCCGGAAGCCATACACTGTCTAATGTTTATTTTAATTAATTGCTATAATCAACTAATTCAATACCAATGATGTGGAGCCAGATATCCAAGCTAACATAAGACGCTTACCCTTTCAGTGCGGGAACCGTCTTTAGAAGTATATGAATCTAACGTCTAAAGTCGGTTCCCATACTGAAAGGGGATTTAGCCAGAAGGCGATATATATATTTTTTTTAATTTAAAGATATGCACACACACAGTTTTTTAATTCCTTTAATTTAACGTAATTAATTTAACAGAACTAAACGAACTGAATAAAATGCAGAAAATTGTTGGACAGGATTCAACGTAGAGCTTGGCAACTGGGACCTTCGTAACTTGGGAACCTGAAGTACCGAGAACTTCAGAACTTGGAAGAAGTCGCGGGAACGTGGGAACTGCTAAACTCAGTCATAAATATATTCTTTATGATCTATCTATATCAGTGGACACCCGAGAGTGAATTCCAAGTTCTCGAGTTCCGAAGTTAACAAGTTCACGGAACTTCAAGTTCTCGTAATTTACATAATTTGCAAAATTTCATAATTAAACAGAAATTAACAGTTGAGTAATTCCTGGCGAAACAAAATTATTTTAAAGAAATACCCCCCCCCCCCCCAACCCTCTGCACATAGCCTAATATAACAAACTCTGTTAAGTTATGGTAAGTCAACAACCAGAGATGGTTATCCGTGTGAACTGAGCGTTGTAGATGGTAGCTGCAACTTTCCTACCATACAAGTAGATAAGCTCAAGCACGATCTTTGTGCTTCTTTGTACGATCTGTCGTAGCTTTCTGTACGATAGTCGGATTAAACTCCTTATTTAGGCAGTTTTTTTTTTCAATATATGCCGCTCTCCTATTAGGACACGCTTCCCCGGTTCTCGCCTTTGGCGTTGACATGCCTACGGGGGATGATCCACCCCCTTATTCTTTGAAAAGTTCCCTAGATTGGCCTGAATATACCAAAAAAGTCCAAACCCCCCTCTTTTTCTAGATCCTGGATCCGCCCCCGACCTGGCAGTTGCACACAGTATATCTCTTGCTATATTTTATATACGATTCTTGTTGATATTGACATGTTAATATCATATTTCATATCCTTCTCGGTGGCCGATTTAACAACAACATCCGCCCACAACTCAGTAAGCCCTCCCGTCACATGTGTAACATTTGTACAACGCCGGCCCAACGTCGAAGACGTTGGGCCGACATTGTACAAATGTTATACAAATGTTTTGTGTTTGCTTGGTAGGCACCACTTGTCATATATTTTAACTCTTACAGAGCTGAAATATGTTTGTATAAACCATGGAGACCATGAAATTTTGCATCTCAGAAAATATTTGAAAACTACATGGTATTTTCTTGTCCTTGGTGCAATGCCATGGATATTTCATTAAAAACTATTTAAGTTAGTAAATTGTTCCTTATGACGTCCATCTATAAACCCATTAACTACGTTTAATTAATGCAAAATAAGCAGTTACTGCGGTTTGTTTTTAACACCAGCTCCAACGACATATTAACCTTAAAGCACGGAATTATTTGTGTAAACCATGGAGACCAAATGTGTTTTTGTCTGTTGGAATCATCATAAATGTCTTAGTTAGCTTTTTCCGCTTCATTTGAATACCTATGTTTGTGGGTCTACGCACACTATTATTTTGAAAATTCTTTCAGTGCGGACACTGTCTTTAGACGTCAGAATCTGACGTCTGTTTACAATAAAACAGACCAACGTACACCAATTCGGACGTTGAGCCAACATCAAATCAACATTGGGTCTACGTCTTGTGTTTGACGGGATGTCAGTTAAAGCGCTAAGGCCACTATGTTTTTTCCCTGTTTTAGGTGAACGCGCGCATTAGATTTAGGCAGCGCATTATGTTTTATTTTCTGTCCAGTGCGCGCATACATTGGGTTGTTGCCGATTTCCGAAAAAAACAGTTAATTTCGAGAGATAAAAACTAAAACATTCCGAAAAAAGCAAGTTTATTTCAGAAAATAAAACAAACATTTTTTCCAGGTATTTGTTCTTTACTTGTTTTTTTCGGTGCCCTCATCAACCACCCTCAGACGTCGGAATATGTCGTCTAAAGTCGATCCCCGAGCTAAAAGGGTTAAGAAAAAGGTATTGTTGCTTGAATATTATTGATAAACTGAAAGTAACTGAAATAAATAATAGCAGAAATGGATACTGTAATATGCATCAAAGAGTTTATCCGAGTCGAAAATTGCCAACAAAATATTATCGAGCTGAGGCGACGTCGGCTAAATGTTGCTGATTTTGACAACTCGCGGACCAATCTATGATATTACCATATCCAAAAAATGAAATGAATTTGTGCACATATAGGCTAAACCCCAAACTCCATATCCAAAGAAATCTTTCACGATTTTGCAAAAGCCGAAACCTTTATTTGTTTAAATCACATTCGCGGCCAGCTGTTAGCCGCCAAATTGGTTTTCAATGATTATCTTCCAATCGTGGCAACAATTCCCTTTTTCAGATGTCTAGTAAGGCTATTTTTGTCCAACCCTTACCGTGCTGGGATTAACTTTAAACGTCAGAATCTGACGCCGTCGATTCCCGCGCTGTAAGAGTAAAATATGTATAGTGACCGTAGACCCATAATATAGGTATTCAAATGAAGCGAATAAAGCTAACTAAGACATTTATGATGATTTCAAATTGAAAAAGTCCCTTTGATCTCCATGGTTTACATACAAACATGTCAGCGCTTTAACCCTTTAAGCCCTCACGATGCATTAAAGCATCATTTTACATCCCTGAAAACATTTTAAATTTTCCTACAACCAAGGGTTTTAGAGCAAAAATTCCCATGAAACTGGTTTACCAATACGTGGTAATTTTCTTTAATTTCTAAACCATATCAAGTCATCTTCATCCACTACAAGTCGAGACTTGCGACAGCAATTCGCGGCTTGTAGTGGATGTAGATGACAATGGTAAATTCAGGCTTGAAAGGGTTAAGGATTTATTAAATATTAATGATGGGAAAGGATGGTATCATGCAGGATGTGGCGATGTGAGCGGTTTAGCCACAACTACCGCTCACACAGGAAAGAAAAATGGGGTTTTCAATGATTCAGACGTGATTTAGCGACTGATATTATGTTTATAGCGATCAGTAATACTTCACTCATATTTACGCTTCGCTTCGTTGTTGTGATCGCGCTAATTTACGTATTTAGGATGGCGCTAGGATACCTCTCAGTATTTTATAAAGTCCGTAATTATGTTGTGCAACAAATTATCACTGTGGTCCCTAATTAGATCAAATGACGCACATAGCCTATAACATGTAGAAGTTACTACTGATTTTCAAAGCAGTAGGCATATCTGCTCACTTTACAAGACTTAGACTCAGGCTATTTTATTTGTCATGCATGTAACATAATATATCAAATAAACAACAACAAAATACTAAAAAATATAAACATATCGTCCCCTTGGATATGAAATAGTGTATCTGCCACTTTGTAGAGTGGCCGATACATCCTTTATTATTTAAAGGGCGATATGTAATCTATGACGGAAGACCTTAGCTATAGTGGTTGATAGCGTGAAGGCCACCAAAGCATAATTATCCTTTATACAGTATTTTTATATCAATGATTTACCTTTTTACGTTTGGCTATGTTCTAATATCGACGCTGTAATAACGATTCTTAATGCAGCACATCGTTCCGAGCCGCTGATTAAAAACACAACACAACACTTACATGGTAAGCGAACTCCTCACTTAGCAGCAAACACAAAACGTTAAAGCGTCGCAGACGGTAGGCCAATATTAAACTAACATTCGTACCAAGTTTTGTGTTGGCTGGTGTAAAAGTCAACATGTTGCGTCATCACAACGAAATGTCGGGCTCGGATTGGTTGACATTTTCAGCTGATCGGCAAAAACGATATTTGATTGGTTACAACAAAGATGGTTACAAGTATTCTTGATACAAAAATGTATTGAAATGCTTGTGTAGATTAACCCATACAACGCCGAATTATTTTTGTATAAACCATGGAGACTAAGGTTTTTTTTCAATTTGAAATCATTATAAATGTCCAAGTTAGCTCTTTCTGCTTCATTTGAATACCTATGTCATGGGTCCACGACCATTAGAAATATTTGAATTCTGTCAGTGCGGGGATCGTCTTTATACGTCAGAATCTGACATCTACAGACGTCAGATTCTGACGTATAAAGACGGTCCCCGCGCTGAAAGGGTTATATACCTTGGCCTACACTATAAGCTGATAAAATATCATGGTATATGCCTCTTAAGTAGACCCTATAGTAATATTGTATATAGTCCAAATAGTTCTTTACAAAACATATCATTGTAATGTCCCTTAACTTAATTTTAAGTCCAGCAATCAGGCTCGCATTTTCGTACAACAAGTTACGATAAATTGTAGGCTACTGATTGTCCAATCAGAAGTCTACGATTTATCGTAATTTGTTCGAGAATAAGGCCCCTGCAGGTCTTCAAAAAGGCCTTGTCTGTTACATGACATATCATGACAATGCCCCTTGATTTCAAATGATTTAAAATTATTTCACGTATATATTTTTAGTTAATCTGCGGTTTTACAGAACTAACCATCCCAGTAAACACAAAACATTTGTGTAGCATTTATACAATGTTGGACCAACGTCGAACTATTGTCGCACTATTGTATGCATGTACATAAGATAAATAATAACCCTCTAAGCGCTAAGAACGACTATAGGCATTTTATTCCATTTTTATTAGCACGTTAGATAACAGTTATTGGTAATGAAATGTGTGTTTAGACATTAGGATTTACAAATGTTTGGTCTCAAATTAGCCAAATATGAGTTATTTCCAATCACTTAACCCTTAAAGTGCGGGGATCGACTTCAGACGTCAGAATCTGACGTCTACAGACATATCAAGTCGATCCCTGAGCTTTAAGAATTAAAATATCTATAATGTCTGTAGACCAATAACATACGTATTTAAATGAAGCAAAAATGGCTAACTAAAACATTGATGATGATGTCAAATTGACAAAAAAAAGTGGTTTCTAAGGCTTATACAAAAATATTTCAGCGCTTTACGGGTTAAAGTTGTTGGTTGTGGTGAGTGAAAATTTGGATAAGATAAGCTAGTGGGAAAAGGGCTGACTTTTCTAATAAAAATGAGAAATCATTTCATTTGAATTAACCAGGATATCAATCCTCAGTGAAGCAATTATTATGCGTGTGATTGAGATATTCACGGCGAACACAGAACAGTCGTCATAATCACCACGTTCTGTGTAAGATAAAGCCCGATGAGCTCTACATTCGGAGCTCTACACTCTTAGCCTCGGTCCTTTTCAAAGCTCCGAGGGTTTTAACTGACTTAAAACACATCTGACCACAATGAAAATACCTCATCATCAACAGCTCGGTCACACCTGACTGATTATAGCACCAAAGGCCTACCATAATTGGTCTGTACTTGATCAACAATAACTCGTGGTCGGACAAAGAAATAATGCAGTGGAGTGTTCTAAGTGATATGATAAATGTTCTGTGATAGCATTATTATTATTAACCCTTTTCCTGTTAATTTATCTATTTTAACTTCAAGTAGGTGAAAATTGGTCATACTTGTTTACCTTGACATCAAACAATTTTGCAATTGTTGGTGTCTAAACTCACATGTATGTTTCGTTCACAATAACAATGATTTAATCGTCAAATAAAACAAATTAAAACGGCCATATTCACGATTAGCGGTGAAAGACTTAATTTCAAGCACATTCATTGTTCATTAAGTAAAGACAACATTATAAATCAATTATTTACATAACCACACATCCACCATTTCATCAACGCTGTTTGTCGGGTGGTTACCATGGTGACTCTGCTTAAAAATTAAACTGGATTATTTTCTGAGCAGCTTTGGTTATCACCGTAAACAGTGAGTCAATTCTGGTTTAATCTCTAAAGCGTTGACATATTTTTATATAAACCAGGAAAAGAAAGTGTGTTTTTGTCAATTTGAAGTCATCATAAATGTCTTTCTGCTTCATTTGAATACCTATGTTATGGGTCTACGGCCATTTATGCAAGAATTAATTGAGCGCGGACACACTGACCATTAACCTATCACATGGCGGTTCAACTAAAATATAATGTCAACTGCTACCAATTTAAAGCGACACAATCAGGCCGAAATATTATTGTTTATTTTGGCTCCTTGATATGTCCATAATGTTAACATGTCCATAGACTAGAATTGGGTAAGTTGTATAGAGATTATGTTGCGCGTTTACCAGTTAATAATTATTAGTATTACTTTGGATTCAAACTCTGGTCCGCTTCTCAATAGGACGAGTGACGGCGTTTCATTCTTAAAGCCCTAGGCACACTGACATTGGGGTTGAATTACAACCAATTTGCGAGAAAAATCGACTGCGAATGTTCTGTTGATAATTTTAATCTCTAAGTGGTCCTATAACTGTCTGCGACATATTTTAAAAGATTGGTCTGAGAGCAGTTTAGTCTCCAATCATCCGTCGGGGCGAATGAATGAACGGAGTTTCAGGCCACCTTCGTGCACATATATATAGAATAAACAGGGCCAGGAGATCATCGTAAGAGAGTGACACAGTGTGTCCATAGCATAATACGATATCTGTTTTCAAACTTCAATGGTGCCTATAGGGCGGGGGCCCCAGGGTAGTGGTTAGCACCGCTGCCTTTCACGCCAGAGTTCGGGGTTCGGTTCCCGGTCTCGGCGGTTTGAAAGAAACAAAAATGTCATCTCAATCATCTCACAATCCCCAGGAGGTTCTCCTGGCCCATTTTAGCCTATATGTGCACAAAGGTGGCCTAAAGCCCGACTCATTTCATTTCAATGGTGCCTATAGCAGTGGGCAGAACTTTTTTTACTTGTTAGGCAAATAAAAAATGGATATGCCCACAAAGAAGATATGAAACAAATCACGCTTACCTGGGATTTGTCCATTTTGACCTCGTATAAGTATAATTTGGCTGACAATGAGTAAGGCGCTGCATACAATGCTAATGATCTCCATCATTACGGATTCAGACATTGACTGATAAGTTCTGGGAATGCATCAGTATCCGCCTTTATATATATATACGTACCACACACAGATATACAGCATAGCCCTTGGAGTGCCAAGTCATCCAATTGTGATATTTATTCTTTTGAAGTTGTGTCTCGCTGATTCAATATTGTGGGGATCGTCCGTGAAAGAAAGGTAGCCTGCTCGGCCTCAGATCGCGAGGGCTTGAATTTCGAATCCTGTGTCTGGAGGGCATTGTCATCTCATTCATCTCACCATCCTGTGGAGATTCTCCTGACCGAGTTTCGCCTAAATATGCACAAAGGTGGCTTAAAACCCCATTCATTTCATTTAATTTGTTTGTCTTGCTGACGCGACACATAACTTCAAGCGGGTAAAAATCACTTAGGGTTGTTAAACCGGAGGCGAAATATTTATACATTTTGTTGATGAAGACACTTTCATCTTTAAAACGTTATATTGTAAGAGATTAAAAAAGTCCTTTAAAATTATTATAGTCGTGAATTACACTTAAAGTCTTAGCCTTTTTCCCGCAAACTTATCTTATATTAATTTTCATTCACTTGAAGCTGTGTCTTGCTACCGCGACCCACAACTTCGAATTCAAGCGGACGAAATACTCATATTAAACATTTGCAAATGGTATGTTTAAACACACATTTCATTCCGAATAAAAGTGATTTAATCAGCTAATAAAACTCAGCATTTCCGACGCAAGGCATTGACACAATGCTGGCTTAAAGCTGGACCATCGTCTACGTCGCTGGCCCAACATTAAACCAACATTGGCTCAACTTTCCCATTTTGCTGTAATGCACGCAAATCAAACTAGGAAGTATTTATGATAAACATGATAAACAGGATAGATCGTAGGAGGGACAATATCAATCAACATGGACTGAGTGGGTGGATGGGAGGGTGAGCAGGAAAATAGCTTGGTAAATGACCGAGTGGGTATGTAAGTAAAACAAGGGGTGGGCCTGTCAAAATTAAAGAAAGTAATTCGGCAAGTAATCCAATAAAATATGCCAGGTAAATGACTCATCCAGTAAGATATGGTACATAAGGGGTTTATACAGTAAGATATGGCGAATAAAAGGTTAGTATAGTAAGATTTTCTAATTACATTTGTCACCATCTTTTATCAATATATTAATTTGGATGTATGTTAACAGAGTAAGTGTGCTGGTCACCTGTATTTGACATCCTAATATACAAACTATTTTATTTACAATCGTATAATCTATGAAACTGCTTTCACACTGTCGAATTAAACACCAGATTAATCTGATCAGCAAAACATCTGCTGGAGTATGGCTGATCAGACATGTCTGAGCAGATTGTACATTTGATGGATGCCAACCCAAGTACACATGGTGACAATTTAGCTCACTTGAGATGTCTATGGTGGTTGAAACTCACCTAGACCCCAGGATAGAAATATAACCAAAACACCCCAGGAGGATACATGGGTAATATAAGGGCTGAATGGGTAATATCCCATCAAATAACCCTTTTTAACCCTCTTCTCGTATGGCAGAAATGGACCAAATAACTCGACGATTGCTATGTTTGGACCGATGGCCAATAGCCCTAGTTCAAATATATTGGATGATTGGATGATTGGGCTTGAGAGGGGTGTGACACCAAGATCATAACAATGTCATCTCAAGGTCACACGAAGGTCTAATCAGCTTCAAATAGGTTACAATAACCCATTTTTGTTGGTTTTGCATCAATTACACTAACTTGAGGTGTCAATGGTTGTTGAAACTCATGGGAATACACCAAAACACCCCAAAAAGTAATAGGGTTATTATGAGGGCTGGAGGGGTAATACGCCATGAAATCACCCTTATGTCACCCCTTTCTCATATGGCAGAAATGGATCAAATAAGTCAACGATTGTCATGTTTGGACTAGTTGTAGAACCATTATTTGTTTTTATATGATGACTGGTTACTGAGATATGGCGCATTTTCACTTTATGCACTGTTCTTGCGGAGGCCATTTTGAATATGAAAATTTGATCCAATTGTAGGCAACACATTTTTGAAAATATTTTTTGGGAAAACTATGGACCCATATGCACTAATTTTTTATAAATCGCATTTCCAAAATTGTGTCGAGGTTGAGTGCTTTTTTAGGTAAAACAAGGGGAATATTATATTTTCCTTGGTTAAAATGACCACAGTATTGTTGGTAAATAAACGTTTGCTATTAGCGCGCACCTGTTACTTGTAGTTCTAAAATGCCCGCTAGGTTGCGCCTTTGCAGATAACAATCGGAACAGCTAGACACACAATGCCAAACACGATCCTCAATTATTCCTACCACGTATGACAAGCATAATACTTTTATTTTAAATATAATTAGTTTGTCATTGCGACAATAACCACCCTTATTTTGCTAGTCCTTTCAGACGTATATGTACGTTCTCAGCAACATCATAAAAACGTATATGATTTTTATATACGTGTTTAGCAGTTAAAAGGTTAAGTTTATATATTTAGTTTTGCAAGAAATTGTAATGGTTTTAGCCATAGGCGATCAAACTAACAAAAAATCAACCCATATTGTGTATATAATATTAGTGCAGATCGGTTATCCAACAATCACGTACCTAACGTGAACCACTTGTACTGTGGACCGAAAGTATATCTCTAACATTGTATTGGTTAAATATGGTTGTCTGCTTACAAGTAAAATATATGCATATGTATATTGTCTCACCTAAGAACGCATAACAATAATAATCAAAGCTCCTAACCTACACAGTGGTCCTGGTATTGTGCTTAGGGCTGTCGTTTGTAACGCTAACCTACACAGTGGTCCTGGTGTTGTAGTTTAGCACTGTCGTCTGTAACGCTGGGGCTCACAATTTGTCACCGCTCTAATATTCAGGTTTCAGAAAAACAAAATGTTTCTTCTCCTTACAAAGGTTCAGTAGTATTGTGGGGAGCTTCTAAGACTAAGACGCAGCGTCTTAATAGTTGAAGTGAGGGTCCTGTTACTCCATAATATTCTAATATATATAACATAATTTCGTGATCGAGCCTTGGATAAATCTATAAAAATATTAAGTGGGGTGTTACCTTTATCTAATTCTTGAGTTATCCTGTCTATCATTTCTACGGCTGCTAGTTCAGTGGAGTGTTTTTTTCTAAATCCATATTGGCCTGCAAAATATAATTTGTTGGTGTGAAAATAATCATGCATTTGATCAAGAGTAACCCTTTTAATAACCTTTGAGATAGGTGGTAAAATAGAAATTGGTCTATAATTTTGAAGTCGTGTTTTGTCATCGTTTTTGTGGATTGGAATTACCTTTGCAATTTTTTATTTATCTGGGACAACACCTGTCAATATACACTGATTGGTTCTTATAAAAGTGACTGGCTTAATTATATCATGCTTGATTTCTTTACGTAATTTTACAGATATTCCATCAGGGCCGCAATTCTTTTTAGAATGCAATCTGTCTATACTGTTTAGGATGTTTTCTTCATTTGTATGCCAAATTAAATTTATGGGAGGTTGGATTTCTTAAAAAAGATTTCGAGTTGGATAGCTTGATGTTAGCAGCTCGATTTGGTCCGATATTGACAAAATAATTGTTGAATGCATTTTTTAATGGTATTTGTTTACCGTCGATGACAAAGTGGTCAGGGAATTTGTTTTGTTAGTTTGTTTGTGTAATATTTCATTATTGTAGACCATTGTCTTTTCATGTGTTTAATATTTTATTGTAGGTACGCAAATTTACGCGAAGATTTAGATATGCTGTCGAATTTTTTGGGGTGTCTTTCAGTTTGTTGTACATTTTATCATGTTTATCTCTGTAAGTAATTGCACTAAGGATACCTTGCGTAAACCATTTAGATTTTTTATGTTTTTTTGTTGTTGAATTTGACTAATTTGGTTGCATTGATTTTTCCATTACTTATGATATAGTTGTTGTTAGTACGTTATAATTTTCATTATGATTAGCACGCGAGTTTAAAGTCAGTTTACTAGTCTTATCAGAATTGCGAATTTCTGATATTAAATTGTTTATTGCGTCTGGGCCATGTGTTTTTACTTTTACATATTGGGGATTTTTGTTGGTATATAGAGAAATGTCCAGGCATAAAAAGTAGGGGAAATGGTCAGATACACCACATGGTACTATTTCAGCAGTGGTTTGAAGAAAATCATGTGAAAATTGACATAAAAAGTTATCAATTAAAGTCCCACGTTTATTTGAGAGTCTAGTAGGCAACGTTATTTCGGGAAAAAAGTCAAGTGAAATTAGTGTATCTAGATATTGAATAAATATCTGAATATTGGTTTTTGTTTTACTTTTAGCAGGTCTATGTTATAGTCCCCTGCTATGACTACTTCACATTGCCTTTTTTTGAAGATCGTATAGTACGGGAGTGAGTTCATCAATTAACGTTTGGTAGTTTTCATTCAGGTCTCTAGGTGGCATATATACATTACCGGGTACAAGCGTTCTTCTACCCCTTCGATCCATTGATATTTCTATGAATTGTGCTTCCCATATAGTGGATTTTACGTAACTCCTAGAGTGGATGAAGTTAAAATCGTTATTTAAAAAGATAGCAAGACCCCCGTGTGCAGTGCATGTTCTACCTTGCGATATTAATTGATAGCCATATATTTTTGCATTTAGACATCGGCATTTCAAGCTGTAAATAGAGAAATTTTGAGATTTCGTTTTTAGTGTGCTGGTTAATGTTTCGTCATTGAAGTATGGCGACGGCATTATGAGGTCACACTCTGAATCTTGAGTCACTATTATCGTTATCATGGCTGTTTGTATTTTTTATTATTTCATTAAGTGACATATGGAAATTTAAAAATGTCGTAGAGAAATTATGATTTGTGCTACTTTCGCTTACAATGCTATGGCATGAGTTATTACTTACCTTATCATGAGACTTATATTACAATTCATCAACTCAATGAAATTTCTTTTGGTGTAACACAGTTGATAGTGCGTTCACTCGCGTGTTAAGAGTCTCTTTCTCTTTAATGTAACTCACACATGTTTGTTGTCAAAGTCACACGAGCCTAACAAAGAGTGAGGTGAGTTGTTCACTTCAGTCCTGATGTTCACATGTATGGGGTCTGTGTCACGAGTCAAAGTTGTGATGTTGATTTGGCTGTAAGTCCATTAAAACTGGTACTGAGGCATGTTTCCCCTCTTTGTGAGGTGTTGTGGCACTGGCACTGATTGCTGGCGTGGATGCGTCGGCATATATCTTATGTCACTGTCTCGTATCTTGGGTTTTGAGTTCATAAGACGTTTTTCGTTGTGATCATTTGGTTGCTGTATGTGGCAGCTGGCCAGTTTGGCGGCTTTATCACGTCTTGAGTTCACAATGTTTTTCATACGTTGGGCAAGCTGCTGTATTCCAGTTGTGATTAAATGTAGATCATCTTTAAAGGAGCACTATCAGGAGAGAAGGCAGACGAACCAGTGTTATTATCCATAAATACGTACCCACGTAGACTACATATGTGTTTGACATTGTTGTTGATTGGATCGATTTTCTTGTTGATGGTTATGCAGTCGTCCAGGTCAGTCCTGTGATGAATGCTGCTGAACATAATTTTAGATAGTGGCTATGTATCCTGGGCAGTTGTTAGCATCTTGTTCACGCTGTCACAAATATTGGTCACATATTCTCCTCCTGCTATGTTGTTCGTACCACCAGCCATAACAACTACATTGGGTTTTCTGGGTTGATTCTGGGATTGAGTTTGAGGGATCACTTGAGTAAGACGTTGGCATTTGCTACCAGGGTACAAAAAACAGTTGATTTTACTTCGTGTGTCTCGGACAGTTCTCCAGCCAAGTGTCTGACCATACTACTTCCTATGATCAGTACGTCGCCATCTTGGCTATGCGTTGGTTGTGTTGGAAGAGCCCGTTGCTTTTTGGCTCCTTTTTTGGCTGTTTGAAATTGGGATTTTTCTCTTTCCAGTTGAAGGCTCATGAGTTGAGCACGCAAGGTGTCACATTCCTCAGTAAGCTCATTGCACCGTGAGCTAAGGGTCTTATTATTTATATCCAGCTGCTGAACGTTTTGTTGAAGCTGCTGTTTCGCAGAAGAAAATTAAGATATTCTGTATTGAGCGTCTTTGAGTTGACTCGCTGGAGAATGATTGAGGGCAGGAGGTGGAAGTTTAGGCGAAGAAGATGACATTGGGCTGGGGCATCTGCTGACAAGAAGATCGTTTTATTCATGTTGCCAGAAGCAGTGTCCCCATCACTACACAGACTTAAAGTGTTTAGCAACTGCTGTTGTCTGTCCGTGCTATCCATGCACAATTTAGCTGCTGATATATCACTACATACTGCTGAGTATCATTTATATCACTTCCATCGCTAATCTTAGGTGTGCTGGTCGATAATGGAATAAATAAACTTTCTGCTTTGTCAAACGCTGAACAAATGACAATTTTGGGGAGGTGTCTTTGTCACAAAGTTCAGACTGGAACAGCTACTCATGGGTGAAGATGGCTCATGAAGAAGCTGTTCATCAACAATGGGGTCAGTTGTTGTTGATTGATGAGATTCAGATTCCATATCTTTTACTATTGACTTTATGGCTGGCATGTCAGATGTTTCCCATTTAGCACAATCATGGCCCTGTATAAGCACGACTCCTGTTTTATACACAAACACAGTGACGTAACAGCTTGAATCTGGAGATCTGTTGTCTGGCACTAACACTTGTTTTCCGTACATGTAATGGCGTATTTCTGGTCGTTTCTTTAGCGTGCCTTGGTCATGCAAAGAATTATAATATTGAGGACAGGCACTGAGCCAAATATCAGAACGTGCAGTCAAGAACTTAGCGTTTGATGGGTCATCAGATAGAGTCATTACGTTGGAGTCGTCGCATTCATACTTGAAGTCATAGAAAATGGTCTCTGGTCGTTTCTTCATTTTCTGACGTTGAGAATAGTTGGCTTTCTTCTGTATCTTCTTGGAACGTTTATTTATGTCTGGTGAAAGCACAAAGCGTGAATCATTTGCATTGCTTGTCTTGGGCTTATTACGCTCAATGCGTCTTCTCACACGTTGCTGGTCAGCCATGATCACAATATATCGCTGAACGAAAAATCCCCTGGTGTTATCTGATGGCTATGTGAAGTATGAAGAAGCAGAAGTTCATAGATCAGCTATCATGCAAGATTTCCAAAATAAGGAGAAAAAAAATTAAACGACCGACTGGCGGCCATTTTTGATTTTATAACTGCGAAATTTGTCATGGGTTATCATTTTGTCAGACATTACATTTTTTTATATTCATGGTCCAGCTATTTTGCATTTTTTTTTAGTTAAGTAAATATCACAAAATTATTAAAATTCAAGATGGCCACTAAACTGCCATTTTAAAATTGTTTGCTCCCAAAAGTTAATCAGGTCATCGGCTGACATTGCTGAACATATTTGCCAAATTAAAAAAAACTTTTTCCTGAAACGCGCTAGC
The DNA here is from genome assembly GCA_964017125.1 of Flabesymbios commensalis. Classification (NCBI taxonomy): domain Eukaryota; kingdom Metazoa; phylum Annelida; class Polychaeta; order Terebellida; family Flabelligeridae; genus Flabesymbios; species Flabesymbios commensalis. The sequence continues at coordinate 9,297,949 of OZ024918.1, read as the reverse complement.
GAGATGTTCTTCGTTAGTTGCCTTAGTAATTAAAGGGTTGATGATATGGGAATCAAAATGGCACATAAACACTTCCCCAGTGATATGTGGATATGTGAAGTATGAGGAAGCAGAAATTGATAGATTAGTAGTTATCCTGAAACCAAATAACTGCGGAGGCGGCGGCGGCGGACCGTGTGGACTACAGTAAGCAGCCCGCCTCGACGAGGACTGCTTAAATATGCACATTTGTTTTCGCTGCTTGACTTCTAATCGAACATAATACATATCCAGCTTCTTAGTGTAATTTTTCCACCAAAACAGCTCCGATCATCTGACACCAAAAAACTTTATGTTCCCGAATAAAAACATTACCTGTTGTCACAAGAACATCAACAGCGATTATAACTTATAGATAATTAATAAAAACACATTAATTTGATTTGGCTTCCAAGCCCTCAACCCCCCCCCCCCCCCCCCCACCCGCCGATTCTTTATTGCCCGGCATCCTGTTGACAACGATGCTTTGATTTGGACACTTCTTGAACATCGATCTGGATTGTCGCGCCTCTGAACTCGTTCCTCTGGGAGTTAAGCGCTATAAAGTTTTATTGAATTGAATTAACATCATACCATAAAATGGGCAACAGCGTCATCTAATTCCAATGTCTTTATCGCAATAAGGTTAGGCCCATCATAGTAGCAATACTTTATTATATATCTGCAACAGCAAAACTACTAAAAATTTGTGAACATAATGCATTCAGAGATGTACATTGACCTTGAAAATATGGGTATAGACAGTTTATTCACCTCCCTATCATTACCGGTTGTGCAGTTTTAACAATATCTACCAATTCCGTTAATGGCGGCTGAGTATTGCATATTAAATATAAAACCTACTTTTGCATAAGTTACAGCGTAGTGGCTATTGACAGGTCAATTCAGTCAGAAGATGAATAAACTACATTAGTATTCTAGCAAATACACAATGTTCCTTTTGCGAAAAGCAAACTTGGTATACAGCAGATACGGATTCAGCAGGTCAGGATTGGCTAAACACAGTTGTATACTATTAGGTACTAAAAATACTTTAAACAAGATACTTTAAACAAGTTATATTTTGTGAACGTCGATCAAAGGCTGTTTCTGTCCGAGGAGGGGGGGGGGTATAGTCATGAGCTTATAAGACGTTCCCTCAGTGCTCAACATAATAACAATAGTAGCTATAATCTTATAATGTGTTCTCAAATATATACTCTTTAAAACTCATCAATACAATTAAAGATTTAGACCTAAAGATCTTTAGTGAAACAGTCAAAACTTTAATTATGTTTCGTGAATAGGATAAATAGGATAAATCTTTATCTAAAGAGTTTTCCCTCGATCATTTTGGGTTTCAGATCGCTTAGTGAAACGCCACATGTTTGTCTTTGTCATGACCCACTTCAGCTTATCAGATGTGAGTCAATGTTCAGCGGAGCACTAGGCCTACAGTCCGCAACTTAAATACACAGGCAGCCATTTGTTCAGTCTCTGTTCACTCTGATCTCTCCGCAAAGCTGTATATCATGTTCAGAAGACGAAGCTCAGAACAGAGTTCTAAGACACATTATCTCCAGATACTTAAAGCTTATTGTATTTATCCTGTAGCGCCTCAAACATTTAAAATCGGCTGCGGTCACACAGGGTAATATTCACTGCTTTACTTGATAAGGTAAGATTTAGGAAAAAATATGTAAATTACAAACTAGATACAAAATATGTAAATTATAGACTAGGTGAAAAATATGTAAATTATGGACTACATAAAAAATGCGTAAGTTATAGACTAGGTAAAAAATATGTAAACTATAGAGTAGGTAAAAAATATGTGAATTATAGACTAGTCAACAGACATCCCCATGATGTGTAGTGGCAACTACTTCACAATATATATGTATAACATATAGAAAGATACGTAACAAAATATTGATCGATCGATTGGGACAATGTTGGTTTGATGTTGGGCCAGCGTCGTGGACGGTAGGTCGACATCAATCCAACATTGGGTCAATGTCTGGTGTTTGCTGGGATAGTAATATTGTTATCCAGTTATTATACACAATACAGATCTAACATTATTATCTATCGATCAATACAATCGATAGTAGTTTTCCGCATTTAGTAATGATGTATCTTTAATCCACTATTTCTATGTTTCAGATCTGCTGCAGACATGGCGGGTAAGATATTAGTTGACCCCTCTGACCTTTCATGTAGCATTTGCCTGAAGGTGTTCAACGATCCTCGTGCATTACCTTGCCTCCACAGCTACTGTTATGGTTGTCTGGAAGGATGGGTCCAAAAATCAAGATCAAACAAAACTATATGCTGCCCTCTATGTAAGGAAGTATCCCCTGTACCATCTGGCGGACTAAAGACGATCAAATACAACTACTTTCTGGCTGATCTGGTGAAAAGAATGGACGCAATTGAAGTGAAATCAAAGCGTAAAGGAGCTGAATGCAAAACGAAAGATGTCAAATTTAGTGAAGTAACACCTATGTACTGCAAAAGTCACCCCAGAAATGCTATAGATCAGTATTGTGCTAATTGTGATTTCACTGCGTGTGGTACTTGTTTGTTGCGAAATCACAGTCAACACAATCTGGTGGACATAGCAGAACAAGCCAAGATCAGCAGTAAACAACTAAAACACATTCTGAAGCAAACAGCCACAATGATACAACTTATTGATGAACAAATAGACGATAGCAACAAACATGATAAACGATCAACAACAGATATTAAGGACATTAAGAAACAAATAAACCGAATTATTGACGGAATGATAGACAAATTAAATAGGCAACGTACCAAGCTATTGTCTTCATTAGATACAATTGAACAACAAAAGGAGAAGGTGATGATGACAGTCCGTGATGGCCAGGATTTTAACAAAGCTGCTGTCACCAGCCTTCGATCCTATACAGACAATATCTTACGTCACGGCAGAGATTATGATAGAGTACAGCAGGTGAGGGACATCAAATCACGGCTGGCCTCCATAAACAAAGCCAGGATTCCCTCATTTGGCTGGAATCATCATCAAAACAAGGCATCTTCACATGACATGACGGTGGTCAGGTTAAATATAAAGACAGACGTGATGGAGATGGAAGATATGGGTGGCCAGGTGAGGGGGTCAGTGGCTGGAGCTGGGTCTGTCAGTGATCATATAGTGGCTAAGATACCCCTGATAAGCATGATAAGGCAGGACATAGCGTCTGGTCTGGTGGTGATGGGTCAGACTGTGTGGGTTATACACAGTGAACAGTTATCTCTATACGCCTACCCCGTGACGTCACCACACCAGCCACAGATATTCTCCATACAGGGGCTGTTTGACCCTACCGACATGGTGAGGTTCCCTCCTGGACAGTCACAACTTGTAATTAGTGATTCTAACAACCAGTTACTGTGGGTGAAAATAGAGCAGCGTAATGGTGTGTCCAAGGTAACCTCACAGAGGTCATTGAAGGTCAGCTATGAGCCACTAGGTCTAGGTGTCCGTGACAACCAGCTGCTGGTGTGTGGTGATGATCAGAAAGTGATACATGTATTGTCTACATCAGGTGAGGAGACACACAGAGTGAACATGCCACAGGGTGTGAGACCACGTAAAGCTGTGGCTCAGCTCACTTCACCTGGATTTGTCATCATGGACCATATCAACAATCAGGTTGTGCTGGTGACTGAGAAGGGAGAGATACAGCACACATACCAGAATCAGTGGTATCATCCTTATGACATTGTCTGTCACGGTCACTCTATCTTCTGTGCCACTGGCTGTTACAATCTCTGTGTAGGTGAGCTGAGTAATGATGGACGTCACGTCAGACAACTGATCAGTGGACAAGGTGTGCGGACTAGCAGAATGTGTGTAGATGACACAGGTCGTCTGTATGTGGTGCAGGGTGGATACAAGAAGGGAGAAGTGTGGGTGATAGAGACAACAGGCACACCTACTGACACACAAGCGACACCTGGTGACAGAATACTAACACAACAGACCAACATGAACCTCAGCGTCACCTGGTGTGATTAACATGAACCGCAGCGTCACCTGGTGTGATCTTTAAATACTGAATGTATCATCACTATTTCTTTCTGTTTGATACCTCCAGTTTCACATGAATGGGACACACGTCTAGTCATAGTGTGAGTCTGACGAAGTTTGTAATTATCAGATTATGTACTTTAACATCCCTTAACCCTTGTGCTGCTGAATTGTTTGTGAGTATTTTTCATTCATTTGAAGCTGGAATTGCTAACGCAATTTCCAGCTTCTAATGAATGAAAAATAATGAAATTTATGAAAAATAGACATGTCCCAAATTAAAATATTTGACTAGCTGGGCGTCTATTAAAAAATATGTTACACATTTTAAAGGTATTTTATTTAGTATGAAATTTGCTTGAAAACGTGTATACACGGTTTTAGCAGCACAGGGTTAAAAATAAAAACGCATTTAATTCCTCAGACATTATTTTTTTTGATAAAAGCATCTTTATGTTGTGTACTAGTGTACAGTGTGGAATTGAAAGAGAATGGAAGGAAAATCACTGTATCAACCCTTTAAATCTAGACCAGAACATGCATAGCTATAATAAATAACAATATATTACAACTTAAAGCGGGCTAGGGTAGTGGTTAACACCGCTGCCTTTCACGCCAGATTTCGGGGTTCGGTTCCCGGTCTCGGCGGTTTGAAAGAAACAAAAATGTTTCTTCCCCATCCACGTGTGAAAGTCAGTATTGTGGGGAGCCTCCGTGACCGAGAGGTAGCGTGCTCGGTCTCAGACCGCCAGGCTCGAATTTCGAATCCTGTGTCTGGAGGGCAGTGTCATCTCAATCATCTCACCATCCTCAGGAGGTTCTCCTGGCCCAGTTTAGCCTATATGTGCACAAAGGTGGCCTAAAGCCCGATTCATTTCATTTTTTTTTATAACTTAAAGCGACACAATCGGGCCACAATCATCATTTTTATTTGGCTCCTTGATATGCTCATGATATGTCAACATGTCCATAGACTAGAATTGCATAAGTGTTGTGAATTTTGGGTTGCGCATTCACCAGTTAAAAGAGAAATAAGGACGAGATTTAATTTCAGACATGCATGTCCAAAATTTCACTTGTTTCACCAGTGTCTCTACGTACTCTGACTGACTCATTGTTAAGTAGTCCAAAATAAGAAATACAGGAATAACTGATAAACATGATAAACGGGTCTATTGCTGACTAGATAAACGGGCCTGTCGGCACACCATAGTAAGAGAGTGAAAGAGTTACGCAATTCTAGTCTATGGACATGTTGACATATTATGGACATATTACCAGATGACGGGACCAAAATAAAACCTATGATTTTTTATGATTGTTGGCTTGATTGTGTCGCTTTAGAGAGGTTACCATGGTTACAGGGGTATTTGTGATAAAGAGGACGCGTGTATGACGTCGATATAGCTAACCTACTTAGGACACATCGTTAGATATCTTGGGGGTATTTACGTTCTTCATTGAAACATAGAAAACGTTTGTCTGAAGCTCATCGCATAAAATTCTTTTCTTGCAGAGGTATTAATATACATATAATCAGCTAATGTAAATTAAAACCTGTAACCTTCATTGTAATGTATCACTAGTCTTGTACAGTAGGCGTGTATGACATGGTTTACCTAGCCTACTTATAATCTGATGGAGTCTATTTATAAGGTGTACTCTTCTTTGTAATAATATTAAAATGTAATTAAATTACTTTGCACCTGATATTGGTACAAACTACAACTCTACATTTAGTAGTCGTTATTATTTATCATCATCATTATTATCTCATGACATCCGACACTAAAAGTGGAGAAATGACACGCAAAGTCAAACAGCAGTAACTGCTTACTTTAACCCTTTGACTTCCAGGCCGGGGTGCATACCAGGATCCAGATATACTGGTGTAGGAGTTCTATTTTTCGTCATTTGAAGCTGGAATTGCTAACGCAATTTCCAGCTTCAAATGACGAAAACTACATAAATGTAGCATATATTTGACGAAAATTTGTGTCATTTTATGGTTACGTTCATTGACGAATGACGACGGAAATTTCCGTCATGTATGGTAGTGAAAAGGTTAATTGTAAACAGCTACCATAGAAACAAATTTTATATTTGAGGTAAGCAGTTACTGCTCTTTGACTTTCCAAGGCATCAAAGGCAAACAGCAGTAATTGCTTACTTTTAGAGTAATCAGTTACTGCTGTTTGCATTTATCTGCTGCTATACAAAGGCAAACCGTAGTAAATGCTTATATTTGAGGTGAGCAGCTACTGCTTTTTGACTTTCCAAAGCATCAAGGGCGAACAGCAGTAGCTGCTTACTTTTAGAGTAAGCAGTTACTGTTGTTTGCCTTCATCTTCTTGCTGCTTTTTGACTTTCCAAGGCATCAGAGGCAAACAGCAGTAATGTTAATTGCTCTATTATGGTACTTGGAAACTAACTTGATATATTAAATATGGGATCGTTTATCTTACGAGGAGAAGTGTGGATAAGAATACAGTTTCAAGCTTTTTATTGATGATACATTGATGATTCATATTTCACAGCATTTATCACGTATAGATGGTAAACATGATAATGATAGTCTCAGTGAGAACGTGGTAGTCTTAATTATTAAAACACTATTGTAAAAGTCATATGTCTCAATCTCTGTGAGTAGCCGTTTCTGACAGCGTCCGGGTTGACGGCCCGCACTGACTGGCTAAGGCCGCACTACTACCTCACTCTCTTTCTGCATCACATTCCAGGCACATCGCCCGAGGGCCGCGTCCTTTGGATTCTGGTGCCCCCGCGGATCTGGCCACCCTGTCAGCAAGCTCTGATTGATTGGCTGAATGTTAGCATAGCACAGTCTACTTAATATTCTACGATTTCGAACTTTAACAGTAACGGCTTACTTTTAGAGTAAGCAGTTACTATTGTTCGATTTTATCTGCGACCGTACAAAGAAAAAGTCAGCAGTTACTGTTGTTTGTATTTGTCATGCCTCGTTTGTATTTACAGGGCATCCTTGAGCGGTTCATACCCAGCAAACAGCATTCGGTTTTGTTGTTTCGCACTTTCGTTTTTTCGTAGCTCGTTGTTTCGTACTTTCGTTGTTTCATACTGTCGCTGTGTCGTTGTTTCGCAATTTCGTTGTTTCGTACTTCGTTGTTTCGCACTTTCGCTTTTTCGTTGTTTTGCACTTTCGTTGTTTCGCACTTTCGTTGTTTCGCAGTTTCACACTTTCGTTGTTTTGTACTTTCGTTGTTTCATATTTTCTTTGTTTCGCAATTTCGTTGTTTCGCAATTTCGTTGTTACGTACTTTCGTTGTTTCGCACATTCGTTGTTATGTACTTTCGTTGTTTCGTACTTTCGTTGTTTCGTACTTTCATTGTCTCGTACTTTCGTTGTTTCGTACCCTGATGTGATGGTTAACGCTACCGTCTGTCACGCCGGGATCCACTCTTTAGCAGAAACCCTGATGTGATGGTTAGCGCTACCGTCCGTCACGCCGGAGCCCTGGTAAAGAGGTCAACGCTGCCGTTCGTAACGCCGGAGCCCTGGTTAACGCTGACGGCCATCACGCCGGGGCCCTGTTGAAGTGGTTAGCGCCACCGTCCATCACACCGGGGCCTTGGTGAAGAGTTAGCGCTTCGATCAATCACGCCGGCAAGTACGTATCACCTGCCCCGACCGCAAAGAATAGCTGATTCGGAGGTAAAATGGTGCGTATGGTTCGGGGATTTTTCCATTCAGATCGCGCGCCCCATTCACAGCGTTGTTGGGCTTAGTTAGCCAGGCCCCTTAGGAAGCATAGTGTCACACTATCACGCCCTGAGGTTAACGCTGCCGTCTATCACACCGGAGTCATGATGAAGAGGTTAACGCTGTCGTCCATCACAATGAAACAACGAAAGTGCGAAACTACACAGCTCCGAAAGTACGAAACAATGAAGTGCGAAACAACGAAAGTGTGAAACAACGAGACAACGAAAGTACGAAACAACGAGAGTACGGAACAACGAGAGTGCGAAACAGCGAAAGTACGAAACAACTAAGTTACGAAACAGCTAAAGTGCGAAACAACGAAAGTACGAAACAATGGTAGTACGAAACAACGAAAGTACAAAACAACGAAAGTAGTAAACAACGAAAATACGAAACAACGATAGTGCGAAAAAACGAAAGTGGGAAACAACGAAAGTGCGAAAGTACAAAACAACGAAAGTACGAAACAAGGAAGGTACGAAACAACGAAAGTACGAAATTGCGAAACAACGAAACCGCGAAACAACGAAAGTGCGAAACAACGAACGGACGATGCGAAAGGGCGATGATATGAAAGAACGAAAGTGCGAGACTACGAAACAACGAAAGGGTGATGCGAGACAACGAGACTGCAAAACAACAAGACTGCGAAAGAACGAAAGGGCGATGCCAAACTACAATAGGGCGATGCGAAACTACGAAGCAACGATGCGAAAGAGCAAGATTTCTAAGAGCAAAAGTGCGAGATGGTAGGGTGTCCGAATAGGGCCATGAAAATATTGACAACAGCCTCACCAGCAGAAATTTGTCATATTCATCAAATATCACAAATTTCTGTTCTGATTTATTGTAGCAACTAACAAGGTGGATATTCCAGCACTTGATCGGTCTCCTATCAAAGGTTGTCACGAACTCAGACAAACCCAGAGTTTACAAATTACTAAACAATATAATTGTATGCCCCCGTCACACCAGGGCACGTTTCCACCACGTTCACAAAAAATATATATAAAAGTTGATTGAACGCAGTGCGGACGTGTTCAAAATGTAAAATAAGCAGATTTCAAGTTCATACTACGTCCTTTCTGTCCTCATTGCGTCCTAACTACATCCACGCCAGGTTTAACGCCACCGTCACACCAGTACACGTTTCCACCACGTCCACCACGTTCACAACAAATATATAAAAGTTGGCTGAACGTAGAAAGAACGTGGTCAAAAATGTAAAATAAGCAGATTTCAGGTTCATACTACGTCCTTTCTGTCCTCACTGCGTCCTAACTACATCCACGCCAGGTTTAACGCCACCGTCACACCAGGACACGTTTCCACCACGTCCACCACGTTCACAAAAAATATATAAAAGTTGGCTGAACGTAGAAAGAACGTGGTCAAAAATGTAAAATAAGCAGATTTCAGGTTCATACTACGTCCTTTCTGTCCTCACTGCGTCCTAACTACATCCACGCCAGGTTTAACGCCACCGTCACACCAGGACACGTTTCCACCACGTCCACCACGTTCACAAAAAATATATAAAAGTTGGCTGAACGTAGAAAGAACGTGGTCGAAAATGTAAAATAAGCAGATTTCAAGTTCATACTACGTCCTATCTGTGTCCACACTGCGTCCTGACTACGTCCACGCCAGGTTTACAATGCGTCCTACAGGTCCCCACTAGCTCCTTACCACGTTCATGATCACGTCCTTCAAGTTCTTACTACGTCTGCACTACGCTCTTACTACGTCCAACGAGTTCGCACCAGGCGCCCACCACGCATTTACCACCTAGGCACTGGGTATTCCGATCTCTTATAGTAAATTTGCAAAGTGGAAAACCTTAATTGTTAATTAATTAATTGGTTGTTAATTAATTGTTATTTAATTAATAAGCCTTAGTTTTTAATAATTTTAAAATATTTTTCATAATTAAGTGCTAGAATTATTACGCTTGACACTGACATTTCACGGATTTACCAACCAACGAAAATCTAAAAAAGTTGAATCATTATAAAAAGAACGAGAAAAAAATTTAACAAACGGCCAATTGAGCAAACGAAAAGAGACGATGAAGTTCTGGGTAGAAATATTAGGTTTAGAATATTATGCTGTGTATTTGCGTATATTGCACTACTTCATATAAAAGAAATTTTAACATGTCATCCTACGGAACAGATCTGACAAAAACAACCAAAATAAAAACTTTTCAATTTTTTTTTACAATGAGCATGATGAGTAAAATACATAAATAACTAAAATATAACTAATTATATAAATAAAATAATTTTATAAAAAAAATAATATAAACTAAAATATTACAGCATTAGTCATACAACATGTACCGGGTAATATTATTAATGACACATGGTTATCTAAAGTAACAGTCTGAAGAATTAGGTCCAGTATTTATACTTAATTATCTGTCCGTTATGTGGACACGGTATCAACCTAATGCAGACGTGGCCAAAACGTAATAAGCACCGTTAGAACGTGATAAGGACGTAATGCAGTCTTCTAGAACGTGGTATGGTCGTACAGTGGGCATAGTAAAAGCGTGGGTTGGTCCCGTTTGACGTAGAAAGAACGTAGTGACAACCTGGTAACAACTCCGTGGACTTGGAAAGAACGCAGTGATAACGCAGTAAGAACGTCATCAGAAGGGCATGCAATGTTTCTCGTCCATGCCACGCCTGTACTACGTCAATCAAGTTGCCACGAGGTTCTGGTTACGTCGTTACTGCGTCAATAGCGTTGTTACTACGTCCTTGTGAAGACCGCACGGCGTTCTGACCCCACTACGTCCTCGCTACGTAAATTTTGAACATGTTCAATGTTCCTCCACGTGTTCTGCGTCCATGGAGACCACATCACGTCCTTATCGGTTTTTACTGCGTTCACACGGCGTTGTGCAAGTCCCTCCTACGTCCTGTCGCTTTTTTGTGGACGTGGTGGGAACGTGGCCTGGTGTGACGGGGGCATACACTGCGTCCTCCCCACTAGTTCCTTACCACGCTCATAATCACGTTCTTCACGTTTTTACTACGTGTTCACTACGTTCTTACTACGTCCAACCAATTCTCACCACGCGTTCACCACGCGATTACCACGTAGGCAGTGCGTTCTCCGATCTCTCGTGGTAAATTTTCAATGTCGAAAACATGTTAATAAACCTTATAGGCCTGCTATAATAATTTTAAAGTAATTTCTAATAATTAAGTGCAAGATTAATTACGCTTGACACGGACATTTTACTGATTTACTAACCACTGAATAGCTTTAAAAAAAGTTAAGTCCCAATAAAAAAAAATATTATGATTAAAAAACGACCAATCAAACAAACGAAAGGACAAGCTAAAGTGCGAAAGTGTGTAGGAATATTTGGATATCGATAACACTCACTGTATATTTTTATTTGCGTATATTGCACTGCTTCATATGAAATTAACGAAAGTACGAAATTGCGAAACAACGAATTTACGAAACAATGAAAGTACGAAAAAACAAAAGTGCGAAACAACGAAGGGACGATGCTAAAGGGCGATGATGTGAAGGAACGAACGAACTACGGAACAGATTGGACAAAAACAAACCAAAATAAAAACTTGCCAATTTTATTTTACAATGAGCATGATGAGTGAGAATTTTAGATACATAAATAACTATAAAATATAACTAGGCCTCTATATGTATGAAAAGTTACATATACATTTTTCAGATTTATTATTTATGTATTGATATTATTTCATCATAATATTATTTATTAGAAAATATTGCGGCCATACTACATTTAATAATCGTATTGATATGGTTATCGAAAGTGATGATCTGAAGAAGAATAAGATCCAATATTTATACTAAATTTTGTGATAATCCAGTCACAACGTCCTCAGAATGGCAAGCAATCTTTCCCGTCCATGCCACGCTTGTACTACGTCAATCAAGTTGCCACAAGGTTTTAGTTACATCGGTACTGCGTCAATACCACTGTTGCTACGTCCTTATAAAGATCGCACCGCGTTCTGGTTTGACTACGTCCTCGCTACGTAAATTTTGAACATGTGCACTGTTTTTCCACGTCCTCTGCATCCTTAGAGACCACACATCACGTTCTAATCGGTTTCTACTGCGTTCGCACGACGTTGTGCAAGTCCTCACTGCGTCCTAAAACGGCTATGAAAAAGCATGCACTCATAACTTCATTCGTTTTGCTATAAATCAGTCTGTTTTACAGAGTATCATAAGAATATTATTATTTTCCATTACTTTCAATGGCTATAGTTACCCAATAGCCCAACTCGTTTCGCCGCAGATCCGGCCACACTGACCGCCATTTTATGTACACAGCAAGCTGTGTAAAAACGACTTTTAACGACTGATATGTACTCTATTTCACCCTACCGAAAAACTCGGGTGTCATGAAAACGAGACGAGTTTGTCGAGTGCCTATTAAAATAGCTAGGCCTTTTTTCAGCTGGCGAAATCTAGTGATCGTATTACATGTATATCATATAATATTTTGTTGATTGTAAATGACGGCCATTTTGAAATCTAAGATAGCGGATTATATAGAATAGATAAATTTATTGGTACCAAGCTTTATAATGAATCTACATATATTTACCTACATCTGTACCGATTGTCATGCTTTTGTCAGTTTGTGCACGATTTTTTCTATAGCGTAGACCTTAACAGCTGTACTCGATACAGTACAGTGATTCTCCAACTATTCTAACATTCTTCAGTTATATTCACCAGGTGTGGATGAATTCATTAATTACAACAGGCCATGCATATCATCTAAGCGACATCTGGTGAGTAAAACTGAAGTAGAAATATGCAAAACTGTTTTTACAAAGCAAGCTGGCAACGCAACAAAATCTGATAACCTTACAACATTTTTGAGAGATGGGCGTAAATAATAAACATAAACGAATTCCAGGCTGCTTTTAGGAAAAAATACACAAATACGTAAAAGTGATAATTATGCCGGTCTGTGTGGACAACGCTTACAATAAACAATAGGTAACTGCGCAGCGCAATGGAAAACCTCTGTTTCACATTATTTTGGAGTTGATATTCCCAGGAAACACAAAACATTTGTATAACATTTGTACAATGTTGGACCAACCTGGACCAACGTCTTCGACTTTGGTCCAACATTGTATAAATGTTATACAAATGTTTTGTCTTTGCAGGGTTATTGTCCCAGAGCTAGGGGGGGGGGGGGGTTATTTGTGTTGAAAGGTCCATACAATCCAAGAGTTTCACCTATAGTGAAATTTTCTCAGGAATCCGAATCTGCGCGTCTTACAAAAATCATCCCGTCCAAAAGTACCGTAAAAACCCTTTAAACACTAGTACCGTCAAACCGCAATTTGAAATATTGCGTATGAAGTGATTGTTTGCTAAAACTGTGGTAATTTTCTTTTTAAAAATGATCTCAGACACTTTAAAAGTTATCTCAGCCACAACAAAAGTGATCTTGACCACTGACAATCTTATGTCAGCCCGTAAAAGTGATCTTGGCCACAAAAAACTGATCTTGTCCGCTGAAGAAGTGATCACATTTACTTTAAAAGTCATCTCAGCCGATACAAAAGTGATATTGGCCACTAATAATCTTATGTCAGTCCCTAAAAAGTGATCTCGGTCACTACAAAAGTGATCTTGACCACTTAAGAAGCCATCACATCCACTTTAAAAATCATCTCAGCCACCACAAAGATGATCTTTTTAAAAGTGGCTGTGATCACTTCTTGAGTGGCCCACATCACTTTGTAGTGGCTGTGATCACATCAAAGGACAAGATCAAATTTGTAGTGGCTGAAATAACTTTTAAAGTCGCTGTATTCACTTCTTCAGTGGCCAAGATAGCTTTTGCAGTGGTTGAGGTAACTTTTAAAGTGGTTGTAATCACTTCTTCAGTGGTCAAGATCACTTTTGTAGTGTCTGAGATAATGTTTAAAGTTGCTGTGATCACTTCTTTAGTGGCCAAGATCACTTTGGTGGTGACTTAGATAACTTTTAAAGTCGCTGTGATCACCTCTTCAGTGGCCAATATCACTTTTGTAGTGGCTGAGATAACGTTTAAGTTGCTATGATCACTTCTTCAGTGGCTAAGATAACTTTTGTAGTGGCTGATATAACTTTAAAATGGCTGTGATCACTTCTTCAGTCGTCAAGAGAATGTAAAAAGAATGTGAAAGTAATAACACACATGTATACCATATAAAGTTAACATAAGCGAGAAGTCTTGCTGGTATTGACTAAGAAAACGTGGGAAATTGTTCAAATGGAGGGATAAAATACAAAGTTAGCGCTTAATTGTTGTATATTTCGTATTTAACATAAATAAAATATTATGTATCCACGTTAAAGCCCTTGATAGTTACTTTTAACTTATATCAAAGTTGTTTGTACATTTTTTCTAATTTGGGTACCTAGTACTCATTGGGCAAAAATGTGAAACACTGTCAATTTCCCCGGGCTGGAAAAAAAGTGCTCAAATTTTACATCCAACCCAACAAGTGTGTAATATGTTCAAATAGCTCATTATTATTTTTTTCAAATGGGTTTATTTAAAGTCAAAAATATTTCTAGAACATGTTTGAATCAAAATTAAATATTTATTATACACACTTTTCTGTAATTATACTGTAAGTATATGGACTATGTACTGAAAAAGTATGAAAAATAGGTA
>OZ024918.1:9250926-9278426 GCA_964017125.1 Flabesymbios commensalis | reverse complement strand
CCTGTTTCAGCCACTGGGGCTATCAGACATACAGTGGCTGAGTGGCTAGTCTGAGTTTGACGACATCGGATGGGTTAGCGTCAGAGCTAGACAGGGCCCATATTCTCGCACAAACAAAACAAACATCAAATACCATAAAAAACATACGTGAAAGAGAATTGACATAAATAAAATGCCATGAAAAATATACGTAAATAAACAGGAAGTAGACATACATATAATACCATGAAACAACATAAATAATATGCCATGAATAAAAAATACCGATGAGACCATGAATAAAATACAAAATACAACGAAGAAAATACCTTGAATAAACTGACCATGAATAAACATACCTAAAAAACAATGAAGGGACGTACACAAAATATCATAAATAAACATATATATAACAGGTCATGAATAAATGCGTATGGGATCATGAATACTCATACATACAAACCACCGAAGAAAACACCTAACATGCCATGAATAAACATAGATGAAAGACCATGAATAAAAATACATAATAGATGAGAAATAAACATACACGACAGACCATGAATAAACATACGTAAAAATGAATGAACATACATAAAAGACCACGAATAAATAAACATAATAGATCGTGAACATACAAATCAGACCAGCAATAAATATACCTGACAAACAAATGACATGAACAAATATACATAAAATACTATGAATGAACTTCCAGAAAAAACACAAGAAAACACAAGAGGTTAACCCAATGTTGCTTTAATAAATATCAGAAAGTCATTATACGTGCTTCTACACAGCCAGCAAAAACTATAAGAAAATTGATAAAATTAAAACATTGTTATTTGGCATGATGACATTTTACCCAATGAATTTTCCAATTACTCTTTTTTCAATTGAGCAATCAATGACTTCCCATTTCTGTGGAGGCATTCATCCAGTCCACCATGTTCTAATATTTAAGAACATAAATGCAAAAAAGCTATGTAAATGAAACATGGGTATACTGTATTTTACAAAGAGACCTGTTGTAATCTACAAAGAGACCTGTTGTAAGCTATATAAGGGTCTACTGTGAACTATATAAGGGTCTACTGTGAACTATATAACTTCATACTGTGAACTATATAAGGGTCTACTGTGAACTATATAACTTCATACTGTGAACTATATAAGGGTCTACTGTGAACTATATAACTTCAAACTGTAGACTATATAAAGGTCTACTGTGAACTATGTAAGGGTCTACTGTGAACTAAGGGTCTACTGTGAACTATATAATGGTCTACTGTGAACTATATAAGGGTCTACTGTGAACTGTATAAGGCTCTAATGTGAACTATATAAGGGTCTACTGTGAACTATATAAGAATCTACTGTGAACTATATAAGGGTCTACTGTGAACTATATAAGGGTCTACTGTGAACTATATAAGGGTCTACTGTGAACTGTATAAGGTTCTAATGTGAACTATATAAGGGTCTACTCTGAACTATATAGGAATCTACTGTGAACTATACAAGGGTCTACTGGTGAACCATATGAGTGTCTACTGTGAACTATATAAGGGTCTACTATGAACTATATAAGGGTCTACTGTGAACTATATAAGGGTCTACTGTGAACTATACAAGGGTCTACTGTAAGTTACATAGGTTCCTGTTGTAAGCTGCATAGGGGTCTGCTCTAATTTATTATAAGGACCTACTATAAGCTAAGTATAAGGCTTCCGTTGCTCTCATTTTACTGATCATAGTAGGCCTATGATCAGTAACGACGGGGCTGAAATCCCCCAAATTAAAAGCAGTGAGGTTTTGTTTGGTCATATTTTCATCTATTGAAGCTAGAAATTCTGACGCAATTTTCACCTCAATTTTATTGGCTCGTTCGTTTGTTTGCTTGTTCTAATGTTAGTTAGTTTGTTCATTCAAACGAATACTAATTTAAAAAAAAGTAATTTGACAAATAAAGTCAAACGACATTGTATGGAATAAAAAAAATTCAAAGCTATTTTCGTGTCTGGTAGTAAAAAAGCCTAATATAACATGCTACGTTCGTTGTTGTTCGACCGGTAAGAATAATCTTGGAAAAAGTCGAATGGTGATCGTGCTTGGTATAATGGTGTTGTATTTGTGTGTTGTGTGTGTATTGTTAGTGATTGTGATGACAGCGTGCGTGTTTGTGTGCGGAGGGTCCCAGGAAGCAGGAGATGAATCAAAATGCAGACGCTGGGCCAACATTAAGCCAGCATTGGGCTACTGTATTGTATTTGCAGGGATGCGTGTTTGTCTGTCCTGGAGAGCGTGCGTGCCTCCACTCGTAGTGAGAAAAAATTAGGGGCAGACCAATGATACGTGAGAGGGTGGAGCTATGTTATAAAGGTGCATAAAAACATGGTGTGATTGTCACGTGATATTCAATGAGAAGGGGACGTGGCGCAATGGTTAGAGCGCCTGGCCGCCTCGCCAGTCATGCATGCGTCCCGTTGTAACCGCCCAGATTGACCCCCTTGACTGGACTATAACCGGGTATAATCTGGACTATTCCCTAGGTATACTCTGGAAGCTCCCAGAGTATACCCCACAAGCCCAGACTATACCCCACCAGATTCAGGGTGGGGTATAGTCTGGGAGATAGGGGTATACTCTGGGAGATATCATATATGACTTACAAATTAGCGATAAAATTAATTTCTGATCGTAATCTGGCATAATTCATGTCTCATGTAGCCTATTAACCCTCTGAGGACTAGACTATCTTATGTCTCCTGTGGTAATCTTCTCATAGCTAGAGTACAATATGTCTCATGTATTAACCTTCTCGCGGCTAAAGCATCACATGATTAACCTTCTAAGGGCTAGACTTTCATATGTCTCATATATTAACCTTTCGATAGCTAGAGGTCTCATTTGCTAGCCCCCTGGAGGCTACAGTATCACATGTCTTACATGTCTGGCTATTCTAGCTAATTAATTGGTGTGCACCAAATGATTTGGCGCGCACCAAATAATTCAAATAATTAATTGGTGCACACCAATTAATTATTTGGTTCGCACCAAATTGTATACTGAAAGGATCTACATGTAATTGGTTCGCACCAAATAGGTTAATGCATGAGACAAGTGATACTCTAGCCAACAAAATGTTAAGATGGGAGACATCATAGCCCCTTAAGGGTAATGCATGAGGCAAGTGATGCTCTAGCCACCAGAAGGTTGATACATAAGCCAATTGATACTCTAGCCATCAGAAGGTTAACATACAAGTATTAAGAGAGTCTACTCCCAGAGTGCTAATACATGAGACATGTGATACTTTAACCATCAGAAGATTATTATAGAAGGCATGTGATAGTCGAGCCATCAGATGGTTAATACACGAGACACATGATAATCTAGCCCCCATAGGGTTAATGCATGGGATATGTGACGCTCCAGCAATCAGAAGGACATTCGACATTCCAGCCTCCAGACGATTAATAGACGAGATATGTAATAAACTAGACATATGGTAGTCTAGCACTCAGAGGGTTAATACTTTAGACATACGATACTCTAACCACCAGATGGTTAACATAATGATAGTTAATACGTCAGACATTTGATTTGCTAGCCCTTAGATGGATAATAAAAGAGACATATAAATATAATGATAGTACACGATGAAACATAAGATACTCTAGCTTCCAAAGGGTTAACACATGAGAGATAACCTTTTCAATATTACATTTATAATTGATTATAATCATATATAATATCTCCCAGAGTAAACCCTTATCTCCCAGAATATACCCCACCTTGAATCTGATGGGGTATAGTCAGGGCATGTGGGGTATACTCCCAGACTATACCCCATGGTATATTCCAGATTATACCCGGGTATAGTCCAGAATATACCCGGGTATACTTCAGTGGGGGGTTAATCTGGGCGGTTACACCGGGTTTGAACCCCAGTGATCTTTTGTGGAGTTTTCAGAGAAATATCCTTGTTTTTCCCTTCTCAATGTGACTAGGCGATCACGTTAATGCTCGATCCGTGTGCTCCATCACACGTGATATTCAACCCCTGTGTTTCTGGTACGATATAACTGGTTTGAAACAGGTTGGAAAGCAATAAAGTGTCATAAAGTTAACCCTTTAAGCCCTCACGATGCATTAAAGCATCATTTTACATCCCTGAAAACGGACCTAATTTTCCTACAACCAAACGTTTTAGAACGAAAATTTCCTGAAACTGGTTTACCAATACATGGCAAGTTTCTTTAATTTTTAAACCACATTCAAACATTTTCATCCACTACAAGTCGAGAATTGCGACAGCATTTCGCGGCTTGTAGTGGATGAAGATGACAGTGGTAAATTCAGGCTGGAAAGGGTTAATATAATTATGTATCTCTATGTACATCTAAAATATGGATCCACCATACGCATTATGCACCCTGCAGTTGCAAATAAACTGTGATCAATTTTAATTTACTCTGTGAATCAATTCGCCTGATATTTGGCAATGATATGTGGCTGGTATCCGTTAACATAGTGTATAAGAGCATATGTGAAACGTAGAGATTGTTTTCATAAAATAGGTCAGCAAAAAATTGTAGTACAAACATATATATCTTAATCATTGTCGAGGTTGGTCCATATTGTTAAAGGGTGGTGTATACCGGGTGAAACAATTTGAAACCAATAAATTGTCACTGAAATGGATAAAATAGTTTGCCATCAGTTAATTAAATAATTAAATTCTGCAGATGTTGTTTATTTTGCATAAATAGTATAATAATATAATAATATAAATAATAATATATTTCCTCATTTAAAAAACTAGAAATTGGTTTAAATAAATAATGCAATAGCAGAAGGGATTGTCATTATACATATTGAAATCATTACGTTTAATGCCAATCTAGGTCATTTTAAAATCTTATATCTGGGCCTATTATAGACCTATGGTTTGATTTCCTATATCGTTATCAGACGTACTTAGCTTAAACACTCACATTAAGGTTTGTATTGTGACCCGTGCGGTCACACATTTTTCCGAGCTACTGAAATAAAGCAATAATACACTTTTTTGTTGATGTTCTTTCTTAACTAATAAATGTATAAGTGATAATATTGTCTACAAAATGAATATTTTTCCAAAAGGGGTAATATGCATACTAATATGCATACTAATGCATATTTAGGATCAAGTCAAACTTGTTGATGTTTTGTACAATCCTCAGAATGTTAAAAAATAAAAAAGGCTTTAAAATCTTCATGTAAGAACGTTTCTTAATTCCTAATGATTTTAAACACATACATAGTCGTTTTGTTTATTCACAATATTGAATTATCACACGTTCTGAAAATGAGAACATGGGTCAGACCATATTTGTGGGTGTTAGAACAGATGTATGGTATGGTATCGTTCATTTGACTGACATGTACATTAATCACACATGACATATTTAATTAAGAAAATACAAAAATAGCCAGCCTTCTGGCTTGTAAGTCAGTTTAAATTATCGTTTAAAGAATACGTATACTGTTGACAGTGATATGAGCGATTACTCTCCAAATAAGAATTACTGGCGTGTCTTCAATACCTTTTCTAAATGAGCAGTGTGAGTGCTCATTATATTTTAAAAAAAATTGTACATCAAGATCGGGAGTGAAGTTATGTTGGGTGTATGAAACAGTTCTTAAATCAGCATATTTGACACATTCACATACAAAATGAAAATAATTTTCTACAACATTATTATGTATTAGGTGTAGGATAAGAGCGTTCCAGTGATGTAGCTAGGGGTGCTCTGGTTGCTTCACAACCCCCTTCGATTTCTAAATTTTCAGGAGTGCAAGCCCACAGACCGCTTGTAAATGTACAGAAAGTAACTTGTAACCCAGAGCACCCCTCTCAGTTGACCTTCTGGTTACGCCCCAACAGACACAAGACATTCACCCAATATTGATTTCATATTGGGCCAGCGTCTACGACGATGGCCCAGCATCAAATCAACATTGAGTTTACCTCCTGTGTTTGCTGTGTCCCCCTGAGGGTGAGTAAAGTAAATCACGGTCATTCACACCAATATCATCAGGTCATCTAATCATTTGTACATCACTCATTTACTACAATTTTTTTATTATGTTGTAATTTGAACGTTTTGCAATGGCGCTACAAAACTGTTTGTACCAGACGAGATCATAAGTAGTATATGAAGATTGTTGTTGCTACTGCTGGTGCTGATGCTGTCGGTGTTGCTGCAGCTGCTGATGTTTCTGATGTTGTTGCTGCTGCTGTTGCTGCTGTTGTTGCTGATGCTGCTACTGCTGCTACTGCTGCTGTTGTTGTTGTTGTTGTTGCAGTTGCTGTTGTTGCTAATATGGTTGTTGTTGTTGTTGCTCTTGCTGCTGCTGCTGCGGCGGCGGCCGCTGCTGCTTCTGCTGCTGCTGCTGCTTTTGTTGCAATATTTATTTTCGTGCAACGATTCATTCCTGTCTATTTTAATGACTTTTAATGCTGTTATTTTAAATATTTTTAAAACATCGTCTCGTTGTTATTTTTAAGCCACGAGTTTCCTATTTGGTAATTGCTCTTATATCCGAACCATAAGTCACTGCTCTCAATTTCGAGCTGTGATTCATGTCTCCAGTTCACACTTAATTTTTTTAATCTATTTCTGTTATTTTTTCCTAGAAGCCATATCTAAATTCCACATATGTTTGTGCATAACCGTTTTTTTGCGCCACGTGTCATTTCTATAACACACACTTGGCTAAATATGCAGGGATTTTTGGGCTTCGAGTCACATATGTCTTTTGGAGTCATGCCACAGTGCTGGTGTGGTTAAACTAGGACAAATCGTCAATACTCTGACAATGTCGGCAGCGCCATGAAAGCCTCTATAAAAGCGGATGTATTTGCTTTGGATTGTAACTTTATATCGTTAGGTTGTGGGGAGAAAAGGAAATTTGATCTATGGGCGGCATTCACCTCAAATAGGATTGTTAGAGTCTACCCTGCAATCACGAGACGTTGATCCTATGTTGGCTTAATGTTGGGCCATCACTACCCCAACATTAGTTCAATGTATCGTGTTATAGTGCACCCTGCGAACACGACATGCTCAGTCTATGCTGAGACAATGTCGGCTCAATTTGTATTGTCTGCCATGTACGAGAGTAAGATGTTGACCTATTTTGATTTAATGTTGGGCGACCGTCTGCCACGTCGCTTAAAATAATTCATTATGGTCTTAATGCAAATTATCTGCTATGATTGTGGGAAGATGATATGTTGGAATAGCCTATGTTGGTCCACTGTCCGCGACATTAGCGTAACATTAAAGCAAAATAGATATAATTTTTATTGTCTGCCATGTAGAGAGGTAAGTCGTTAAAATATGTTGAATTAAAGTTGGGCCTCCGTCTGTGACGTTGCCCAAACAATATATCAACATGGGCGTTAAACATTGTCTGCTATATTATCGGACGTTTGCCATTGTGTTGTGGACCAGCGCAGACAGAATCTAAATCAGCTTATCATAAACCTATAACCAGCTGCTATTAGTGTGCGATAATGTTGTACTGGGTTGTCATAATAATTCAGCTGTCATATTCATTGCTGCGCTGCAGCAGTCAGTATCGTGAGGAGACTCCGTGATAGATAGGTAGGGTGCTCGGCCTGAAACCACCAGAAATTTCGAATCATGCGTCAGGAGATTTATTTCACCATCATCTGGAAGGAGATTCCTCTGGCACAGTTGAGCCTGTATGTGCGAAAATAAACAGCATACATCATCTATCCGATCATTCATTCATTCATTCATTCATTCATTCATTCATTCATTCATTCATTCATTCATTCATTCATTCATTCATTCATTCATTCATTCATTCATTCATTCATTCATTTGTTCATTCATTCATTTATTCGTTCATTCATTTATTCACTCATTCATTCATTCATTCATTCATTCATTCATTCATTCATTCATTCATTTATTCATTCAATCATTCATTCATTCATTCATTCATTCATTTATTCATTCATTCATTTTTTTATTTTTTATTTTTTTATTCATTTTCATAAAATTTTTAGGTACCATAGTTTAGCTATTAGAGTTATACTGTAAGAGTTAAGTTTCACCTTTTGGAGCTATAGAAGACATTGTCTAGTTTTTGAGAATTTGGAGAAAGAAGCTGAAGTGTTTATTCAACCATAAGTAAATATAAGATCAATGAAAGCTTTTTTGCAGGGTGGTTTGGGAGACTGTCATTAAGACAACAAGGTCGCTAGCATGGAGGCCACCCATTGTTCATTAATTGGATCTATTATGAGCTATGCGATTACAGCCATATGGAATCCATGGATGTACATAATATAACGATAATTTTTATTAGAATCATAATGCGTAGCTATTGTAGCAATCGGTCAGTTTAATAACGTCATTGTGTTTAGTAATCTGAGTTATAATTATGTAATGTAGTTTTCATTTTCAGCTTTGTCAGCAATAATTGGCAGTCCTTCTCTGAAGCATTTGTCGATAATTATGTCTGAGCATTGTCAAATTGGCATAATTTTGTCTGACAGTGACGTAGTTCATATTAATGTTCATATGTCACCTTTTGACAATGTCTAAAAATATCCCCCCATCAATTGATGAATCCCCTTCCGTAACGTCACCAGTATAAAAAGCCTGACAAAGGAGACCAGTATAGCAGAGAAGGGACGTGGCGCAATGGTTGCCATCCACCCCGCCGATCTTGCGTGGGGTTTACGGAGAAATAGCCTTGCTTCGCCTTATCAGTGTGACCAGGCGATCACGTTAACGGCGGCATCGTTGAAACCAGTGCATGGACGTTAACCATCAAAGCGCTAAATTAAGTAATTTAAATACACCCCCCCCCCCCCCAGTTGAAGTTTTGTTTCGCTATCGCGATTCACAACTTCAATATTTGTTTAATTACACCAGCACATCAGCAAAAACATCAGCAGACACAAAGGCATTTACCCAATGTTATTTCAATGTTGACCCACAGTCTTCGACGATGGCCCAACATTAAAACAGCATTGGGTACTTGTCCCCAGTTTGCTTGAACTGCAGCATTGCTATGCCGGAATCGGTCGTGTGATCGGTTAGTTAGTTGTTTGGTTGCTTGAAAGGTTGGTTGATCAGTCGGTCGGTCGTCTTCCGGTCGGTCGTTTGATTAGTTGGTTGATTGAGAGTTCGGTTGGTTTGTTGATTGGTTGTTTGTTTTATAGGTTTGCAGGCTGGTTGGTTGGTTGATTTATTTGTGGGTTGGTTTGTTAGATGTGTGGTTGCTTGGGCTGATTGGTTGATTGGCTAGTTTGTTGGTTGATTGTTTGGTTGGTAGTATCAAAGAACATAGTCTTTCTATGTTCCTTGGTAGTATAAAAAAAAATCATATTAGTTGGTTGGTTTGTTGGCCTCCATGTCGAATACAGGTTAGAGATGTTACGTAATAACCCCAGGTAAAGAACATGAGGTCGGATTATGTATATACCCTGCATACCACTGCACGAGGCAATCAATGCCTGGTGTTCGTCCAGACTTCTAAGCCTTGGCCTCCATGGAGAATGCACCAGCGTGATAAGGGCGTCCACCAGGTCTAAAGACTCACGAGGGCCACAAATTGCCTGCTTCAAACATTCTCCGCATCTTCCTGGCTGTTTATTGATTTATAGCTATCTTTGATGTGGCGCCTCGCCCCTCTTGTCTCCTTGCTTGATATCTAGCTGACAGCCTTTTAGTCTTACATCGACCCTCTTCTGAGTGCTGCGTCATTATTATATGACCCTAGATAACACCACATCTTTTAGTTGTACATCGACCCTGTCCCTGTACCTCATGTCATTATTATAGCTCCCTAAACGAAACCAAAGAACATAGCTTACACCAGACGTTCGCCCAATGTTGATTTATTGTTGGGTCAGCGTCGTACTTTTTCGATGTGTACTTGGCTATTCGCTGTTCCAGTGGTCGGCCGGTTTCACATACATTGGCCCATCATTCAAACAGCGATTTGAACAACAGATACCAATAATCTGCTGTGAGCCTCACAGGCCGCTATTTCTTTGTCGTCTAGTCTCCAGCCTGCGACGTAATAACCTATATAAATGTACCACTTTCCGCTAAATCTACTTTATCCTTAGCAATAACCCATTATCACCTGGTGAGCTAGAATCAAGTCATACCGCCCCGGACAAACCAGTTAGCCCCCGAACAAACTGGTAACTCCCTCAGCCTTCCAGCCTGAATAGTGTAGGCACATCAACCCTTAAAGCGCTGATCTTTCTTGTGTAAACCATGGAGAACAAAAGGTTGTTTTCAGTTTGAAATAAATGTCTTAGTTATTCATTATACATTTTTAACTCTTACAGCGCGGGGATCGACTTTAGACGTCATAATCTGACGTCTATAAACGTCAAATTATGACGTCTAAAGTCGATCCCCGCGCTGTAAGGGTTAAGGGCTTTTTCTACTGGAGTACATATGGAGACTTCGAAACCTGCTGCTTTCATGAAGAAAACATTAATTATTACGCTGAGAATGTAAATAAGGCACTATTTTTGTGAGGATTTTTCAACCTATATCCTCTGTGACCCAGACGATTAATGTACACGGATGAGCACGATCACGACTATATGAGTACGGATCACCGAGAATTTATGCGGTTTAGATTGTATTCTATATCTATGCCAAACGCACATGCCAAATATTTTCTCCCCGCCTGTTGGGAATATAATATTCTGGCATTTTATATTTTGTATTAATTTGTATTGGCTAAACTTGACCAAGAGAGCCTAGGATGGTGAAGTGAAGTGATGAAACTTATACACAGCCTTCGAAATATCAGCCCTGACAATAAATGAAGGAACTAGACAATTTTGTTCATGTATAGGCTAAACTGGGCCTGGAGAACCTTCTGACAATGGTGAAGTAAATCAGATGACACTGACACCCAGACACATTACTGGCTCGGAGGTTTCCCGCAAAATTGAATCTCCAGCTCCTCCACGAGGCGTTAAACCAATGCCGGGTCAATGTTGGGCCAGCGTCGCAGACGGTGGACCAACATTGATCCAGCATTGGTTCAACGTCTCATGAGTGTTGAGACGTGGACATAGAGGCAGAACCGCCAATCTGGACAGTGGAGACGTCTTTACTTCTCCGCCCAGGATATTCGCCTCTCTCTAAACACTCCAGCTGAACATTAAAGACGCTCTCTCGTGAGGTCATCCAGAGGTCATTCACGTGTCACCTAGAGGTCATTCACGCGTCATCTAGAGGGCATTCAGAGCATCTTCTGTCTTTTGATTTGTAGTTTCTGATGACGACTTCACGATCGTAATGAGGTCATTATTCCGCCATCATCATGCTTCCACCTTTTGAGGTCCGCCCGCAATGATACCATTAACAAATAATATATCTTAACCTAATGTTTGCTTAATTTTGGGTTTATTATCATTATCTTATTGTTCAGTTTGACGCTTCAATATTTTCATTTGTTTGCGAGTAGCGGTAATTAGTTATCTCTGGCCAGTTTATATTATTCTGTATGTATGTCAAATATTGTTCTGACCTTACCATGCTTACCTATACAACCCAATTAAAACACACCACTACATTATTTTCTTTGTCCGACCACTACATTCTAAGCCGGGGATGGAGAGTTATTGTTGATTAAGTACAGACCAATTATATATCATGGTAAGCCTATGGTGTGCCCGATTCATTTCATTTATTTCTACATTCTTAGCTGTGGAAAAGGCCACGGCCTTCGGCCAAGGCCTTTCCACAGCTAAGAATGTAGAGCTCCTTGGGCTTTATACTATAGATAATATGGGTTTCTTCTTGTCGCGTTACTGCCACATTGTGCGTCAAGTATTGGTATGTTGTTGTCTTTGTCTATAGTGTAATTATGTCGTAGCTGAATAAAACCAATAAAAAAAATATAAAGCTCCATTCCATTCGGAGAAGAGTTACTTTAACGCTGAACCGGTGCGTGCTATCAGGGACCGTCGAAAATCCATAAAACAATTTATTCCTTCAACATGTTCAAACTTTATAATGTTTTATTGAAAAAATTATACTTGCCAATAGTGGAAAATAATATCTTCTGTGATACTCATGGTTTAGAAAATACGATGAAATGAATGGTGTTTTAGACCAACTTTGTGCATATAAAAGCTAAACTGGGTCAGGAGACTCTCCTGAGTATGGTGAGATGAATTAAATGGCACTGCCCTTCAGACACGGGATTAGAAATTCGAATGCTGGCCGAACTCGCTACTTCTCGGTTGCGGAGGCTCCCCAAAATATTGAATTTTTACGAGTGAGCAGAGAAGAAACATTTTGTTTCTTTCAAACTTAAATGCCATGGTTGTGATGCGGTCCCATGATGTTATATAATACGCCATCATACGAGTATTAATTTGATGTTTTTGGTTAATTACGCCACTGCGATAACCAACCTGGATGGATCTGGCAAATAATAAACTAGAACTTCATATTTCCAAAATAATTCACAGTGCTCCAAACGGTTCAAAGGTTTTAACCCTGAAAAGCGCTGAAATATTTTCATATAAACAAAGGGACCAAAAGTTGTTTCCAATTTAAAATCACCATAAATGTCTTTGTTAGCTATTTTCGCCTCATGTGAACACTCATGTTACGGTCATTATAAATATTTTACTCTTTCAGTGTGGGATCGACTTTAGACGTCATAATCTGATATATATGGGCGTCAGATTACAAAGATGATCCCCGCGCTGAAGCGGTAATAGATGATGGCATTTGTTGTTGAATTAATTGCATTCAAAATACACAAGAAAACGCTTATAATTATGTCTCAATAGCAGCCACAGGGTTAGCCTTTCAAGCGCTAAAAAAAATAATGTAATGTTTCACTCACTTAAATTGAAGTTGTGTCTCGCTACCGCAACCCTCATCTTCAAGTGGGGGGAAGTAGCAATATTCGTTTATTTGGCATTAACAATTATTAGCAAATCTCGATGTCTAAACATTCAATTAATTCCCAATAACAGTGATTTGATCGGCTGATACGACTGAATAAAAGCGATTATTACCACATCCTGGGTAGCAGTGCTCTCATAGAACTAATTTAGCCATGTGCTGATAACGTAATAGTCAGGGGGTCAAAAGCATATTTTTGGCTGAACCTGGAAAGTGTTTTTATATTATATAGGTATTGTACTCCATGAAACTGCATGATAGCATTCTCACAACATTGAGCATTTTTATATATCACGTTTTGTAAAATTGCGTCAATCGGGACTCAAAATAATGGCTTAACACGGCTCGAAAAATACAAATATTTATATAAAGCTTTAACCAAATCTATATTTGCCATCATTGGATATAGTATATCTTCAATATTAGCAAAAGTGATGGCATAATTGTACAAATTGATTAAACCAGAAGCTTTGAGTTATGCGAACCCTTTGACCCCAAGGTCTTTCATAGACATAATTCCCAGCGTAAAAACCTCAAATTTCACAATAATATAAGAGTGCGACATATCCATGTGAAGGGAATTTCATTAAGAACCTCAATATAATGTCGCAGAGTACCTAGAAAACACATATACTGCAATAGCTAATATTTGCATATATATATTGACGAGATATATAATGTATAATTGACGAGATATATAATGTATAATTGTGGCCATACGTTCTAAAATTGTATATGCTGCGTCATTCAATGATGTTGACACTTAGGGGTCTTGTCATGTTAAAAAACGATTTTTTTAACATGTACAAAAAATGCAGAACAAAAAAACACACACACAAAAATCCGAGTTGTGGCTTGACTCACCCACACACTTCCGAGTTTTTCTCGGATTATGGGATGGTTTGTCTGTCGTCAGCGGGATTTTATACAAAGTAATGAATGGATTTGCAGGAAACTTTTACCAGAGATGTGTCTCGGGCCATTACAATTGTAAATGATCTGGATTAGTCTACGATCCGGATCCTATACACAATCACTGCTGCGGAGGTTTGCCGTCTCTGACTGACTGTCTAGCTCTATTTGATACGTCTATGCTTCTGCAAGTAGTACCTATCACATTATACCTGTATTACAACGTATGAGTGCACCATGGCTAAATTCAACTGATGACATGTAGGCCTATTGTAACCCCCCAGCTAAGTGTTATGCTTTGTGGAACAAAAACAAATTGAAAAAAATATTGTTATTCATTTGGAATTACTGATAGATAATGCAGACCAAGAAGCCTCAGCAGCGAATGACAAGAAATCATGACCTACTCACAATCTATCATTTATTTTAAGCGCGAGGAAACACAAATTAAAAGGTGTTTAAAATACAGATCAAGACTACCGCAGATTCTCAGATAATTATCAGATTAACAGATACTATGATCCAAGAAATTGTGACATATCTGCGTCTTTCACTCTACCAGAGTAGTCATTAAAACAAGAGATAGAGGTAAAAATGTTAAAGAAGGGCCAAAGAGAGGTCAATTTTATGTGCATTTTTTTCATGAAATCTACAAACCATCAAACTGAATAATTTGTGGAAAAGCGGACAGTGTGTAAAAGTCAAAACACTCGTAGCATTATTATACATAATTGTATAGGCTTACCATTTATTGATATGGCACATGCACACTATGACACTGCTTGGATAACTTTTTCGGTGACTGCCACGAGCTTATTAGTGGCCAAGATCACCTTTGTAGTGGCTGAGATAACTTTTTAAATGACTGTGCTCACTTCACTTCTTCAGTGGCCAAGATCACTTTTGTGGTGGCTGAGATAGTTTTTAATATGGCTGTGATCACATCTTCAGTGGTCAAGATCACTTTTGTAGTGATTAAGATCATCTTTAAACTGGCTGAGCTCACTTCTTCAGTGGCCAATATCACTTTGTAGTGATAACTTTTCCGGTGGCTAACACGATTTATTTATTGACCAGTATCACTTTTGTAGTGGCTGATATAACTTTTAAAGTGATTATAATCCCTTTTTCAGGGGACAAGATCACTTTTGTAGACTTAAATCACATTTTTAGTAGCTGACATCAGTTTGTTAGTCGCAGAGATAACATTTAAAGTGGCTGTGATTACTTATTCAATGGCTAAGATCATCTCGTTTGTGGCCAAGACCTCCTTTGTGGTGGATGGGATAAATTTTAAAGTAGCTTTGATCACTTATTCCGTGGCCAAGATCACTTTTGTAGTGACTGAAATCACCTTTAGTGGCTGTGGTTACTTCTCCAATTGACAAGATCACTTTGTAGTGGCTTTGATAACTTTTCCGGTGGGTGACACGATTGACCAGGATCACTTTTGTAGTGGCTGAGATAACTTTTAAAGTGGTTATGATCACTTTTTTAGAGGACAAGATCACTTTTGTGGAGACAAAAATCACATTTTTTAGTGGCTGACATCAGTTTATTAGTCGACAAGATAACTTTTAAAGTGGCTGTGATCACTTCTACATTGGCTAAGATAAGTTTGATTGTGGCCAAAATAACCATTGTGGTGGCTGAAATATTTTTTAAAGTGGCTCTGATAACTTCTTCAGTGGCCACGCTCATTTGTGTAGTTGCTGTGATAACTTTTAAAGTGGCTACGATCACTTCTTCGGTCGTCAAGATCACATTTGTAGTGGTTACGATATATTTGAAGTGGCTGTGATCACTTCTTCGGTGGTGATTGAAATATTTTTTTTAGTGGCTGACATCAGTTTGTTAGTGGCCAAGACCACTTTTGTAGCGGCTGAGAAAGTGGTTGTGATCACTTCTTCAATGGCCAAGATCACCTTTGTAGTTTTTGAGATAACTTGTAAAGTGGCTGTGCTCACTTATTCAGTGGCCAAGATAACTTTTATAGTGGCTTAGGACAATTTTCAAAGTGGCTGTGGTCACTTCTTCAGTGGCCAAAATCACTTTAGTAGTGGCTTAGATATTTTTTTAGGCGGCTTACACCAGTTTTTTTAGTGACCACCTTTGTAGTAGTTGAGATAATTTTGGAGAAGCTTTGGGTCAATGTAGCGCATTGAATGGTAATTTCAATTCATTGTGTGTCAGCGTCGCAGACAATGGCCTAGCATTGAGTTAGTGAATCATGTTGACTGGCCCATACAATAGAATACCAACGTATAATCAATTTCTACATAATTCAAACCATATAATAATCCCTTACCTTTCATCACAGAAATTCGGTCTCGGCGGTCTCGGCGGTTTGAAAGAAACAAAAAATGTTTCTTCCCCATCCACGTATGAAAGTCAGTATTGTGGGGAGCCTCCGTGACCGAGAGGTAGCGTGCTCGGCCTCAGACCGCCAGGGCTCGAATTTCGAATCCTGTGTCTGGAGGACAGTGTCATCTCAATCATCTCATCATCCTCACGAGGTTCTCCTGGCCCAGTTTAGCCTATATGTGCACAAAGGTGGCCTAAAGCCCGATTCATTTCATTTTACACTGCGTGTACACACGCGTGACCTGCACGTAGACTAATCTAGAGCTCGATGACTAGGCCTAACATAGGCTAGGCCCACGCTACGGCAAAATATTATATTGTAAGGCTACAGTCGCTGAATCAACATCACTCACTCACTCACTCACTCACTCACTCACTCACTCACTCACTCACTCACTCACTCACTCACTCACTCACTCACTCACTCACTCACTCACTCACTCACTCACTCACTCACTCACTCACTCACTCACTCACTCACTCACTCACTCACTCACTCACTCACTCACTCACTCACTCACTCACTCACTCACTCACTCACTCACTCACTCACTCACTCACTCACTCACTCACTCACCCGTCACCGCGGCCTTTTCACCAGGATCTTACCGTGATATATGCCCTGTCAGTTCGGGGTCAGACAGGGATTTTCTGGTAGGATTCCTTTAAGTCTGATCCCGGGTGCTCATTGCTGGGGATTTAGGGTTTGACTGCGCGTGTCCAGAGGGATTACACCCACCCAGTCAGCCACACCGTGCTGACATGTCTCCCTGTGAAAGCGGTACAAATTGTGTGACGTTGATCTATAACACACCTACAGTGATGGCCAGCGTCACTTAACGTGTTAGCACTGCGAATGCAAACAGCAGAAACTGTTCACTTGAAAAGTAAGCTTTTACTACTGTTTTTTTTTAATACGGATGATAAACAGCAGTAGTTACTATCTTTTTCCAGTAAGCAGTTACTATTATTTTAATATAGTTATTATTATTTTAATTTCTACCCACTTGAAGTTGTGACTCGCTACCGCGACCCACAGCTTTAAGTGAGTTGAAAATTAGTTACATTTGCTCAATTTGAGATCAATCATTTGCAAATCTTGGGGTCTGAACACCCATTTCATTGAAAAAAACCCTGTGATTTAACCTGCTAATAAAACAGATGAAAAACGAGTTTTGTCATGATCAGCGTTGTTAACGTCCACTTTTCACTGGGAAGGTAAGTTGTGTGGGGTTTCAAGCATTTGCTGCCATGGCAGAGCGCAAGAAGGGAAGCGATAACGACAGCGGCAGAAAATTCACAAAAAAAATGATTTACGAACCTTGTAGAGAAGCCGCATTTATCATTTGTCCCAGTGTCAAAGGTGTGGAGCGGAGACGGAGAAAGCGGACATCAAACACTTATGTCCGAGTGGAATTCAAGAGGTATAATCCAAAAACTGCGTGCTTCTCTCAAAACATCATTCAGTATTATCTGATTCTGGATCACTCCCATTAGGCTATATAACAGCATTCAAAACATAACGACAAATGGTATATCAGCAATATTTCATTTTCGCTTGTAACACTATAATCATAGATTAACCATTTGGTTAATATATGCTATAATTAACCTCTTCAGTGCGGGGATCGACTTCGAAGTCAGTATCTGACGTCTAAAGTAAAGATCCCCGCACTGAAAGAGTAAAACATTTGTAATGGCTGAAGACCCATAACATAGGTATTCAAATGAAGCGAAAGAGCTAACTAAGACATTTATGATGATTTGAGATCCACTTCAAGAATACTCAAGGTCGTTGGACAAAGAAACGTGATGAATTTCAACTACATGTTGAAGGTTTCGAAAAATGCAGTGATAAATACAGACTTTAGGCTCGAATCTTGATCACTATGTGATTCGATAGATACAAGTCAACACCAGATGATGTGTATGACATACAGAGTTCATAGCTAAGTTAATCCTTACATTTTACTATCATGATTCGGAGATTTCCTTACCATATTGAAATGTACGCTCATTCTCAGTGTCCTGTATCCCACCACACACTGATACCAGGCATTTTAAATTGTGCCCGAGGACACTCGACCATTGATCGACCTAGTTTTCAGACGCCGGTTGAAAGATATGCCCCAGCCAATCAGAGAACGCATAGCAGGACTGTGTTTTGTAAACCGGCCAATCATAAGCGTACTACGATAGGCTGACAAGGAGAGTGGGGAAATGTGAGGTCTGCACAATTTAACATGGTGAATTACAGTGTCTACGGGTGGCAGTGTAATTGAAATGATACTCCCTGGGAATAGCCGTAGCCAATAAAAAAGCATGAAAAATAACAAGACACTTTCAGAGAAAAATATGAAAATACATTAAATGATTATACGAGACCACTTTACATAGGAAATACAGAAGTAGGCAGACTGCAGCCACAAAAAATGACAGAATATTCTTCTTTATGGGATGAATTGGGCGGGGGCCCTAGGGTAGTGGTTAGCACCGCTGCCTTTCACGCCAGAGTTCGGGGTTCGGCTCCCGGTCTCGGCCGTTTGAAAGAGACAAAACATGTTTCTTCCCCATCCACGTGTGAAAGTCAGTATTGTGGGGAGCCTCCGTGACCGAGAGGTAGCGTGCTCGGCCTCAGACCGTCAGGGCTCGAATTTCGAATCCTGTGTCTGGAGGACAGTGTCATCTCAATCATCTCACCATCCTCAGAAGGTTCTCTTGGCCCAGTTTAGCCTATATGTGCACAAAGGTGGCCTAAAGCTCGATTCATTTCATTTTTATGGGATGAATTAGATAATCATGATAATAGTTCAGATAATCTGGGGAGATGTTACAGAATCTAAAAATAGGTAATTGAATCTGGAAAAACGTCAGATAATCTGATAATTGGTCATAGAATCTGAAAATAGGTCATATAATCTAGGAATAAGTTAGATAATCTCACAATAAGTCAGAGAGTCTGCGAATAGGCTATCAAATCTGAGAATAGGTCACAGAATCTGAAATAAACGTCAGCAAATATTGGAAAGGTCTAATAATTTGACAATGGGTTGGAGAATCTGAGAATAGATTAAAATGATCATTAGTTGGTTGAAGTAAAACTAAGGCCAAGTCATTTCTTGATTGATTGATTGATTGATTGATTGATTGATTGATTGTTTGATTGATTGATTGATTGATTGATTGATTGATTGATTGATTGATTGATTGATTGATTGATTGATTGATTGATTGATTGATTGATTGATTGATTGATTGATTGATTGATTGATTGATTGATTGATTGATTGATTGATTGATTGATTGATTGATTGATTGATTGATTGATTGATTGATTGATTGATTGTCTGATCGATCGATCGATCGATCGATCGATCGATCGATCGATCGATCGATTGATTGATTGATTGATTGATTGATTGATTGATTGATTGATTGATTGATTGATTGATTGTTTGATTAATTGATTGATTGATTGATTGATTGATTGATTGATTGATTGATTGATTGATTGATTGAATAATTGTTTGTGAGTGAGTGAGTGAGTGAGTGAGTGAGTGAGTGAGTGAGTGAGTGAGTGAGTGAGTGAGTGAGTGAGTGAGTGAGTGAGTGAGTGAGTGAGTGAGTGAGTGAGTGAGTGAGTGAGTGAGTGAGTGAGTGAGTGAGTGAGTGAGTGAGTGAGTGAGTGAGTGAGTGAGTGAGTGAGTGAGTGAGTGAGTGAGTGAGTGAGTGAGTGAGTGAGTGAGTGAGTGAGTGAGTGAGTGAGTGAGTGAGTGAGTGAGTGAGTGAGTGAGTGAGTGAGTGAGTGAGTGAGTGAGTGAGTGAGTGAGTGAGTGAGTGAGTGAGTGAGTGAGTGAGTGAGTGAGTGAGTGAGTGAGTGAGTGAGTGAGTGAGTGAGTGAGTGAGTGAGTGAGTGAGTGAGTGAGTGAGTGAGTGAGTGAGTGAGTGAGTGAGTGAGTGAGTGAGTGAGTGAGTGAGTGAGTGAGTGAGTGAGTGAGTGAGTGAGTGAGTGAGTGAGTGAGTGAGTGAGTGAGTGAGTGAGTGAGTGAGTGAGTGAGTGAGTGAGTGAGTGAGTGAGTGAGTGAGTGAGTGAGTGAGTGAGTGAGTGAGTGAGTGAGTGAGTGAGTGAGTGAAGATTGTCTTACGCATGTTCATCGTGCAGTATGATATGCACTGTACACTCGTTGTATCTGGACAGGTTGGAACGCCATATATGAACAACCACGATATTTTACTCGAACCCACCACACCCTGATTACAAATTCAGAACAAAAAAGCCACCACGAAAGTATCTATCAGCACTAAAAAGATGAATAGTGTTTTGGGCCACCTTTGTGCACATGTAGGATAAACTAGGGCCAGGAGAACCTCCTGAGGATGGTGAGATGAATGAGATGACACTGCCCTTCAGACACATACTTCGAAATTCGAGCCCTGGCCGAGCACGCTACCTCTCGGTAACGGGGCCTCCCCACAATATTGAATCTTTACGAGTGAGCGGGGAAGAAGTTTTTTGTTTCTTTGAAACCTGAATTAGCACTAAATATCATAATGTTTGAGATGTAACGTATCATAGAGACTGCATGCACTTCACTTTACATAGTGGCAGAAACTTTAAATTACCATCGGGATATACATTTTCAAGGAATAAATTAGTCATTTCAGCAGTTATTTCACACACAGAACACACACATATATTACCACCCTGAGCGACATCTGGTTGTGTGTTTGGCTGTAATTTCCTGTTCATTGTAGACGTTTAGGGCCCACGTGTCTACATGGTGACTGCAGCAAACACGGGACGCCGCGCCATTTTTGGTTTAATGTTGGGCCAGCGTCGAAGACGGTATGCCAACTTTAAGCCAAAACTGGCTTGTTATCTCGTTTTTGTTACCTTTATTAGTTTATTTATTGCCCGTCTAGTGTCAGACAAGTGAGATCAGGTGAACCATTGCATATCTGAAGATACACTATATACTGTTCTGCGAAGACAAGAGGCAGTATGTGCTTAATTGTAAGGTGAGCATATACTGTATTTTACCTTTGTACGGCAGCATAGCAGGGCTCACATTAACCGTGTGGGCGGGGGCCCTAGGACAGTGGTTAGCACCGCTGCTTTTCACGCCAGAGTTCGGGGTTCGGTTCCCGGTCTCTTCGGTTTGAAAGAAACAAAAAATGTTTCTTCCCCATCCACGTATGAAAGTCAGTATTGTGGGGAGCCTCCGTGACCAAGAGGTAGCGTGCTCGGCCTCAGACCGCCAGGGCTCGAATTTCGAATCCTGTGTCTGGAGGACAGTGTCATCTCAATCATCTCACCATCCTCAGGAGGTTCTTCTGGCCCAGTTTAGCCTATATGTGCACAAAGGTGGCCTAAAGCCCGATTCATTTCATTTCATTACATTAACCGTGATGCATGATTTTTGCTAATTGCTCAGTCAATTCTCAACCAATTCTACAAGCACTATTTTCGGGTGATGCGGCGACTACCCTGAAAATATCATAAACAAATATTTTGTAGTTTATTGCTACTCTATTTAACATGTAATAAATGTGGCAAAATGTCTCGCTTTATAAACCCATTACCTTCGTCTCCGAAATGGTCTAGCTTCTGGACTTCCTATCAAAAAGGTAGTCGCTGCATGATTAGGATATAGAGTGTGTAAAATTTCATAAGAAATCGTTGAAAACTAACTGAGAAATCAGCGAGATTCATTACCCTGGCTGAAGTGAATTTGGGTATATGTAAACTGACACGCTGAACAAAATTTTTTTTTACTAAATATACGACACCGCTAATTTAATATCACCATAGGTACCTCTTGGTGCCAATGGTGATAATAAGTTTTTGGGGGTTTGAATACTACCGTCAGTAGTAATATTTGTAATATTTGTGTTTCCTGACACAAGGGAAATCTGTATTTGCTTAACCATTCTAACCTTGTAAGCGCATGCAAGCCTGAACAATCTTCATACACTACGAGCCGTGAATTGCTGTCGCAATTCTCGACTTGTAGTGGGTGAAGATGACTTATAGTGGGTGGCAAATGAAAAAAAATGTATGTTATTTTTTTAAATAATTTCAAGAATTTCATTGTTTTAAAACCCCTAGGTATAGGAAATTAAGTATGTTTCGGGGATGTAAAAAGCGCATGCAAGCACTAATGTAATCGCTTCTAATCCATTTTCTGATCCATTTTCTAATTCATGTTATTAGTAGATAAAATTAGTCACTGAAATTAAGAAAAAAATGGGTGTTTTAAAATACATCAAGATAATATATTGATGTATTTTGAAACACCCATTTTTTTTTAATTTCAGTGACTTATTATTTGCTTCAAATGAAAAGATTATGAGTAATTTTACCCCACGTAAAGTTGTGGATCGCGGTAGCTTGACACAACTTTAAAAAGTGCAAATAAAAAAAAAACACACAACACATGGTGTAAGACATTCTGTACACATCTCGTTTCTTAATCAGTGAAACCCGCATTTTCATGGAAATACATTATTTCATTACCTTCACATCATAGGAGACACGTGTCTCATTGCCCACACACATCGGGTATGACCCGTATTTATTTGCCTACACATCGTGTGAGACTCGCATCGTATCGCTTATACATGTGTGAGACCCGCATCGCATTGCCCACATATCGTGTCAGACCCGCATCGCATTGCACGATTATAGTGTGAGTCTCGCATCGCATTGCTCACACCCCGTGTGAGACCCGCGTCACATTGCCAACATATCGTGTGAGACCCGCATCGCATTACCCACACACCGCGTGAGACCCGCATCTCACTTTTCACACAGGTACACGTTATTTCGTGCTGATAATTATCTTCCGCTTGAATCAAAAATCGTACAAAAGCTGGCGGTCCTAAGGAATCCCAGGACTGCTCACGAGATCTGCCTGGATCAATACAGATTATAAAGCCGTTAATTATCGGCCTAAGCTCCGGTGTACTGGGGTGCCGTGCGAAGACAAACATCAGTAACTGCTTACTTTTCAAGTAGCCAGTTACTGCTGTTTGACTTTGCTGTGTGGGCTGGTGTTCTTGTTGTTTGGTCTTTCCCCCAGCAGTATGTCTTCATTAATTTATTAATCCGTGTCGAATATAGCACTTTTATTTAAAAAAAATAGGACGAGGCGAAATGTTTATAGGCCTACAAAAGAAGTGATGATTAGGGTCCCATTTTGATATAACCTACTCTTTAGTCTATGTGAAATGAAATAAAATAAATAACTTATATAGCGCCTTACTCCTCGGAGGGCCGAGCTCAGAGGCGCAATCCACCCTTATCAAATTCCAAAGAAGAGTCGAGGAAAATAAGCATGGTCGTAATAGAACTTGTTATAATTTACACTCTAGTGTATATAATTTGATATAATTTACACTTGGATGTAAATAATTTGACATAATTTACACTTAAGTGTAAATAATTTGATTTAATTTACACTATAGTGTATATCATTTTGATATGATTTACACATTAATGTACATTTGTTTTTTTTTAATGAGGCAATATTTACCGGCTTCAGATGTGAATTGCGACAACTCACACAAATAAAATTATGAACATGTATATGCCTGGTATCCATTAAAAACAATGGTGAAAAAGTTGGTTTATTGTTTGTCTACACTCCCTGGCGATTTGAGACTAAGTACGTTACCTCTCTGTCACAGAGGCTCCCCACAGTATTGAATATTTACGAGTGAGCGAGGAAAATACCTTATGTTTCTTTGAAATTTGAATGCCGGAGTGTTCGAACCCGCGATCTCCGACTTTCCCGACAGGCAGCTTTGACAACTGCACCAGGGCCCCCGCCTTACATATTAAAGCGACTACAATCATGTACAAATATGTTATCATTGTTTTTTCGTTATATCCTGAAACTTAAGCGTTTTAAAAAAATCCGGGAAAAAACTCGGGAGTGGGTGGTTGGTTCAAGACTCAACGCAGTTATACACTGTAGACACATTCACAGCGGTGCTGTGTTTGTTAATGTTAATAAATTCTCGTATAAGCTTTGCATACATAGACCTACAATTGCTATGCAGTTACATTTTCTAGCCGTGATTTATGTATTTATCATATTATAATGTAAATATTCACGTATTTTTTAATGTAATCCCTATGTACATATTCATTTACATATCGTCCCCTTGGAAATAAAATGGAGTATCTTCTACTTTGCAAAGCAGCATGTACACCTTTTCATATCCAAGGAGGCAAATTATGTGTTAATACCCCAGGATATTTGATTCGATGTTGTATGCAGCACATTGCAAATTTTGAAAAATAATGTTTGAATAGAAAATGGGGTAAACCGTCTTCAAAACGGCGTTCCTTATATTAGATTTCATAATTTTTGGTTTTTATAAAGTAATTTTCATTCTATTCTCCTCAAGGTGTTAATTGTAGGAGCAATTCACATCTCAAAGTGAATGAAAATGGTGATAAACAGTTGTGTATTATATAGATGTGTTAAACATTATAACGCTGAAATATAGGGTTTTCAATACGAAATCATCTTAAATATCTTAGTCAGCTCTTTCCTCTTCATTTGAATGCCTTTATAATGGGTCTTACATTATATATACTTTTTTAATTTTTGCAGTGTGGGGATCGACTTTAGACGTCAGAATCTGACTTCTATAGACGCCGCATTCCGACTTCTAAAAATACATACACTATGCACTGTGATATATTACGTGGTGCTCGTACCCTCAGATGCTAAGTATATAATTCACGTCATACTCTGCATTTAATCTAGCCTGGTTTTATCACCGCACACACAAAATTGCCTTGATCATGTAACATGTCTTGTGCAAAATATACACAGCACAGATATATTGCCGGTCATTTTTTATATGTTACCTGTACTCTATTTTCATATGACATATTTTGTGCTAATATGCACAGCACTGACAAATCGCCCGCAATGTTTTACCTGTTTTACCCCCTTAGACTATATGCATATTTTCCATTAGTATACTTAGCTCAGACACACTTCCAGCCATGTTTTGGCTGTTTTTACATGTTTCAATTAAATTAGTACACACATTAGAATCAGATTCGTAGCGATGTTTTGCCCTTTTTACCCCCAGATTGTATGTATATTTTGCATTAGTACACACAGTATAGGGACGTTCCCTGTTTTTACCCTCAGATTGCATAATATATACTTTGCTTTAGTACACACAGTAGTGACAAATTTCCAGTCATGTTTTGCTTGACTTACCCCTAGATTGCTTACATGTTCTGCTTAAGTGGTGACTAATTGCCAGCCATGTTTTGGTTGTTTTTACATGTTTCACTTAAATTAGTACACACACTAGAATCAGATTCCTAGCGATGTTTTGCCCTTTTTACCCCCAGATTGTATGTATATTTTGCTTTAGTACACACAGTATAGGGACGTTTTCTGTTTTTACCCTCAGATTGCATAATATATACTTTGCTTTAGTACACACAGTAGTGACAAATTTCCGGTCATGTTTTGCTTGACTTACCCCCAGATTGTTTACATGCTTGGCTTAAGTAGTGTTTTTTATCTCTTTTAACCCCCGGATTATATACATGTCTTACTTTAGTACTCACTGTAGTGACAAATTGAAAGCCATGTTTTTCTTGTTTTACCCACATATTGTATACATATGTGACTTAAGTAGTGACAAATTCTCAGCCATTGCTTGCCTGTTTTTACCCCAAGATTGTATACATGGTTTGTTTTAGGAGAGATACTTAGTGACAAGTTGCCAGCCATGGTTGTATATGTTACTATCCCAGCAAACACTAGACATAGGCCCAATGTTGGTTTAAAGCTGGGCTACCGTCGGCGACGCTGGCCCAGCATTAAACAAACATTGGGTTAACGTCTTTGCTTTGCTGAGATGCCCCAGATTGTACAGACGTTTTGTGTTAACGCACACATAGTCCAGACAGATTCTGCGCCATGTTTTATTGGCGTCGTCACTTTGCTGATCTCTTGGGTTCTCTCATTAACAGCCTCTGTTCTGCTTCAGTGCTCCTGTATTTAGCCGCAGCGTCATATCAATCTTCGCTGCCTGTTTGTCATAAGCTGCAGTCGGCACCCTGTATCCACTAAATCCTGAAGCTCTATGGCGTAACGCATCCTGCGCTGAATGCTGATATGGACTAAAACACAAATCGTCCCCTTGGATAGTAAAGGGTGTATCTGTCACTTTGTAAAGTGGCAGATACACCCTTTTATATCCAAAAGGACGACATCTGAAGACTGATGTAAACCAAACCAAGATACAGCACCAATCCGTTATTTTCTCAAGTGTGCAATGGTGTTCCTCTGAGTGCTATGTAGGGAAATGAAATGAAATGAATCGGGCTTTAGGCCACCTTTGTGCACAACTAGGATAAACTGGGCCAGGAGAACTTCCTGAGGATGGTGAGATGATTGAGATGACACTGTTCTCCAGACACAGGATTCGAAATTCGAGCCCTGGTGGTCTGAGGCCGAGCACGCTACATGTGGGGAAATACAGCACCCGTCCAATGAATAAGGTAATTCATTGGACGGGTGCTGTATTTTTCTATGTGGTCTAATGAACAGCATCTATATTGTTTCTATTTTCTCACACAATCAAGTCACACATAACATAACATAACATAACATAACATAACATAACATAACATAACATAACATAACATAACATAACATAACATAACATAACATAACATAACATAACATAACATAACATAACATAACATAACATAACTTAACTTAACTTAACTTAACTTAACTTAACTTAACTTAACTTAACCTAACTTAACTTAACTTAACTTAACTTAACTTAACTTAACTTAACTTAACTTAACTTAACTTAACTTAACTTAACTTAACTTAACTTAACTTAACTTAACTTAACTTAACTTAACTTAACTTAACCTAACTTAACTACCTTGTATTGCAGTTCAAACGGAACAGCAGCCAGAGTGTGTCAAGGGCTGATGCCAGTATCTGACTCACATTGAAAACCGCATGTACATAGTGTGAGAAGCCATCCCATTGGTCGTGTTGAAAATCTTGACCAATGAAATGCGTCAGCACAAATCAACGAATCGGGCTATTAGTTCAGGAACATTTTAAAATAAGCATAGGAGCCTGCAACCTTTACTGACCCTAAAAACCATGGAGTAAAGTATTACATTTGCTCTAAAACGTGATCTCTGATATATTTCTTCAATTAGCATTAATTTTCGAGTAATTGTTG
>OZ024918.1:9240926-9245926 GCA_964017125.1 Flabesymbios commensalis | reverse complement strand
CTGTACTCAGATACTTTTACTGTAGACATCAATGTCTGAACACCACAAGCAACAAACACCACACGTTTGTTAGGTCAGCGAATCTGAGATTAGAAACATTAAACCAATGTGACTTTAATGACGGTCCATCGTCTGTGACAATGGAACAATATTAAACCAGCATTAGACCAAAATGTTGTCAGCGTCTGATGTCGGGTTGACATGGATAGATACAGAAATAGATGGTTTCCTGTCTATAGACGCATCCTA
The DNA here is from genome assembly GCA_964017125.1 of Flabesymbios commensalis. Lineage (NCBI taxonomy): Eukaryota > Metazoa > Annelida > Polychaeta > Terebellida > Flabelligeridae > Flabesymbios > Flabesymbios commensalis. The sequence goes on along the minus strand of OZ024918.1, from coordinate 9,245,677 downwards.
TGGGCCGCTTCAGAATGTGCTAACTGAATTTATAGTCAGACAGTTTTGTCTGCTGCCTTGGTGCTGGCGACAGCGTCTCTTCAGACCAAAGACGGTCAGCGGGTGAAAGCCAAGAGCTGCAAAAAGAGGGGCAGTGGCCCAGAGCCAAGTACAGCCAAATGGTCAATTCATCCTGAGAAAGCTACTTGGCCGTGTTTTACAGCGCAATGTCGCGGGCATTGTGTGAGGTGACATCGCGGCCGAGAGGCGAGATGATGGGAAAGAGCTGGCTGGATGGATGGCTGGTTGACTGGGTGAATGGATGGCTGCCTGCTTGTATGTCTGCCTACTTGCCTGTCTGCCTGGCAGACAGACATTGCTAAGACTATCAGATAAGGTATCTCTCAATTCCCAACCTGTGACAGTAAATCTATCAAATTATATCAAATGGTGCCGGATTAGGCGACACTTGAACGAAGCATGGCGTCCGTCGTGATCCACATATCATAGTAGAAGGTAAACTCCCCAAGACACTGTCTGTCTGCCCCTGGCACACATCATATCACCTGACTGACTGACTGACTGACTGACTGACTGACTGACTGACCGACCGACCGACCGACCGACCGACCGACCGACCGACCGACCGACCGACCGACCGACCGACCGACCGACCGACCGACCGACCGACCGACCGACCGACCGACCGACCGACCGACCGACCGACCGACCGACCGACCGACCGACCGACCGACCGACCGACCGACCGACCGACCGACCGACCGACCGACCGACCGACCGACCGACCGACCGACCGACCGACCGACCGACCGACTGACTGACTGACTGACTGACTGACTGACTGACTGACTGACTGACTGACTGACTGACTGACTGACTGACTGACTGACTGACTGACTGACTGACTGACTGACTGACTGACTGACTGACTGAGTAGCTGATACGATAACAGACTGAATGACTGACTGCCTGAGTGCCTGATTGGTTGGTTCACTGACTGACTGACTGACTGACTGACTGACTGACTGACTGACTGACTGACTGACTGACTGACTGACTGACTGACTGACTGACTGACTGACTGACTGACTGACTGACTGACTGACTGACTGACTGACTGACTGACTGACTGACTGACTGACTGACTGACTGACTGACTGACTGACTGACTGACTGACTGACTGACTGACTGACTGACTGACTGACTGACTGACTGATGACTGACTGACTGACTGACTGACTGACTGACTGGCTGACTGACTGACTGACTGACTGACTGACTCACTCACTCACTCACTCACTCACTCACTCACTCACTCACTCACTCACTCACTCACTCACTCACTCACTAACACACTCACTAACACACTCACTCACTGGACGACTGAATGATATACGGTTTGTGTACCTGCCTTTTTATATCATCAGTAATTGTGGGTTGTGTTTTTTAATAAAATTACAATTCAGCATCGACTTTATAGCCTATGGTTTCAAATATTTGTGACATTCTTTTCATTCCAAATAAAATTTATCATTTAACCTGCTGATAATTCAGATTTGAAACGACAATTGGTTTAAGAACGTATTAAATTCAGTATAATCTATTGATGAGTCTGTGTTCCGTGCTGATGAATCTGTTGTATGAACAGACACTGAAGGAGTGTATCCGGATCCTCCTTATAGATGCGCACCCTGTCCGGATCCTTGCTATAGACGCGGACGCTGTATCAATATCCTGTATTCATGGATTATCCCCGTAACATGGATCTTGTCTTCTACCTGGGCGGGCACCAGGCGCTGGGATCCGGGGGGGGGAGGGAATCCCCAACAAGCACAAGACATGTGACCAATTATAGCAATGTTTGGCCAGCGTCTACGACGCTGGCCCAACATTGATCCATGATCGATGGGTCGTGTTTGCTGTTTCTCTGGTAAAGTCGATCTCCACTGGTCAGTACAGCGCCCTGTTCGCCAGCCCCTGTGGCTTATTCCCCTCGTAAACTGAGGTGCCGGGCTCGAATCTCAGCCGGGCTGGATGCTGATCATTGTGCATATACGATGATTAAACTATTCAAATACATGGAGTATGCAGTTTTGCCTGTGACGCAGTGGTGAGAGTCGATCACTGGTGGTCAGAACATTGGTCCGATGCCCTGGTTTAGGTGGTTAACGATAACACCTACCCCGCATGTCGAGGGTTCGAACCCCGCGCGCTATCGTCAGGTTTCAAAGCCATAACTTTCTTCTTCATTTAGTCATAAAAACCAAATATTGCGAGGGCGTTTGGTAATGAGAGGTAGCGTACTTGACTTCATACTGCCAGGGATCAGAATTAGAATCCTGTGCATCCGAAGAACTGATTTATCTGATTTTAACCCTAGAAGAGCTCAATTATACAATTTAAATTGCTATATTATACAATTTAAATCTGTACTCACTTATCTCGCTAACGCGACCCACAACTTCAAGTAAGATTATTTTTCCTTGTCTGAATGACAAATATGATATTAAATGAATGGGGGTTTAGGCCACTTTATGCACATATAGGCTAAACTGTACCAGGAAAACCACCTAAGAATGGTGAGAAGAATAAGATGACACTGCCCTCCAGACACAGGATTCGAAATTCGAGCCCTGGCGGTCTGAGGTCGAGCACGCTACCTCTCAGAGTGGCGTTCGAGCCCGCAATCGCCGACTTTCCAAGCATGCTGTAATAACCACTGTATCTTTGTCCTGGTCAATTGAGAGTTATTATTTTCAATTTAATATTAATTTGAACCTGGAATTAGAGACGATCCGGATTACGATCATAATCTGGGATTAGGATCCGGAGCCGCATCGCACAGATTTGCATGATTGTTTTAGCAGAAATGTTTCTAGGACCAAGAACATATGCATCACATTTTGGGATGATTTGGATCGTAATCCAGGATTCGGATTACAATCATTAATTTCTGTGGATGTTTGCAATCTCTGACTGACTGTCTAGTTAGTAGTGGTTTACCTACACTGCCCACCCTAGACACTGCTACTTCGCATGGTAAAATTTGCAGATGGTTGACGTCATATGTCCCACCCCCGCTCTCAATTTCAAGTATTGTAGTAAGCTTGTGATTGGCCGGCTGTCTTGCTAAAAGTACCCTGATCGGCTGGCGAGAATATTACGGTGGGGGAGAGGTGGGTGTAGACAGACACCTGTGTGGAGCCCAGCAAAAGCAAAATCTGACCCAGTGTTGTTTTCGCTGGGCCAACAACATTGGGTCAAGTCTTCGTGTTTGCTGGGGGAGCTGTCCGCATTTTGCTACACGGGTGCCGTCTGTGTCTGGCTGGAACAGACTACACAGTACTCTGTGTATGGTTTACCATGAATGGCAAACATTGTAAATTCATTATGTACATTGTCTAAATCTAACCAAAGATTCAATTTGCCTAAATATAACACAGAACATAAACTGAGCGATCCCAGCCACCATTGCGTTCAACGCCTGGTCTTTGCTGGGAAGGTCTATTATGTTTAGTGTGACAGACAAAGTATGCCCGCGACTGACCAGAAGCTGACCATGCGAACCAACATCAAACAGACACTGCCAATTACCTGGAAGCGACAAAGAGCGCAAAGATTACCTCCGTCTGACTGTAATGTGAGCAATTAACCTTTTAACCCTAATAGCGCGGGAACCGTTTTTTTGCGTCAGAATCTGATGTATGTAGACATGTAGATTCTGACGTATGATGTATGTAGACATGTAGATTCTGACGTATAAATACGGTTGATCCCCGCACTGAAATGACTAAAATATTTATACTGGCAATAGACCCATAACATACGTTTACAAATGAAGCGGAAAGAGTCAACTAAGACATTTATGATAACTTCAAATTGAAGAAGAGCGCCGATCTCCATCGTTTATAACAAATATTTCAGCGTAGTAAGGGTTTTTCACACATTGTGAAATGTCTCACAACTGTAAAATTTCTACTAAAACGTGGTCTCTAATTTGACAGATTTAAGTAATGATCACTCACTATAAGCTGCGGATCGCGTGAGCGAGCCACAGCTTATAGTGGGTGAGAATTTAATCTAAGAGATTTATCGTCAAAGGGTTGTATGCAACTCAATGTGGCTGAATATATCCATGGAAACTTTAGCTGAAAACCACCCTATGTCATCTTTCCTACAGCAAGATGTTAAATATTAGGCCAGAAAAAACACTATTAATGTATTTGTTATCTGTTTTTTCCAAGTATGTATCTAGTTGTATATGTCTAAAGCTACTGCATAATATCCTTGCTACTGCTAAGCTCACAGTTGTTCTGGGCGGGGGCCCTAGGGTAGTGGTTAGCACCGCTGCCTTGCACGCCAGAGTTCGGGGTTCGGTTCCCGGACTCGGCGGTTTCAAAGAAACAAAAATGTTTCTTCCCCATCCACGTGTGAAAGTCAGTATTGCGGGGAGCCTCCGTGACCGAGAGGTAGCGTGCTCGGCCTCAGACCGCCAGGGCTCGAATTTCGAATCCTGTGTCTGGAGGACAGTGTCATCTCAATCATCTCACCATCCTCAGGAGGTTCTCCTGGCCCAGTTTAGCCTATATGTGCACAAAGGTGGCCTAAAGCCCGATTCATTTCATTTCATTTCATTTCACAGTTGTTCTTATAAGTTATGACGTTTGATAAAATTATGCATAGTTACTTAGCATTGTATATCATTTAATTTACTACGATTGCGATGTATAATACTCATAATATATATATT
>OZ024918.1:9218426-9235926 GCA_964017125.1 Flabesymbios commensalis | reverse complement strand
CCGGAGCCGCCGCGCGTTCTGTTAGCGCTGCAATCGTCACAGACACCATTGCCGACGATACAACTTTTACCGCTGTCGCCGTTGCTACAGTTTCCGTTTCTCCTGCAACCGCTACTACTACACGTACTACTGCTGTTGCTGCTGGTGCCACCGCTTTTCCTGATGCTCAGACAGCAGCTGCCTCTAGTTTCTGCTTTTGTGGCCGCCGTGATTGCTGTTGATGCCATAGGTGTGCCTGTGGACTTGTGTAGGTCAGCAGGAATGATCAGTTGACGGGGACTGTCAGGGACTGACTACCAATTACACACCAACCTGAAACCACTCCACCACGGGGATACCAGGATACAGAGACTCACTTACATGATCACCGGCCTGGCTCTAACTCACCCACCCTGCTACCACTGCTCCCCTGCAGAAGACACCATCGAGTACAGCACGACACGCTCATGGACCTATAGGAACGCTGTAAAGGCAGAGCCGCTTTCAATACCAGTAACTTTAAAAGTTCAGGGATTTTCCAAGGCTATATCTGTGTAGCTTCGCAAAAGACATGAACTTTTTTGATGGTGGTGACTAAAAGATCAGGACGATGGTATCATATACTACAATATTTAACAATGGTGTCTTGATATTGGGCCACTGTCTCCGCTTTTCGATGCTTTCAACTGCATACACATATATAGGATTACAACAACCCAGACTACAGTAAATGTCAATTGGTGCAGACACTCGTTACGTGACCATTCGCGACATGGTGATTATATCAAATATTGATCACTTACCATAGTGGCACCTTACACGTCATGATTGTGATATCTTAATATAGTATCATTAATTCGTGCTCACTTTATTAGGGATTATTAGCTTGACATCACACACAATTTGAATAGGACACAAGATGTGCAACTAACACCTGGATATATCAGGAAGCTAAGTCAATTGCAGGAATAAAACTTAAGGAGTGTTAATCACCTCTGACAATCAACCTTGTTACTCAGACCTAATTTAGCCTGTAATTGCTACACTTGCCCAACATGTACAACAGTCATTACAACATAATGTTATCTAAGAGAGAAGAAGATTGTACTTTAGCTTCAGAAATCACCAATTATATGTACATATTCGGGTCACTGTGACATAAATTTTAGGACCAGCTTGACCTATATACAAACGTATGAATCACTATCTACAAGTTTATCTTGACTGGATGTCTAGGTCAAAGTGATTTAACCTTTTGTGACATTGAGGATTTCATATAATTATGACCTTAACATTGACCTCAGACCACGTGATTATGCTACGCTTGCTGGTCATCACACTAGTTGTGACGTCATCGTCACGTGCTCAAGATAAGGAAGGCTTTGTCTGGAAAACAGGTACGTATTTATTATTTAACCTTCGTGCTTAAAGGGTTATCTCACACTCTGCAAAGTGGAAGCTAAACCATTTCAGCACCAGAGACTAGATTTATCATATAGATTACCACGAATACCAACATTTGTCTTTCATATAGTCTGAGTAGAAAATTTCGCATATTCACAGAAAATTTACGCTTTGTTAATTACAAGGAATTTTGTATAAAATAAAACTCCAACATTGTTTCCTATACGTAACATTTTGCTTTTCTCTGAATTGATGTCAATGTTTGTATTGTATTGTCCTGTTGGTTGACATATAAATTACTATGTATTTGTAGTGAACCCCTCGTCTAGTCTTCAATGCACCATTTGTGAAAACCATTTTGAATAAATTAGGTTTATATAAATATAAAAAAACGTAACTATTTATAATTATTCCTCTTGAAAATGAAAAGTAACCATGCCAACGGCTTGTAGATTCGTATCGATAATCCGAGACCCAAGATATTAAAAAAATACTGGTTTCACTTATATCCGTGAATATGACGACGTTAATATTGGCCAACGTGGGACATGTGCGCATCTGTGAACGTGATCGATTGCACACGGTATTTAAAAATCACAACATGAATACTGAGCATAAATGGGAACGCCTCATTGAGATTGTTTTGAGGCTCAGTATGTTATGCTCTAGGCATTCGTGATGACCCAAGGCATCAGTTTGCAGCCTGATATTCATTTTACTCCCTATATATATTACAGCTTTTAACAATTATAGCGCGGGTGTATCATATTTAAAAGGTTTCATGACCCTTTATCATTCAGATATATACACTCTAAACAATATAGGTTCTTGGGAAGGAACCCTTCAGTTCTATTACCATGCAATCCCAGGAGAACCCTTGTAGGGTTCTCCTGGGGCTGCATGGTAATAGTACTGAAAGGTTCAGGGGCGGATCTAGTTTTTTTACTGATGGAGGGGGGAGGGGGGGTTAAAACCTGACAAAGGAATATTTAACTGCAGCGCTGGGTCCGAGAAGCCTGCATGTTGATTTTTTTTTGAAAGGCTTTCTGCAGCAACCTAATCCATATTGGGCACTATTTGCCCCTCAGTGTGTAACCAGCTCATAAGGAACCCCCTATTTAAAATTCTATTTTTTTCGAGGGGGGGTTTAAACCCCCTAAACCACCCCCTTGGATCCGCCCCTGTTTTTAAATAACCTATATAGTTTAGAGTGTAGAGCCTATGTATGAACATACGTACATTTGTATATATGTACGGATCTTTTAAATTTCGTTCTTTTTCCTTGGCCTAATATGACAGAATCGTAGCTGCGCGCATCGTACATTTATATCCACGAATCTGCTATTTTCCGTTTTTTTGCATGGCCCAATATGACAGAATCGTAGCTGCGCGCCTCGTATATCTATATCCACGAATCTATAATTTTCGTTTTTTTTCTGGGTGGTTGTCATCAAAGCGACTCATGCGAGTCTTTTGACAATCTAAGTGAATAAACGACGACTACTCTACTCTTTTCCCTGGTGTAATATGCTATAATCGTAGCTGCTCTACGAATCTATCAAATTTTGTGTTTTTTCTCTTCCTTGACATTCGAATCTACGAATCTATCGAATTGCGTTTTTTCTCCCTGCCGTAAGAGTACAATATTACCAGAGATTCGTTGATACAAATACATTACTAGGCGCTGAGCGCCTCGTACATTCGTATCTACGAATCTTTCGAACTTCGTTCTTTACTCCTTGACTCAGTGAGCAGTGAACACGGGGTTTGTCTGGCTGGAGGTAATCACTGAGACTAATCACAGCGCCGTCATTGTCATGTCTCGCCTTGTTATAGGGCCGCGGACAGAACACAGGGATTACGTCGTCAGTGCTGATGAGTCTATAATTGGCAGATAATCAGGGTGATGTGGGTCAGTGACGTCACAGTACAGCCTCCCCAGAAAACAAGACACATTGAAATAATGTTGGTTTATTGTTGGGCCAGCGTTGCAGACGATGAGCCAACATTATATCAACATTATTTCAAAGTGTGGTGTTTGCTGGGGATCGTTAACGTGGTGGAACGATACGCGGGAGAGTATCCATGCTCTCTGGATCTGAAACAATCCTCCAATATTACAGGAGCGGTTACAGAGCTAATGCCTGACCGCCCTTCAACCCTTTGCCTGCTCATCACGACTACTGTCGTTTTAAACCTGTTTTATCAGTCGATCAAATCACTGATATTGGGAATAAAATGTGTGTTTAAACAGCATGATTTGCAAATGTTTTAGCTCAAATAAAACAAATATAAATAATTTTCAGCCACTCGAAGGTGTGTGTCGCGGTAGCTAGACACATCTTCAAGTGGCTGAAAAGTGAAATGAATTTAATTAGCGGGATAAGTATTAACACATGATCCACTGTATTTTGTTCTATTTCTCGTTAATCCTTACAACGTGGAAGCATTTTTTATATAAACCATGACACAGACAGGCAGACAGACGGTTCAGATATATTTTATTGACAGAAAGAAAGTCAATCCAGACTGATTTGTCATAGATATAAGAGAAAGATATGTACATGTACATGTATATACAACATTTTTAATTTGTTAAAATCATATGACAATATACATATAATAGTATGACATACATAGCTAAAATCATGTCAACTGGCAAAAGTGTTTTTTTATTTCATTTTTCATCATAAATGTCTTAGTTAGCTCTTACTTCATCATTTGAATATTTATGTTATCATGGTTCTGGTATACGGTCATTATAAATATGTTACTCTTTCAGTGCTGGGGCGTACATTAGGCGTCAGATGCTGACGTCTAAAGTTGGTCCTCGCACTGAAAGGGTTAAGTTAAAGCTTCAAATGAACAGGATAAATGAGATACATAATTACATATATTTACGAAAAATAAACATCCTAAAAATTAAATTATTTGAATAACTGATTATTTAGGGATCTTGTCAAGTTAAAAAAATCCGAGAAAAACTCGAATTAATCAGACCCCACCCACCCACCCCACTATCAAATTTTTCTTTTTTTTTGAAACATTTGAAACATGAAAACAACACAAAAAACACACAAAAAACACTACATTTCCAAAAAAAAATTAAAATCCGAATTGAGACTTGACCCACCCACCCACTTATCGGATTTTTGGAATTTTTCAAACTTGACAAAACCCCTTACCACAAACTATTCTACTGATTTCAATGATATTTTATTTGCTAATTGCTGGAAAACATACACGGTGCTAGCGTTGAAAATAAAAAGGGAAGATGAAAATGTCTGCTAGAAAGCGATGTGAAGCCTGTCATCATGTCCATGTAAAGTCTGACTGCCTTCTGGACTGCCCCGGAGTCCGTGCCTGCATTGAGACATGCTGAGGCAGCCATCCCAGTACATTACTATTGAAGATTAGGCCTTACGTACAGTGCGGAGATCGACATTAGACGTCAGAATCTGACGTCCGTAGACGTCAGATTATGACGTCTAGAGTCGATCTCCACACTACTCACTCACTCACTCACTCACTCACTCACTCACTCACTCACTCACTCACTCACTCACTCACTCACTCACTCACTCACTCACTCACTCACTCACTCACTCAATCACTCAATCACTCACTAGCTAAATCAGTTGCTCGGTTACATTTCTCCATTTATCGTTGATCGCCTGTTGATTAGGATATTGTCAACGAGGGAATCCTATCTTGTCAAATCTGTCAGCAAACTGTCGTGCGACCAAAAGAGATTCATCATCCTACAGCTTATTCTGTAAATAGTCTCCTAGTATGTGTGTGCCTTGACCCAGTGTATACGACGCTTTAACGAAATGTTGGCTTAATGTTGGGCCACCATCTGTGTCTGTATACTGTATACCGTAGGCTACACCAGCAACGTTCCTAGAAAAAGAAACGCGCAAGGGTAACTGACCTTAAAATTAACTTCCGAATATATAAGTTATTTTCTTTTCAGTTTATCAACTTTTCAGATACCATAATATTATACTGTTTTTTATATGCTACTGCATAAAAATACATAAAAAGGTACTGTATTTTTATATGAAATAGCATAATTATACATAAGCATATATCCTCTGGTCTCAGCTAGCTTAGGGGCGGGGGCCCTAGTGTAGTGGTTAGATCCGCTGCCTTTCATGCTAGAGTTCGGGGTTCGTTTCCCGGTCTCGGCGGTTTCAAAGAAACATAAATGTTTCTTCCCCATCCACTCGCAAAACTCAGTATTGTGGGGAGCCTCCGTGACCGAGAGGTAGCGTTCTTGGCCTCAGACCGCCAGGGTTTGAATTTCCAATCCTGTGTCTGGAGGGCAGTTTCATCTCACTCATCTCACCATCCTCAGGAGGCTCTACTGGCCCAATTTAGCCGGTATGTGCACAAAAGTGGCCTAAAGCCCGAGTCATTTCATTTCATTTTTCTCAGCTAGCTTAGTCACTGCATACTTTCTCAGTGTTTCTCGCAGTCACTATGATACTTATGGTGAGATCAAACCATTTCGCACTCTCGCCTATACGCTTCGCTGATCTGTTTGATTTTGCCGTTTTAGATAGATATTCATACGGGAAAATACACACAGCATCGTTGGATACGGCGAGATGAGCTGATCTCGGCACTCGTCACCACATCAAGCCCGAGCCTAAGGCTCGGGCTTGATGTGGTGACTTGTGCTGAGATGAGCCCATCTCACCTTCCCAACGATGCCGTATGCATTTAATCACGCATTTACGTTATTACCGCCATAGATACCGTATTTCGATATCACACGACCCCATATACTGTGTTTTGATGTCGCATCGCCCTTTGTCTCCCATAATAGATTCAGAGACGCACGCTGACGTTCAAAGTCCCGCGAAATCTGGTTTCCAACTCTGGATTATTAAATATAAACGGAACAAAGATGGCGGCCAGATTGAGACGAGCTGCCGAGTCACCCGGATGATCACGTGATGAGATCACCACCAAGGCCCACCTTCTGCTCTCTACACACCTAATGGGTGTACTTTAAACCTTACAACGCTGAATAATTTGTGTATAAACCATGGAGATCAAAGGGTCTTTTTCAATTTTTTTGAAAGCATCATAAATGTCTCAGTTAGCTGTTTCTGATTCATTTGAATTCACGAATGGTATAGGCCTACGATCATTTTAAATATTTTTAATCTTACAGTGTGGGGATAGACTTTAGACGTCAGAATCTGACGTTTCAAGTCTATCCTCGCGCTGTAAAGGTTAATGTAGGGCCAGCGTCGTAGGTGGGTCAACTTTAACCCAGCAATGGGCTTACTTCCAGTTTCGAGTGGGAGACAGTAAGTCTCATTCAACACCTAGAACTGCTCCCCATGGTCTACACAAGAAACAGCAATAACTGCTGCAAACTTCGGGCTCCAACTGCGGTTACAAACATTTTAAATATTTATTTCATCACATGCAACACCGGCTTTTACAATGGAGTGTAAGATAAAGTTTAATAATGACACATTTCAGAGCACTAAGCATCTTAAGTTGAAATTATCTAAGCTGTCTCTCAATTCCATTAGGAAAGATTTAACTTTTCTAAGGGAAATTGGAGAAAGTTACGATAATTGTAATCTAAGATGTTTAATGAGCTGGGCCCATGACTTACCTGCTCTGAATTTTCCACTGAAAGCTGTGGCTTTCGCTCACAACTTCAAGCGGAAAGAGATTACAGGGTATACGTTTGCGTTTGAATGGTTAAATAAAGTGATGTTGGTTGCATATGTTTTATTTGCAAGTCAGAAAGAAACTGATGAAACCAAAACATATTAGTTCAGGTCATGGTAGCAAGTCATAGATCAGCATATGTAAAGTAGAAAAGGTCATGGTTTAGAATAGGTCATGTTTCCCAGGCAGAGATCAGCATTGGTCGAGTTAATCAGGCCAGAGCTCGTGGTGAGTCGTGTTCACCATGCTATTGCCGACATACTGGGACATTGTGATGTGTGCGTCAATTTCATAGCATGTATATAATTCAATTATAGAATTTAAATAATTTAAATTTTCACCTAATTGAAGTTATAAATTGTTTAATTTGAGATAAAAAGTTCCAAATACTAGTATTGATTTTTAAGCACTCATTTCAATCGCACTAACAATGATTTTATTATCTTGTAAACGATTCAATTCGTGCTTAGTGCTGAAAAGGACACATAATTTACGTTATAACTCCCCCATAGTTTTGCTGAGAAGATTAACCCTAAAGCCTTACAGTGCTGGAATCAACTTTAGTAGTCTGAATCTGACGTTAGTCGACGTGAGATTCTGACGACTAAAGTCGATCGCCGCACAGTAAGATTAAAAATATTTCTAATGGACGTAGACCCATAACATAGGTATTCAAATGAAGCAGAAAAAGCTAACTGAGACATTTATGATGATTTCAAAGTAAAAAAACACTTTGGATTCCAAGGTTTTAATAAAAAAATTCAGCGCATTAAGGGTAAAAAACCCTCATTGATTGACACCTTCATTTTTACTTTATCATCAGGTAGCTGGACAAATATAAATCGGATCCCCTCTTGTTTTCAAAGTGTTGGATCTGCCCCTGCTTTGGTAATGTTGTCCGGCAATTGTTGATCACTGTATATCCATGAAAATAAATTGACGTAGCACGCGACATTAACCCTCACAACGCTGAAATATTTCTGTATCAACCATGAAGAGCAAAGTTTTTTTTTAATTTGAAATCATAGCAAATTAATGTCTTAGTTGGCTATTTCTGCTTCATTTGAATATCATTTGTCTACGGCTATTGTAAATTCTGTCAGCCGGGGATCGTCTTTAGACGTCAGAATCTGACGTCGCTCGTCTTCAGACGTCAGAATCTGACATCTATAGACGTTATATTTTGACGTCTTAAGATAATCCCCGCGCTGAAAGAGTTAAATCCGACGTAGCAATGCGACACAAAACCGGCAACGACACAGCGCCCGACCCTACCTAATAATTATGTGGTATAATTTCGCTACTAAGCAGCAGAGTCGGAGCAGCGAATGGCAGCTTTAGAGGCTGTAAATTGCAATCATCCGCTGATTTTTGAAAGGTTAATGAAACATGTTTTTACCATTTGCAATTTCAATTCTTATTTTTTTATTGTTTGATTAGGAAATTCCTGTAATCGTCCGGCTCATTAGGAAGAGTTGATTGGCTGATATCAGTCCCACGTGACAGTCCCATGCAAACAATCTAAACCACTTTTATGTTAGAATTATGACCTTTATTGAAACGACAACCCATCTAATTAATGACCTTGCGTGTAGTCCTTAGATGCCTTAAATTAAATTCCGAATTTGTTCTCCGTGTCACTGTTCTGTAATTGCACACTTCAAGGTAACTTTCTGTAGTTACTTCTCCTTTCTCGCTTAGCCTAATGTTAAAGTATCGAAAGTAATCAAGCTGATATCGCTGCAAGGTCAAGTATTCACACTTTTTAAGCCTTTAAACCCTCACGACGCATCAAAGAATCATTTTGCATCTCCGAAGAATGACTTAATTTCCTACGCCTAGGTGTTTTAAAAATAAAGTTTCATGAAACTGTTTACATAATTACAATATATTTGTTTCATTTGCTACCCTCTTCAAGTCATCTTCATCCACTACAAGGGAATTGCGACAGCAATTCGCGCCTTGTAGGGGGTCACGATGACAATGGTAAATTTAACCTTGAAAGGGTTAATGTTTTCTTGCTATCTTGTTAACTGCACCAGTGCGTCGTGTTCAAGATATTTCCATTATAACATCCGACGTGTATAAATAACCTATATATATGTTTAACGTGCGACGCTGCCAAAACTGATCTGAAGCAGATGTCAAACAAACCATTGGCACACTGGTGTAGATATAGCACACGACATAAGACCCGAGATAAAACCCAACATGAAATCCAACATGAACCCCGACATGAAACTCGACATGAAACCCGACATGAACCCCGACATGAAATCCAACATGAAACCCGACATTAAATCCGATATTTCACCCGACATAAAACCCGACATGAAGCCCAACATAAAACCCAACATGAAACCTAACATGAAATCCAACATGAAACTCGACATAAAACCCAACATGAAACCCAGCATGAAATCCAACATGAAACCCGACATGAAACCCGGCATGAAATCCAACATGAAACTCGACATAAAACCCAACATGAAACCCAACATGAAACCCAACATGAAACCCGACATGAAACCCGACATGAAACCCGACATGAAACCCGGCATGAAACCCAACATGAAACCCGACATGAAACCCGGCATGAAACCCAACATGAAACCCGACATGAAACCCGACATGAAACTCGACATGAAACCCAGCATGAAACCCGACATGAAACCCGACATTAAATCCGATATTGCACCTGACATAAAACCCAACATGAAACCCAACATGAAACCCGGCATTAAGTCCGATATTTTACCCAACATGAAACCCGACATGAAACCCGAAATGAACCTACATGAAACCCGACATTAAATCCAATATTGCACCCGACATGAAACCCGACATGAAACTCAACATAAAACCCAACATGAAACCTAGCATGAAACTCGACATAAAACCCAACATGAAACCCAGCATGAAACCCGACATGAAACCCAACATGAAGCCCAACATGAAACCCGACATGAAACCCGACATGAAACCCGACATGAAACCCAACATTAAACCCGACATAGCACACGACATAAGACCCGATATAGTACACGATATAGCACACACCATAAAACCCGACATAGGAGCAAACGACTGAAGACCCGAGAAAGCATTTGACATGAAACCCGACATAAAACCCGACATAGTAGCACACGACATAACACCCGAGATAACACCCAACATGCGAACATACATAGCAGACGACATAACACCCGAGATACCACATGACATGAAACTACGTAATAACCGACATTCAACCCAGCAATAAAGCCGACCTATCACCCAACATAACACCATATGTAACCCGACAATAAATCTGATAGTGCACCTGACATAACAGAAGACGTAAGTCTCGAGTTAATTTCTGACATGAAACCACATAACAGCCGACGTAACCCGACAGATCACCCAACATAACGCCTGACATATCACCGGGTATAGCACCGGATTTAACACATGATATAACACTGGATATATTACACATTATATCACCCGATATATCACCCGATATATCACCCGATATAGCACCCGATATAAAACCCGACATATCACCCGATATAATACCCGATATAAGCCCCGATATAAAACCCCGAAATATAGCCCGATATAACACCCGATATAAGCCCCGATATAACACCCGATATATCAACTGACATAAACCCTGATATAACACCCGATATAACATCTGATATATCACCCGATATAACACCCGATATAAACTGACATAAACCCTGATATAACACCCGATATAACATCTGATATATCACCCGATATAACACCCGATATAAACCCATATTATACGATATATCACCCGATATATCACCCGATATAACACCCGATATAAATCCCGATATAACACCCGATATAAACTTCGATATATCACCCGATATATCACACGATATATCACCCGAAATAACACCCTATATAACACCGGATTTTACACACGATGTAACACCTGACGTAACACCTGATATATCACCCGATATATCACCCAAGATATCACCCGATGTATCACCCGATATATCACCCAATATAACACCCGATATAACACTGGATTTAACACTCGATATAACACCCGACGTAGCGCCCGATATATCACCCGATATAAACCGGATATATCATCCGATATAAACTCGATATATCACCCGAGGTAACCGACATAACCCGACATTGTATCCGACGTAGCACCGGACGTAACACAATCGTAAGATCCGAGATAGCACCCGACATAAAACAGCACAGATCACCCGACATTAAGCCTGCCTTATCATCCGGCATAACAGCCACATAACGCGTTATTTGCGTTTCATTTCCGCACCTGAATGGGAGGCTCTGACAACTATGGAGACTGTAATGTAACTTGATTTTTGAAAAGTTAATGAAATGCGTTTGCAATTTCAATAAATATAAGTTTTTGTGTTTTGATTAGGAATCCGTGTAATCGTCAGGCTGATTAGGCCGAGTTGACTTGCTGAGGTTTGTCACATGTGACAGCGCCATGGTAACCCAGCGGTCACAAGACGTTGCTCCATTCTTGGATTAACGTTGATCCACCGTCTACGACGTTGGACCAACGTTAAGCCAACATTTATTCAACAAACCCTTTAACCCTTCCAAGCCTGAATTTACCATTGTCATCTTTATCCACTACAAGCCGCGAATTGCTATCGCAATTCTCGACTTGTAGTGGATGAAGATGACTTGAAGCGGGAGACAATTTAATGAATAAATATACTGTTATTTTCAAAACAGTTACATGAAAATTTTCGTTCTAAAACCACTAGGTTTTAGGAAATCGAGTCATTCTTCAGAGATGCGAAATGATGCTTTAATGCATAGGGAGGATTTAAAGGGTTGATCACGAACTTATCAAATCATAATTTTTACTCTGTTGAAGTTTTGCTTCCCTGACGTGACACACGACCTCGAGATAGTGAAAAGTATTTAGATTTAATAAATGTTCTTTTCAGTATTATGTGGCAATATAATCATATAATAAAGCAGTTATTCTATGGCATTTCATTTTACGCACGTCTCGTAAAGAGATGATAACCTTATATAAGAAGTACCCCTGTACCCGCTAAATTATCTGCTTGGCGATGCACAGCTCCACAAGCCCCATTCTTTCGCCAAAGTAGTTTGAAAAAGGCCCCTTAATTGGCCCAAATATACCAAAACCCTCTGCGACCCCTTCTTCAGATCCTTGATCCGCCCCTGCAGTGCCATCCTTTTACATATGTAATCAGTGTGTGAATTCATAAACATTATCACTACAATTATTCCCTTTGACAGAAAATGTATATTTCTTTAGCCACAACCACCAATATACTAGTAGTAACACCCATCCAGCAAGCAAAGCTTGGTTGATTTTAGTTGAGTCTTAAGGGTTGTACTACTGTCTGAGACGTTGGATCAGCATTGAATCAACATTCGTTGTCAAGTGTGTGTTGAGTAGGTGTGAAGCAGGCATATACTGGGCAGTGGCCAGTGGTGTTAATGTCGCTTTTCTGCCCATTATGGAGGGTGGGAGGGAGTGTTACATGTGTTTAAGTGTATTACATTCT
This sequence comes from Flabesymbios commensalis, assembly GCA_964017125.1. NCBI lineage: Eukaryota > Metazoa > Annelida > Polychaeta > Terebellida > Flabelligeridae > Flabesymbios > Flabesymbios commensalis. The sequence continues at coordinate 9,223,285 of OZ024918.1, read as the reverse complement.
GATTGGTCCCAGACACGCCAGCTTCACGCTTCCCAGCAGACACAAGACTTTAATCAATGTTGCTATAACGTTGGCTCAGCGGCTTAGACGGTCGACCAGCGTTAAACCAACATTGATTCAATGTCTTGTGTCTGCTTGGTTCTAGCAGCACTGTAATATGCTGTTACGTTTCCACTAAGGGCCATTTTATGGGAGAAAATTTGAAAATTATATTGAATTTTTTTCTTGTATAGTATAAAGAATAAATATATATTTTTTTGCCATTCCATTCGATTGAAAAGTGGAGAGACTTATTCAATAATAACTAAAGCGTAGTTTTCTTCTGTGCAAAGCCAAAATGCAGTAACTGCAGTTTCTACCTTTGGCTTTGTTTTTCAGAATGTTTTACTACAGGCGGGCAGACGATTAACATGTTTAATTCACGAAAATAGTTATTCCCGTCTTATTTGCCACAGCAGCAAACAATATATTATGACGAGAGATGAAGACCAATGAGACAAATATGTCAGAAAATACTTTTACGTTGTCGTTAGTAGACATGTGTCAGGACGACAGGTATAAATAATAATAGTGTACTTTTTAACGTGTTTTCAATTAGAATAAAACACAAATCGATACATTGACAAGATGAGGGTATAAACCCAACATTGCATCAACATAATAGTTTCACCACCCCAAATACCGCTTCTATTGAAATACATGTGAACTGCCTAAATTCCATGGGCCTATTTTACCTTTTTTCGACATTCACCGCATCTAGTGTCGCATGTCATGACAAAACCTGATATGTCCTTTTTTAAAACCGGTCCGATATATGTTTACAAGACAGACGTCCTTATTTTGGCAAAGAATGTCTTCAATTTATACGACGATAGTTTTCAAAGGTATACACCATAGAGGAAACCCATCAAATATGCTACTTCGATCATAGTATTTTTCTGTCATTAGATGTCACCACCGACCCAAGACAGAAACTCGATCACCAGCTCTCCATAAAATGAATGAATGAATGAATGAATTAATTAATTAATTAATTAATTAATTAATTAATTAATTAATTAATTAATTAATTAATTAATTAATTAATTAATTAATTAATTAATTAATTAATTAATTAATTAATTAATTAATTAATTAATTAATTAATTAATTAACAGATAAATAAATAAATGAATGAATGAATGAATGAATGAATGAAAGAAAGAATGAATGAATGAATGAATAAATAAATGAATGAATGAATGAATGAATGAATGAATGAATGAATGAATGAATGAATGAATGAATAAATGAATGAATGGATGAATGAATGAATGAATGAATGAATGAATGAATGAATAAATAAATGAATGAATGAATGAATGAATGAATAAATGAATGAATGAATGAATGAATGAATGAATGAATGAATGAATGAATGAATGAATGAATGAATGAATGAATGAATGAATGAATGAATACATTAACAGATAAATAAAAAAATGAATGAATGAATGAATGAGAGAATGGATGAATGAATAAATGAATGAATGAATGAATGAATGAATGAATAAATGAATGAATGAATGAATGAATGAATGAATGAATGAATGAATGAATGAATGAATTAATGAATGAATGAATGAATAAATGAATGAATGAATTAATGAATGAATGAATGAATGAATGAATGAATGAATGAATGAATGAATGAATGAATGAATGAATGAATAAATGAATAAATAAATGAATCAATCAATCAATCAATCAATCAATCAATCAATCAATCAATCAATCAATCAAACAATCAATCAATCAATCAATCAATCAATCAATCAATCAATCAATCAATCAATCAATCAATCAATCAATCAATCAATCAATCAATCAATCAATCAATCAATCAATCAATCAATCAATCAATCAATCAATCAATCAATGAGTAAATAAATGAATGAATAAATGAATGAATAAATGAAAAAATAAATGAATAAATGAATAAATAAATGAATGAATGAATGAATGAATGAATGAATGAATGAATGAATGAATGAATGAATAAATTAATGAATAAATAAATGAATAAATGAATGAATGAATGAATGAATAAATGAATGAATGAATGAATGAATGAATGAATGAATGAATGAATGAATGAATGAATGAATGAATGAACGAATGAATGAATGAATGAATGAATGAATGATTGAATGAATGAATGATTGAATGAATGAATGAATAAATGAATAAATTAATGAATGAATGAAAGAATGAATGAGTGAATGAATAAATGAATGAATGAATAAATGAATGAATGAATGAATGAATGAATGAATGAATGAATAAATGAATAAATGAATGAATGAATGAATGAATAAATGAATGAATGAATGAATGAATGAATGAATGAATGAATGAATGAATGAATGAATGAATGAATGAATGAATGAATGAATAAAATAATGGAATAAATAAATATGTGAATGAACGAATGAATAAACGAACGAACGAACGAACGAACGAACGAATGAATGAATAAATAAATGAATGAACGCATGATTGAATAAATGAATGAATGAATGAATACATGATGTCATGAATAAATGAATGCATGAATGAATGAATGAATGAATAGATGAATGCATTAATAAAATAATCAATGGGCCCTTAGGTCATTGTTGTGTACTGATATGCGGGCTAAATTGGGTCAGGTAAAACACTTGACATTGATGAGGTGCATCAGATGGCACTGTCATGCAGACACAGGGTATGAAATTGAAAGCTCCCGCAAAGTCCGGCGCACCAGAAGTCAGCAACAACTACACCATAGCCACCACCTGCGATCCAAGGAAATGAAATACGGAACATTTCATGATTCACACACGATGCTCGTTTATTAACCCTTTGAGCGCTGAGCACGGCTGGAAGCGTTGGTAATTATTTCCGTTTGCACATATAACAGTGTTTGTATTATTGATATTTTTGTATTTTATGCTAACAGACTGTAATGTATAATATGCTAATAAACTATTACTATTATTATTATAAGGCCATCAAATCACAGTTATCGGGAATGAAATGACTGTTTAAACATCAATATATAGAAATGTTTGCTCTCAAATTAAACAAATAAGAGTTATTTTCACCCACTTGAAGTTGTGGGTCGCGGTAGCGAGACACAACTTCAAGTGGGTGGAAATTTGAATAAGATAACTTAGCGCTTTAACCTTTCAAGCGCTAGGACCGTCTTTATATGTCAGAATCTAAAGTCTGCAGACGTCAGACTCTGACGTATAAAGACGGTCCCCGCGCTGGAAGGAGTAAAATATTTCTAATGGGCTTAATTTAGACCCATAGCATAATATAGGTACTCAATTGAAGCGAAAAGAACCGACAAAGACATTTCTGATGATTTTAAATTTAAAAACCCTTTGATCTCAATGGTTTATACAAAATGTATTAAGCGTTGTAGGGTTATTGGTTAATACCAATAAGATAATATCAGTTTGGACTCTTATAAATGTTATGTTGCCAGCTTCTCCGCAGTCTTTGTGATGATGTACCTGTCTAGCACCATACTAAGTTTACATGACTAGACCGCTTAATGCATCTAATACACGGCATGGTCGGCTGCCGCCTCAGTAATGACATTAAAATTTTACAGAGATGAGTGCATTACCTATGACCTCTAGACTGAAGAAATGACCTTTGACCTTAACAAGTGACCTCTCTGTACGCCAGGTATGACCTCTATGTATGCCGCATGACCTTGGTACAGTACACCTGGCATTACATTACGTGAAGCATCCGAGGAGAGTAAACATGGCTCTAAGAATCCACCCCAATAAACACCACATCTCGAACCAAGGTTGTTTGAAAGGTTCTGGAAACTGGTTTGATTTTGTTCGCGTTTGCACCGTTTTTTGCAAGGAAAATGTAGGAACATTTCCGTCTAATTTTCCATTTTTCGCGTGCTCTCGCCGCCTGTGTTTTCGCTTTCACAATCGCGTTAGACTGTTTTTTTGGGGGGGCTTTAAATAATAGACGAGTGTTGTATTCTCTCACATCGATACTAAACACCGGCCCAAAAACCACTGGCCAGCCCCGATGGCTCATTTGTATCGATTGGGTCTTGTAACCTGGAGGTTACCAGATTCGAATACCGGTCGGGCCGGATATTTGTCATCCAGTTGTGCATATGCAGTGCTCCAAACTGTGCAAAGGAATGGAATGTACTGTGCTCTGTATTGTACCATGCACTTTGAAGTCATTCGAAAAGAGGGTAGGTCATAGTCCCGGCTTCGGACTTCCTTCTGTCGAGTTATTGCCTCAATGTGCCGAAAGCTAGTAATGCAATATCCACTTTACTCCAAAATCCGCCTTCATTCACCGAAAGCCAACAAGCGTGACAGTCTTCGCTACGGGCCCCGTGACAGATTTAATTCAGGGCTTAGCGCATGTTTACGAGTGAACGAGCAATCTACGAGCAATAAAGACAAATCCTGTCATTTTAATTAGACGCTAATCATATTAATTAACCTTTGCGTCACCACAGGCGCCTCTCATCCTATTTATTCCACAATATCGGCAATGGTTATTAATTAACCCTCTTGGAGCTAGGCACTTGTCTTGATGAAGATCCTGTATGTCTATCATACTGGAAACTTATTAACCCTATGAATACCAGGGTGTTTATTCTTATGTATTTTGTTTTATTTTTATCCACATTAGATGTTAATTTCTGCCGCAATTAACATCTCAATATATATATAAAAATAAAATGAAATACATAAGAATAGGCACAAAATCATTCCCATTGCGCATTTTCAGAAAAATGGGATAATGCAGAAAGAACAGTATTTATGAGATTCAAACAGTCA
>OZ024918.1:9203426-9213426 GCA_964017125.1 Flabesymbios commensalis | reverse complement strand
CTTCTTCTTTTTCTTCTTATTCTTTTTCTACTACTTCTTATTTTTATATGCCTTCTTCTCTTTGTTCTTCTTCTTTTTCTTCTTTTTCATCATCTTCTTCTTCTCCTTTTTAATTTTTCCATTTCTTCTTCTCATTTTTCTTCTTGTTCTTACCGTTTTTATTCTTCTTCTTCTTCCTCCTCCTCCTCTTTTTCCTCTTCTTCCTTTTCTTCATGATTTTCTTAATATTCTGAGTGAGAGTATCAGCAAAGCATTACGTTGACAAAAACACAAACGATATCGTCTTAATTTGGCTGGCACGCCAAGAAATATGACGCCTCTATGTCATCGATGATGAGCTGACAGCAGGCAGTCATTGGTCCACTGATACCACGTGACTTATGGGATAACGCCAAGCTCGTCGTTGATAATAACTCACCCTTTTTTCTGCAGAAAATCTGAGCGAAGCTTCTCACGAAAATAACCAATTAACCATTACGCTGTAGAAATAGAATGTTTAACCCTTAGCGCGCTGAAATGTGTTGTACAAACCAAGACACCAAAAGGTTTATTTCAATTGGAAATCATCTACAAGTCTTATTAAGCAATTTCCGCTTCATTTGAATACCTATGCGGCCATTATAAATATTTTCAGTACGGTGATCGACTTTAGAGCGCAAAATTGCTATCGATCACATTGACAACGTAATGAAAGGATAAATGGATTAAATGATAAATAGATTACTTAGATTACTTGGTTATTTTCGCATCATGTGTGTATTCATTTTACTCGTCTACGATCATTGGAGAAATTGCGACTCTTTCAGTGTGAACACCGACTTTTTAAGTAAAGTGGAGAATTACATATACACACGGTAAGCTTGTGCAGCCCACCCTGAAGAATACAATCCTAAATTTAACGTTTTGGAAAATTCAAATAATGTTAGGTGTAAATTACAAAACACATCAATGTGAAAATGTAGGCTGTTATGACAGTTGAAATATGAACAGTACGGAAAGAGTAGGGTTATATTTGTTGACCTCGGGTTTCTCTGCGTGGCAATAAAGCGTGAGACAATATAGAAATATAGTCTCTGATTTTCCTTTATTTGACGGGATCAGATGATCGCCTAAAGGCTCACACTGTATCCCATGCACGGCTGCTTGCTTTGGACAACATCTCTACAGCGTATATGTGTGTCTGAGGACAACCATAATAAGTACCAAATCCTGAACATATGCACAATATTAAGCATTGGTTTTCACCACAATAAATCACCAATAGGTATGTATTTTACTTTTTCGCGTCCTCAGTCTATGATATTCGTAGTGGGGTATGCAAACTGAAAAATATATTCTGTGAACTTGGAGGATGCATGTCCACGAAAAGCGTTCACCTAAAGACTCTTTTATTGCATGAACGGGTGTTTGATTTCCATACTGCCGTGCAAAGCAAAAAAGGCAGTAGGTGCTTACTTTGCAAGTAAGCAGCTACTGCCTATTGGTTTTGCAGAGCAGCACAGCACATGTTAGGATCTGGGCCAGTTATTCACAGTGAGGCCTGGAGACTGAGATACCATCTGATAAATCCCCCGTTTATCGCCCATTTCACGCTTCGCTCTGTTAAGAGGTTTCTTTGATTCAGTTTTTTTTCTGTAAGTTCTTCAGTTAGTCGCCTGATTGGTTGGAAGCGCAGACCTGTCGTTTCAAATCTGGGGGCTCTCAGAGCCGCCATCTGCCGGCAAACTCACATATTACCAATCAAATCAAATGAAATCTCGCGCAGTCAAATTGGGGTTTATTTGTAGTGAATCTGTCCCATGATTAACGGGGTAACGAGAGTGTGAGTGGCTCATAACGGCCGCCATCTTACACCCCGCAGAGTGACGAGGGGGAACCACGGGACCGGTACAGAGCCAGAGTGAAGCGGGGAAACCATGGGCCCGGCACAGGGCCGGGAAAGCCCACCCAGGACAACCAATAACACACTGATCTGCAAGTTCAGCACGTGTCGGCAAAATGCGCTTATGTCTGCCAAACCTCAGACGGAGAGCATATTTCATCAGCGGGACTGGTGTGGAGAAAGGCCCGCTGAAATGCCTGATCGATCTCCAGACCCACTCCCCCCTCAGCCAGCCAACGGAGCGCCTGCTAAAAACCTACCGGGCAATTCCTCATTGCTAACCAGCCGCAAGGCCAAATGTTAGCAGAATGGCGGGCCGGCGGTATAACCGCCGTCCCGCCATTCTGCCAACATTTGGACAGCTTTTGTGCCAGCAGTCCAGGATGACGGATAAAAAACGGCGCGTGGGCTTGTGAATGAATATTAGGGGTTTGTCGATATCCAAAGGAGATGGGTTTGTTTATTTGGGTTTCGGTAATGGGGTCTGGATTGTGGGGTTTAGGGTATTAGGGTTTAAATGTTGGGATTTAGAACAGAAGAGTTGTCACATGTAGGTTAATATATTGATATATGGATGATGTTTGAATATTTAATCTTTAGTTTTTTTTCTGGGGCGTCGCGTGGATGAAAGGAACTTACTTTTTCCACGTGTCTGGTGCGTAACAGAAAAATAAGTTGTTGATTTTATATTTTGAAATATTATCAGATTAAATTATTTAAACAATGAAAGTTTAAATTCTTTATTTATCTATCAATCATGATGACCCACATAGTGCTATTCACGTCTATAGCCGTTTTCAGATTTTTTATTAAAAATAGCGTTAAATTTAAATTGGCTTATGTTCTGAGACAAATTCTAAAAATGTATTACTTAGTTGTTAGAGCACATGTTATTTTGAAAATATACACGGTAGATGATAATTTTTGTGATATATAGGCCTACACAATTGCGTGCCATCAGTTTACCACACACTAAAACCAGATATAAAGTAGCTAAAAGATGTCCTACACAATGTAGCAAAAAAAACACTCTGGAAAGCATACACATCTTATTGAACCATTTAATAAGAACTCAAGTGGTTTGTATATAAACCATTTCACCCATTGCAGAGCTTTCACCAGCTGGATTTGGATATTCTGCTTTAAACATTGAGATATATTCAGAATGACAAAAAGTATTGATAAAAAGTTACTTTTAAAATGAGATCTTAACATGAAATTTATATAATGGTTTAACCCATTCATCGCGGGGACCGTCTTTATACGTCAGAATCAGACGACTGTAGACGTCAGACTCTGACGTATAAAGACGGTCCACGCAAGGAAATAAATACAATATTTATAACGGCCGTAGACACATAACATAGGTATTCAAATTAATCGGAAAGACCTACCTATGACATTCATGATGATTTCAAATTAAAGAAAAAAACAACTTTGGTCTCCATGGTTTATACACAAAAATATTTCAGCGTTGTAAGGGTTAATATTTCAATGATAGTGTCTCTGATTTCCCTGCTTTTATGTCCGGTGATGGGTTGATATTAGTGTCCATGGTCCGGACATCAGCAACGATTTCAGACTGAGAATTACGTTTTTAGAGCACGGACTACGCTGGGATATTGTATTTTGTGGACGATGTTCCGGATCTAGAGATATAAGTCCCTATAATCCACGTGCGCTCAGACTGACCAGATTTCCATCCCCTGCGCAGCCGGAAGTGTGAATGAGGTAATAGAGATAGCGGTGTGTGAGCAGACTACAATTAGGCCAACACACTTTAGTATTTGTTGCTGTCAGGCCAATCGTATGGCAGACTATTTATCTGAATAAATGTTGACGTCTGTAGAAAACCAAGCACAACTAGTACATATTGTGACATGCATAGTTGACTTTCGTCTTGTCAAGTGCATATTTGAAACCGAATCACTGAAAAAAATAAATTATCTTACTAAAATTGTTCATCAAATAATTTGATTTCGGATTACTAATAGTCTATTTTTCATAAATAAATATACTTTCATCGTTTGCTGGAAATTGCGTTAGCAATTCCAGCTTCAAATGTTGAAAAATTGTAACAATTAATTCAGCAGCACACTGGTTAAAGTCATAACCTTCGTTTTAAGTACAGAATATTTTCGTTATGATGGCTTATGCATTTTTATGAAATAAAATAATTTAACCCTTACACCGCTGAAATATTTGTTTGTATAAACTATGAAGATCAAAGTTTTTTTTTCAATAATAAATGTCTTAGTTAGCTCTTTCCGCTTCATTTTATTACCTACGTCATGAGTGTACGACCATTATAGTTTTTGAAGCCTTTCAGTTCAGGAACTGACTTTAGACGTCAGATTTATAGACGTCAGAAAATGACGTATAAAGTCGATCCCCGCCCTGATATGTTTAAGATGTGCCACGTGTCGCATTTATGCGACGGGAGAGCTTAGAGGGTTAACCCCAAAAGCACTCTACTACGTCGACTACAATAGTATTTCAGTATTTTCGTCAGCACTTGACATGTAACTAGCTTTTAAAAGTGATATGTCTTTACAAATATGACACTTATTTTTTCTGTTATTATATTTCTTAATTCTTTCAGTGTGGGGATCGAGTTTAGACGTCATAATCTGACGAGATAAGTCGTTCTGTGTTATTGTTTGGCCACGTCAGCAATGTTTTTATTGGACACGGTACATTTCATCGCGCCATATTTCAATTAAAAGAGTTTCTGTTTCGAGCTGAAATTTTTGCGCGATAAAGCGGCTGATCGCGTCGCGCTTTGCGCAAATGTCATCACTGGATGAAGTACATGTAGTATCGATTTTAGCGCGATTTACCCTTATCCTGATGAGTCAATTTATTTAATTTTTTAACCACTTGAGGTTGTGTCTCGCTACCGCGATCCACTACCTCAAGTGGTTGGAAATTACTCATATCTGCTTAATTTAAGACTAAATATTTACAAATCTTCACGTTTGAGCAGTCATTTCATTCCCTATAACTGTGATTTAATCGGCCGATAAAATGAGCTAAAACGATAATTGCCGTGATCAGCAGGCAAAGGGTTAAAAGTATGTAGCTGTTTTCACGCTTCTTATTTGTCTTTCAAACAAAATGAATGCAATTTGAAAGAGAAATGAGCAGTAAACTTGCTAGATTGGCATATTTTGTATTCAAATGCTACAAATTAATGTAAGTAACTCCCCCCTCCCCTTTTGAAGTTGTGGGTCGAGGCAGCGCGACACAACTTCAAGAGGGGGAAACATTTAAATTCTCTAACTTAACACTTTAACATGTTTAGATTGGTTCTTATTTTCATTCCCTTTCAAAAGTTAATTGCTGCCACAATTGACACTCTGCATCTTAACCTTTACCACGGTGAAATATTTTCGTATAAACCATGAAGACCAAGGTTTTTTTAAATTTGAAATCATCATAAATGACCTATAGTTAGCTCTTTCTGATTCATTTGAATACCTATGTTATTGGCCATTAGAAATATTTTAATTCTTACAGTGCGGGGATCGACTTTATACGTCTACAGACGTCAGATTCTGATGTATAAAGTCGTTCTCCGAACTGAAAGGGTTCTTTTCCTGGCCTGATGTTGAATGAATATAATCGAGCAGACTATAAACACAACAGTAATTGCTTACTTTTCAAGTAAGAAATTACCGCTGTTTGTCGTCGGCTACCTCTGCATAACACAGCTCGTGACTAACTTTTGTACATAGCGGCACTGCGAAAAAGCAAACAGCAGTAACTACTTACTTTTCAACTAAGCAGTTACTGCTGTTTTGTGTTTACACGAGAGAACTGATGACTGATTTTTTTATATATTGGCCGCACCGCTAGAGGTGCTGATTGAATTCATGCGCAGATCGATACTGGGTTTATTGTACTCCTCAACATTGCCCACAATGTTTCCCGTGAAGTCTGAGAGGTCACGCTAATCGAGCCGGGGTCACATGAATAACTAATCAGGTCAAGGTCACAAGCATGTGTTGATTAAAAGGGGCATGCCTCCTGCATGGTCACCATGGCAACAACAAAAACTGTTGTCCTCTTATCCTAAATAGCAACAATAGTTCACAATACAAACAAGACTGAACGCTGTGTAAAATATATAATATATAAAACAGACCTAATTGCGCACATAACTATTTTACTTAACACTTACAGTGCCGAGACCGGCTTTACACGCCGAAACCTGACGTCTAAATACGTCAGATTCTAATGCATAAAGACGATCCCCACACTGAAATAACTAAAATATTTCTAATGGCCGTAGACCCATAACATAGGTGTTAAAATGAAGCAGAAAGAGCTGACTAAGTCATTTATGGTGATTTCAAATGAATAAAAATAACCCTTTTTTTTGGTTTCCATGGCTTATACACACATATTTCAGCGTTGTAAGAGTTAACCCTTTCAAGCCTGAATTTACCATAGTCATCTTCATCCACTATAAGCCGCAAATTGCTGCCGCAATTCTCGACTTATAGTGGGTGAAAATGACTTGAAGTGGGTGACAAATTAAAGAAAATTGCCATGTATTGGTAAACCATTCTAAAACCCTTACAGTTCTAGGATTAGGTCTGTATTCAGGGATATAAAACGATGATTTAATGCATCGTGTGGGCTTAAATGGTTAAATGGTTCTCAATCTCACCTGATAATTCCTGCATAGAGCATGGAATTCGTACCATTATCCGTTCTTTTGATTTCAGCTCAGTTCAGATCTGGCTACGACGTGGTCAGGGCTGAGCTGATATCTAAAGAACTGTTGTACAATATTATCCCTATGTCCGCTGATCACGACTAATGTCTGCTGAATTAATTTGTAAAAAAAACATCGCAACCAAATAGTTTTTTTTCTATTTGAAATCATCATAAATGTCTTCGTTCACTCTTTCTGATTCATTTGAATACCTGTGTTATGGGTCTACGGCCATTATAAATATTTTTACTTTTACAGCGCGGGTATCGACTTTAGTCGTCAGAATCTGACGTCTACACGTCAGATTCTGTCGACTAAACTCGATCCCCGAGCTGTAAAGGGTTAATCCGTTTTTTAGCGGATTAAATCACTGTTATTGGAAATAAAATACTGTTTAAACATCAATATTTGTAATTGTTTGGTCTCAAATTAAACAAATATGCATGATTTTCAACCACTTGAGGTTGTGGATCGCGGTAGCGAGACAAAACCTCAAGTGGTTGAAAATGTTAACAAATGAACTTAGTATGATACGGGTCAGAACTGTTGTACAATATTATGGACAACTCATCGCATATACAGAACAAACACAAAACATCTGTATTACATTTATGCAATGTTTGAACAACGTCGAAGATTCCGGGCCGACGTTGTATAAATGTTATACAAATGTTTCATGTGTGCTGGGCAGTGGGCAAAGGATAAAAGCCTCATGTAGTCTCAATGCACAGCCCTAGCAACAACGTCGTATCTGCCACTCATTTGAGAGATACAACAGTCTGGCTGTGAGGATGAAAATAAAAAAATAAGTAGGCAATCTGTGCTGTGAAATCACAATTAATAATAGCAACAAGGGACAAGAATGCTGACAATAGACAGAAAACGTTCCAGTCTGTCAAATACAATATTCAATGCGGCTTTATAATTTTCAACCGCTTGAAGTTGTGTCTCGCTACCGAGGAAATGATATGAACATATGACAGTACCTGTTATATCAGAGAGAGCTGAACATTAACCTTTTAAGAGCTATAGAACCGTCTATGGTCGTATTTAATACGTTTTATCGGCCGATCAAATCACTATTATTCCCTCCGCGAGAAAGGTTATATTTTTGTTTGTCTGTCATTCTGTTTGCCGTACGTCAGCAGAATTACTTACAAAGTAATGAACGGATTTGCATTAAAAACTTTTACCAATGTGCGTCGGGCCAATTTAATCTAAAATGCGAAACACACCAACGCGAACGAGAGCGCAATATAGAACGCGACAATTATCAAAGACGCCGTATTCTCATTTCCAAAACACACCAACGCGGGGCCGATCGGTTTTGCATGTAATGGAAATCCAGGAATCTCACGTCGATTTTCACGTCTGTTCGCATTTTGTCGTCACCTGCTCGCTCGGCCGGCCCCGATGGCTCATTCGTATCGACTGGGGCTTGTAACCTGGAGGTACCAGGTTCGAATCCCGGACGGGTCGGATATTTGTCATCGTGGTTGTGCATATACAATGCTCCAAACTGTTCGAAAACATGGAGTGTACAGTGCTGTCTATAGTACTGTACGTGCACTATAAAGAACCCTTGAAGTAATTCGCAATAAGAGTAGGGCATAATCCTGGCTTCTTGCGCTCGCGTTGGCGTGAAAATATAATGTTTCGTTGATGTATTTTGTGCGCGCGTCAATCCCCAGCCGGTACAGGGTTCATCAGTTTGTCCATGAACCTCGTATCACCTGGTTCGGGTCCGCTTTTTCACGCCACATGTTATTGATCATGACCCTGCCTGGAGGTCTTACATGGCCTCTGACGACAACCTAATCCTACACGTGAACAGAACGAGCCCAAAGCGGCATTCTTTTATTGGCAAATATTCTCCGTCGCCGTAATCTCAACTTGTGACGGAAAAACTCCCCACAAGTGACATCCCAGCAAACGCCAGACATCCAACCAATGTTAGCTGAATGTTGCGCCAGCATCGGAGAAGTTTCCCAACATTGAGCCAATATTGCCTAGACGTCTTCTATTTTCTGACACGGTACGTGCTGCAATGTGGGTCATTATGTACCCTGTCACCAGGTGGGGCTTATATGGTACTATGTAAAGGCAAACAGCAGTAACTGCTTACTTGTCAAGTAAGCAGTTACTGCTGTTTGTCTTTATGAAGCAGTATTATATTCTCAGAGAGTATACATTTCTCAGTATTTCTCCAGCAAACATGGAACATTTACCCATTGTTGGAACAACGTTGGGCCAGCGTCGTAGACGGTGAACCAGTAGTACAACACTGAGTGAATATCTCATGTTTGCTGGGTATCTCTTTTTGGTTACAAAAAAAGGTTTCTTCTCCGCCCACTCCTAAAGTCACACTTTATATGCTGGAGGGTGTAACATCGGATGCAAATGGCAAGTTCCTCATTTGAAACCAGTAAAGCGGTAAAACCAGTAATGCGCTAAAACAGTTTCGTGTAACCATGGAGACCAAAGTTGTTTTCAATTTAAAAACCATCATAAATGTCTGAATATTTAAATGTTATGGGTGTACGGCCATTATAAATATTTTACTCTTTCAGTGCGGAGAGTGACTTTCGACGTCATAATCTGACGCTGAACGTCTAAAGTCGATCCCCGCACTGAAAAGGTTAACAGTTGGTAGACATAAACCTAGTTCTATATTTGGAAATGCTGTTTATAAATAGAGATCCTGTTTACGCAGCTCTATATTCAGAAGTCACGCCTACAGCCGCTGTTACCATTTTTGTCTATCTATCAATCAAGCCAATTTAAAGAAGAAATAAGCATTGAATCTTGCTATGTTGGCAAATGTTTAGTTTAAAATTGTACTGATGTGAGTATTTTTTATGCATTTGGAGTTGTGGGTCGCGGAAGCGAGACACGACTTCGAGGGAATAACATAATTCTATAATTTAGCGTTTTAGTGAATCTGTTGGTTATTGACATCAGACTCTGACGTTTACCATGTTTAAAGTCGTTCCCCGGGCTAAAAGGGTAAGATCTACCCATAACATACGTATTCATATTACGTAGCAGAAAGAGCTCACCTAGCCATGTATGATGATTTCAAAAAACCCTTTGTTCTCTTGATGTATAGAAAAATATGTGAACGCTTTAAATTTTAAACTTACACGTGAGAGAGTGAGTCGATATTTGATTGTGTGTTATATTCTATCACTAAAGTCCTAATTTGTAGCGCCAGGATAGCACAACCGATATTTTCTGTGTAATTGTATCTGTGACTTCCCACGTAAATCTTTAAGTATAAATATAGTCAGAGTTCGTGTATGATTTAAACTCATTACGCCAATATTGGATTAGCATTCTAAAACATGCAATATGTGGCGGATCCACGTGTTTTTTCAGGTCTTGAAAAAGTGACG
>OZ024918.1:9175926-9198426 GCA_964017125.1 Flabesymbios commensalis | reverse complement strand
CATGCACATATATTCAATATGCCTACGGCACCTAGCATAATAACAGTTTCATGCTGGACCAGCGTTTGCTAAGCCGGCCCAGCATTGAACTGATATTGGCCGAATGTTTCGAGTGTATTAGTCATAAATAGATTCCCCCATCCTCCAGTCATTTTCTCGACATGATTGTTGTGACTTTAGCGGTTTTTGTAAAGTGTGTAATATTGAATATGATTATACAAATGTTCTTGTTTTATTATTGACACTTTCAGCGCGGGGACCGTCTTTAGACGTCAGAATCTGACGTATGTAGACGTCAGAATCTGATGTCCGAAGACGGTTCCCGCACTGAAATAATTAAAACATTTATAATGACCGTAGACCCATAACATAGGTATTCAAAAGAAGCAAAAAGAGCTAAAGAAGATTTCAAATTGGATAAGTCAATGTGGGTTGATTTTATGTGCTTGGTCTCCTCACGGAGAATGCGCACATATCTTGACCACCATCCTATACTTACCGGTGGCTGTCGGGCTGGAGAGGGAAATGAAAAAAATGTGGCTTATGCCACCTTTGTGCACATACGGGCTAAGCTGGGACAGGAGAACGTCTTGCGGATGGAGAGATGAATGAGATGACACTGCCCTCCAGACACAGGATGCAAAATTCGAGCACTCGTGGTCTGAGGCCGAGCACGCTACCTCTCAGTCACGGATGCTTTCCACAATATTGAATTTTTACGAATGAGCAGAGAAGAAACATTTTGTTTGTTTGAAACTTGAATGCCGGAGCAGAGTTCGAACCCGCGACCTCCGTCTTTCCATGCATGCAGCTTTAACCACTGCACCAGGGCCTCCGCTCGGGCTGGAGCGGGTGTACCAAACAAAAACACGACCTTGACTCAATGTTGTTTTATTGTTGGGCAACAATGAGCCAGCATTGATTGAATATCTTGCTGTGCTGGTCGCTGGCGGGCTGGGGCGGGAGAGCTGGTGTGTGACGCGATGTCACGTGACATACCGCGATTCTATTATTCCCCAGTCAAAGGTAAATAGGTAAAACTGGGAAATGAATGCAGGCATTTGGCTCAGAGAAATGGCTGCTCGGGAGGGAAGGCACGCTTTTAGGTCGTTCAGGAAGGAAGATTATGAAGGAACAGCAGGAATTGTGAGATTGCCAAGTGAAAACCAAGTGCTCTTTACCTCATCGCTTAGAAATCACGATATACTAGCGACGTGTCAAAACAGTTACTGGCATTTATATTGCGCTTATATTGCCGTGCATAGCCAAAAGGCAGTATCTACTAACTTTACAATAAGCAGATACTGCCTTTTGGCCTTGCAGAACAGTATACTCAAATGATTCATAGGCTCATGCTTATTGCTGTTGGAAACGATTATACAATATGAGAGTTGTTTGTAGCCTTCTTCAAGCAAGTATGTTTTAAGATGGTTCTTGAATAAAGAGAAAGTAGTACCGTGTGTAATATCGACAGGCAAACAGTTTCAAAGTCTTGTATATGTGCAGCAGTGAAATTAAGGACACGACCACAGGTTGCCGTTCTAGAACTTCACTTCTTGAGCCAAAATACATTGCTCGCGGACCGTACAACATACGTCAATCATGTAACGTGTTTTCTGGATGCAGCCACGTTGCTTTCGGCACACTGTGGCAATATCGCGCCTGAAGAAGACCGAAGTCGGGACTATGCCCTACTCTTATGAAACTCTCATCAAATGACGTCAAGGGTTCTTCATAGGACACAGTACCATATACGGCATAAGCCTACTTCACAATCCAGGCCTTTTAGCAGTTTTGAGCACGGCAGATGTATCTCGAAGATAAATATCCGACCCCGCTGGGATTTGAGCCCAGTTCCTCTGAGTTTCGATGAGAATTACCGTAACATCGGTATTTTACAAAACTAGGCTAACGTCTCAAACACCCGGTAATTGGCTGAGATGAGTAACAAATTTTAACTCTTTAAGTGCTCCATTACTACTTAACATTTTCCTTTCATTTGAAGTTGGCATTGCTCACGCAATTGCCAACTTCAAATGAAAGGAAAATACCTACTCACTTAAAAATTAAACCTGCTAAATTTCACAATGGGGGCTTTACTCAAGATTTATACATGCATATTTGTTCAATTTCTGTCAAATTTTAGTTGTGGGAAAACAGTATGAATGCGCTTAAAAGCGTCGCCCGCACTCAAAGGGTTAATAATAATTGTTTGACACTTAAATCTTACAACACTTTCTTAATTAGTTGTGTGCAAACCATGGAGCCAAAGGTTTTTTTAATTTGAAATAATCATCGCCATAATCCAATTTGTGATATGTGAAAGAAGGTAGCAAGACAAGGGTTGCGGGGCGTTTCAGGCAAGTTGACATGACAACCACTGTTACTATGGAGTGAAACAGGAGGGATGACGTCATTTTCACCACCAGGCATCAAGCGTTGTAGCTTGACACCACGCTAGAGATAATGATATCTAATTTAATCTCAAGAACTCTGGGAGAGCTCATTACTTAATTTGTTTTCGTCACTCGATGATAATCAATCTGTCTGAGTAAACAGGTTATGTAGCGACAGGGATAAAATTAAGATTTCAATATTTAACCCTTTTAGCGCGGGGACCGTCTTCAGACCGTCTTCTGACGTATAAAGACGGTCTCCGCACTGAAAGAATTAAAATATTTATAATGGCCGTAGACCCATAACATATAGGTGTTCGAATGAAGCAGAAAGAGCTAACTCAGACATTTATGATGTTTTCAAATTGAAAAAAACTTTTGATGACATAGGTATTCAAATGAAGCGGAATGAGCTGATTATGATGTTTATGATGATTTAAAATTGACGAGAACCTATTAGTCTCCATGATTTATACCAAAATATTTCAGCGTTATAAGGGTTAAAGGGCTAATTCCTTGACGTTTTCAACGTTTTATTTGTCTCGAGAACATTTTGAAGGAGAGATAGACATTAACCCTTGAAGCGCTAAATTATTTTTGAATGACCCATGAAAATCAAAGGGTTCATTTAATTTGAGATCATTATAATTATCTTAATTATTTAATTAAAGGTTTTTTTTCAATTTGAAATCATCACAATTGTCTTAGTAATCTCTTTCTGATTCATTTGAATACCTATGTAATAGGTCTAATGCCATTACAAATATTTTGATTTTACAGTGCGGGGATCGACTTAAGACGTCAGAATTTGACGTCTTTAGACGTCAGATTCTGACGTCTAAAATCGATCCCAGCGCTGTAAGGGTTAATTTGCTAGATTTTGTTTAATTTGATTTGACTTATTCAGCAAATCATACATGGAACATAGCATACATGATCATTATATATATTTTTTTTTAAATAAAAAAATCTGGAGCTACCATGCCCGGTCACCAGAAATTTAACACACTTGAACGTTTTCTGGTGAGGTGTACTTATTTCCCAAGCGGTCCCTATCGTACACTATGGTCCGAGTTTGACTTAACTACATGGTCAGAGATGGAGAGCATTGTTGCGTCCCAATTTGTAATAACGTTCCAATTTGTAATAAATTATTACAAATTGGAACGCATATGTAATGCAATTGCGTCCCAATTTGTAATAAATTATTACAAATTGGAACGCAAATGCATTGCAAATGCGTGCCAATTTGTAATAATTTATTTCAAATTGGGACGCAGTTGCAGTGCAAATGCATGCAATTGCATTACATATGCGTTCCAATTTGTAATAATTTATTACAAATTAAAACGTTGTTACAAATTGGGACGCAATAGATAATATATAGCAAAAGTTGTGTTTTAGTATGTAGGTAGACAGTGTACGCTGGGATCAACAATTGTATTAAAAATGTGAGGGTAACCCTATTCAAATGATAAATTCACATATGAAATATATTAAATCCCACGTTTTGGCATTGTCCCAATGAGATGTAAATATGTCATTTTAAAAAAATGATCGAACATTGATCAAACAATAACGAATTAATTCATTGCGCAATCGATCGTCCAGGATGGAGACATTTAAGCACGAGAGAGTACCGAAATAAACTCTGACGTACATGTATAAAGGCTTAGCTTAGGCCTAGTACTAAAAATCCAATAGAGTGGCGATTTTTTTTCTATTCAGATTGTACACATCGAAGTAATTTTTCACCCCCTTAAAATTGTGGCTCGTTGTAGCCAATCACAACTTTAAGTGGCTGGAAAAAATAAGTTCGAGCATAGCGCTTGAAGGGTTAAGATATATTGGATGAAGCATTTATGCGTGACTAGGAGGCAAAGGGTTAACTGAATGATTTGGTAGATCATATCAAATAAGCATGACTGGCAACTTCTAAAAAATAATAAAATAGTGCCATAATAAGTTGTATTAGTTGAATAAATCATAGTTATCGGGATTAAATTATTGTTTCAACATCAAGATTTGCACATTTTTGGTCTCATGTTAAACAAGTAAATATGAGTAATTTTCAGCAAAAAGGGAAAAGAGTGAATCCTTATCATAGATTAGCCATAATCTATGTGTTATTCTATGTTCTTATCCTGCTTATTTATTTATTTAAATTTTCACTCACTTAAATGTTGTGTCTCGCTGCCGCGACCCACAACATTTAAGTGGGTGAAAATTACTCACATTTTTATAATTTCATTTCTACAAATTGGCAAATATTGATGTTTAAACACTCCTGTCATTCCCAATAAAAAGGGCCAATAAAACGGATTAAAACGACTATATGCGGCTCCTAAACGGATTAAAAACAGCTAATATGGTGATTAGCAGTCAAAGGGTTGATAATTAGCCAATGTTCTTTCAAGATTCAGTTTGCATTTGAGTTTTCATCGACTTTCTTTCATTTTTTATTTATTTTAAAATTAATTTGTCTGTATTGCGCTTTGAATCGCTGAAAAACATTAAACAATTTATCCAATAATATGAGTAATCCTAGGTCTCCTGGATGACCTTATCTGAGGTACTTTACATTTAAAGTCCACAATGAAAAGTTTAATCAGGAAAATGTCAAGGTAATTGAGTTTTTCTTCTTTATTTCCAGCCAAATGATTATTCTCGCCCAGAATGAGATTCACATGCAGTGATGAAGGTTTATCTTGTAAACAACTTCCTAGCAAACATTGTTGACGGTCAAATACACAACTGTTGATCTCACGTTTACAGCTGGTCAGTTCCCCTACGTTTACAGCTGGTCATTCTGTGGTTCTCACGTTTACAGCTGGTCTGTCTCTGGTTGTCACGTTTACAGCTGGTCAGTCTGTGGTCCTCACGTTTACAGCTGGTCAGTCTGTGCCCCTCACGTTCACAGCTGGTCAGTCTGTGGTCCTCACGTTTACAGCTGGTCAGTCTGTGGTCCTCACGTTTACAGCTGGTCAGTCTGTGAACCTCACGTTTACAGCTGGTCAGTCTGTGGTCCTCACGTTTACAGCTGGTCAGTCTGCGCCCCTCACGTTCACAGCTGGTCAGTCTGCGCCCCTCACGTTTACAGCTGGTCAGTCTGTGGTCCTCACGTTTACAGCTGGTCAGTCTGTGGACCTCACGTTTACAGCTGGTCAGTCTGTGGTCCTCACGTTTACAGCTGGTCAGTCTGCGCCCCTCACGTTCACAGCTGGTCAGTCTGTGGTCCTCACGTTTAAAGCCGGTAAGTCTGCGCCCCTCACGTTCACAGCTTTCAGTATGTGGTCCTCACGTTTACAGCTGGTCAGTCTGTGGTCCTCACGTTTACAGCTGGTCAGTCTGTGGTCCTCACGTTTACTGCTGGTCAGTCTGTGGACCTCACGTTTACAGCTGGTCAGTCTGTGGTCCTCACGTTTACAGCTGGTCAGTCTGTGGTCCTCACGTTTACAGCTGGTCAGTCTGTGGACCTCACGTTTACAGCTGGTCAGTCTGTGGTCCTCACGTTTACAGCTGGTCAGTCTGTGGTCCTCACGTTTACAGCTGGTCAGTCTGTGGTCCTCACGTTTACAGCTGGTCAGTCTGTGGTCCTCACGTTTACAGCTGGTCAGTCTGTGGACCTCACGTTTACAGCTGGTCAGTCTGTGGTCCTCACGTTTACAGCTGGTCAGTCTGCGCCCCTCACGTTCACAGCTGGTCAGTCTGCGCCCCTCACGTTTACAGCTGGTCAGTCTGTGGTCCTCACGTTTACAGCTGGTCAGTCTGTGGACCTCACGTTTACAGCTGGTCAGTCTGTGGTCCTCACGTTTACAGCTGGTCAGTCTGCGCCCCTCACGTTCACAGCTGGTCAGTCTGTGGTCCTCACGTTTAAAGCCGGTAAGTCTGCGCCCCTCACGTTCACAGCTTTCAGTATGTGGTCCTCACGTTTACAGCTGGTCAGTCTGTGGTCCTCACGTTTACAGCTGGTCAGTCTGTGGTCCTCACGTTTACTGCTGGTCAGTCTGTGGACCTCACGTTTACAGCTGGTCAGTCTGTGGTCCTCACGTTTACAGCTGGTCAGTCTGTGGTCCTCACGTTTACAGCTGGTCAGTCTGTGGACCTCACGTTTACAGCTGGTCAGTCTGTGGTCCTCACGTTTACAGCTGGTCAGTCTGTGGTCCTCACGTTTACAGCTGGTCAGTCTGTGGTCCTCACGTTTACAGCTGGTCAGTCTGTGGTCCTCACGTTTACAGCTGGTCAGTCTGTGGACCTCACGTTTACAGCTGGTCAGTCTGTGGTCCTCACGTTTACAGCTGGTCAGTCTGTGGTC
Source organism: Flabesymbios commensalis (assembly GCA_964017125.1). Taxonomy (NCBI): domain Eukaryota; kingdom Metazoa; phylum Annelida; class Polychaeta; order Terebellida; family Flabelligeridae; genus Flabesymbios; species Flabesymbios commensalis. Next base: position 9,191,715 of record OZ024918.1, on the reverse strand, counting down.
CTCACGTTTACAGCTGGTCAGTCTGTGGTCCTCACGTTTACAGCTGGTCAGTCTGTGGTCCTCACGTTGACAGCTGTCCGTCTGTTGTCCTCAGGTTTGCAGCTGGTCAGTATGTGGTCCTCACGTTTACAGCTGGTCAGTATGTGGTCCTCACGTTTACAGCTGGTCAGTCTGTGGTCCTCACGTTTACAGCTGGTCAGTCTGTGGTCCTCACGTTGACAGCTGTCCGTCTGTTGTCCTCAGGTTTGCAGCTGGTCAGTATGTGGTCCTCACGTTTACAGCTGGTCAGTATGTGGTCCTCACGTTTACAGCTGGTCAGTATGTGGTCCTCACGTTTGCAGCTGGTCAGTCTGTGGTCTTCACGTTTACAGCTGGTCTGTCTGTGGTCCTCATGTTTACAGCTGATCAGTATGTGGTCCTCACGTTTACAGCTGGTCAGTCTGCGGTCCTCACGTTTACAGCTGGTCAGTCTGTGGTCCTCACGTTTACAGCTGGTCAGTATGTGGTCCTCACGTTTACAGCTGGTCAGTATGTGGTCCTCACGTTTACAGCTGGTCAGTCTTCTCACGTTTACAGCTGTCTATCTGTGGTCCTCACGTTTACAGCTGGTCAGTATGTGGTCTTCACGTTTACTGCTGGTCAGTCTGTGGTCCTCACGTTTACAGCTGGTCAGTATGTGGTCCTCACGTTTACAGCTGGTCAGTATGTGGTCCTCACGTTTACAGCTGGTCAGTCTGTGGTCCTCACGTTTACAGCTGGTCAGTCTGTGGTCCTCACGTTTACAGCTGGTCAGTCTGTGGTCCTCACGTTTACAGCTGGTCAGTCTGTGGTCCTCACGTTTACAGCTGGTCAGTCTGTGGTCCTCACGTTTAGAGCTGGTCAGTCTGTGGTCCTCACGTTTACAGCTGGTCAGTCTGTGGTCCTCACGTTTACAGCTGGTCAGTCTGTGGTCCTCATGTTTACAGCTGGTCAGCCTGCGTCCCTCACGTTCACAGCTGGTCTCTGTCTGTGGTCCTCACGTTTACAGCTGGTCAGTCTGTGGTCCTCACGCTCACAGCTGGTCAGTCTGTGGTCCTCACGTTTACAGCTGTCTGTCTGTGGTCCTCACGTTTACAGCTGGTCAGTCTGTGGACCTCACGTTTACAGCTGGTCAGTCTGCGTCCCTCACGCTCACAGCTGGTCAGTCTGCGGTCCTCACGTTTACAGCTGTCTGTCTGTGGTCCTCACGTGTACAGCTGGTCAGTCTGCTCCCCTCACGTTCACAGCTGGTCAGTCTGTGGTCCTCACGTTTAGAGCCGGTAAGTCTGCGCCCCTCACGTTCACAGCTTTCAGTATGTAGTCCTCACGTTCACAGCTGGTCAGTCTGCGTCCCTCACGTTTACAGCCGGTCAGTCTGCTCCCCTCACGTTCACAGCTGGTCAGTCTGTGGTCCTCACGTTTAAAGCCGGTAAGTCTGCGCCCCTCACGTTCACAGCTTTCAGTATGTGGTCCTCACGTTTACAGCTGGTCAGTCTGTGGTCCTCACGCTCACAGCTGGTCAGTCTGTGGTCTCCACGTTTACAGCTGTCTGTCTGTGGTCCTCACGTTTACAGCTTGTCAGTCTGTGGACCTCACGTTTACAGCTGGTCTTTCTGCGTCCCTCACGTTTACAGCTGGTCAGTCTGCGTCCCTCACGTTCCCAGCTGGTCAGTCTGCGTCCCTCACGTTCCCAGCTGGTCAGTATGTGGTCCTCACGTTTAAAGCCGGTAAGTCTGCGCCCCTCACGTTCACAGCTTTCAGTATGTGGTCCTCACGTTTACAGCTGGTCAGTCTGTGGTCCTCACGCTCACAGCTGGTCAGTCTGTGGTCCTCACGTTTACAGCTGTCTGTCTGTGGTCCTCACGTTTACAGCTGGTCAGTCTGTGGACCTCACGTTTACAGCTGGTCAGTCTGCGTCCCTCACGCTCACAGCTGGTCAGTCTGTGGTCCTCACGTTTACAGCTGTCTGTCTGTGGTCCTCACGTGTACAGCTGGTCAGTCTGCTCCCCTCACGTTCACAGCTGGTCAGTCTGTGGTCCTCACGTTTAAAGCCGGTAAGTCTGCGCCCCTCACGTTCACAGCTTTCAGTATGTGGTCCTCACGTTCACAGCTGGTCAGTCTGCGTCCCTCACGTTTACAGCCGGTCAGTCTGCTCCCCTCACGTTCACAGCTGGTCAGTATGTGGTCCTCACGTTTAAAGCCGGTAAGTCTGCGCCCCTCACGTTCACAGCTTTCAGTATGTGGTCCTCACGTTTACAGCTGGTCAGTCTGTGGTCCTCACGCTCACAGCTGGTCAGTCTGTGGTCCTCACGTTTACAGCTGTCTGTCTGTGGTCCTCACGTTTACAGCTGGTCAGTCTGTGGACCTCACGTTTACAGCTGGTCTTTCTGCGTCCCTCACGTTTACAGCTGGTCAGTCTGCGTCCCTCACGTTCCCAGCTGGTCAGTCTGCGTCCCTCACGTTCCCAGCTGGTCAGTCTGTGGTCCTCACGTTTAAAGCCGGTAAGTCTGCGCCCCTCACGTTCACAGCTTTCAGTATGTGGTCCTCACGTTTACAGCTGGTCAGTCTGTGGTCCTCACGCTCACAGCTGGTCAGTCTGTGGTCCTCACGTTTACAGCTGTCTGTCTGTGGTCCTCACGTTTACAGCTGGTCAGTCTGTGGACCTCACGTTTACAGCTGGTCAGTCTGCGTCCCTCACGCTCACAGCTGGTCAGTCTGTGGTCCTCACGTTTACAGCTGTCTGTCTGTGGTCCTCACGTGTACAGCTGGTCAGTCTGCTCCCCTCACGTTCACAGCTGGTCAGTCTGTGGTCCTCACGTTTAAAGCCGGTAAGTCTGCGCCCCTCACGTTCACAGCTTTCAGTATGTGGTCCTCACGTTCACAGCTGGTCAGTCTGCGTCCCTCACGTTTACAGCCGGTCAGTCTGCTCCCCTCACGTTCACAGCTGGTCAGTCTGTGGTCCTCACGTTTAAAGCCGGTAAGTCTGCGCCCCTCACGTTCACAGCTTTCAGTATGTGGTCCTCACGTTTACAGCTGGTCAGTCTGTGGTCCTCACGCTCACAGCTGGTCAGTCTGTGGTCCTCACGTTTACAGCTGTCTGTCTGTGGTCCTCACGTTTACAGCTGGTCAGTCTGTGGACCTCACGTTTACAGCTCGTCTTTCTGCGTCCCTCACGTTTACAGCTGGTCAGTCTGCGTCCCTCACGTTCCCAGCTGGTCAGTCTGTGGTCCTCACGTTTACAGCTTTCAGTATGTGGTCCTCACGTTTACAGCTGGTCAGTCTGTGGTCCTCACGTTTACAGCTGGTCAGTCTGTGGTCCTCACGTTTACAGCTGTCAGTCTGCGCCCCTCACGTTTACAGCTGGTCAGTCTGTGGTCCTCACGTTTTCAGCTGGTCAGTCTGTGGTCCTCACGTTTACAGCTGGTCAGTCTGCGCCCCTCACGTTTACAGCTGGTCAGTCTGTGGTCCTCACGTTTTCAGCTGGTCAGTCTGTGGTCCTCACGTTTTCAGCTGGTCAGTCTGTGGTCCTCACGTTTACAGCTGGTCAGTCTGCGCCCCTCACGTTTACAGCCGGTCAGTCAGCGCCCCTCACGTTTACAGCTGGTCAGTCTGCGCCCCTCACGTTTACAGCCGGTCAGTCAGCGCCCCTCACGTTTACAGCTCTCCACTGGTCAGTGTTTATCTGGGTGTAAGCGGTCAGCTGGGGGGTCATTCAGAGGCTTGACCCCCAGTGTAATGTTCAGATGACTGTTGTGACGTGGGTGTGACCGTTAAGGGGCCCCTAAACTACCATAACAATCACTGGACGTCACAATAACTCCTTAACACTCTCCTCCTGGCCAGTACAGATAAAACCACGGAAGGATTCACAATCAGACCGATATGACAATACAGACCGCTCCACAAAGCCAAAAGGCAGTATCTGCGTACTTGTAAAGTACGCAGATACTGCCTTGCGGCTCTGCACGGCACCACTTGCTTGTCCGTTTACCCATTAAATCGTTGAGCACGACTTTAGTCGTTTTAATCCGTTTTATTCGTCCATTAAATTACTGGTGATCGGAACGAAATGTATTTTTATAAACTTCAAGATTTGCAAATGTTTGGTCTCAAATTAAAATAAAACAAATTTTCGCCCATTTGAAGTTGTAGTTCGCGATAGCGAGACACAATCATATAGTTTTACAAGCCGTTCTTCCCGGCATAGTCAGTATTGTGGGGAAATTCCGTGACCGAAAGGTAGCGTGCTCGGCCTCAGACCGCCAGGGCTCGAATTTCAAATCCTGTGTCTGGAGGACAGTGTCATCTCAATCCTCTCACCATCCTCAGGAGGTTCTCCTGGCCCAGTTTAGCCTATATGTGCACAAATGTGGCCTAAAGCCCGATTCATTTCATTTCATTTTCTTCCCGCCATACGACAGCTATGCTGAATATTTCGTGTTATACCATTTTACATCTAATGCTACACAGGGCTTGAAACAAATGAATGGGATTTTTTCACAAGTTGTTTTACAGTAGGGCCTAGATGGCTGCGGACTAGAAAGCAGTCCGTGCACAATTAAAAAAAAATCGGTTAAGAATTCTCCGCGCAATCAGCGGAAAAACATCTCAGCAAACACAACACATTAAAAATATGCTGGTTTAATGTTGGGCCACCATCTACGACGCTGGCTCAACATTAAGCCAACATTGTTTCAATGTGTTAACCCTTCACACTTCATATCTCAATATATCGGCGCTAAAAGATGGGGAAAGAGGGAGACCCTGTAGTTCAAGTTTTTTGAAAATTACTCATATTTGTTTAATTTCAGACAAACATCTGCACATCTTGATGTTTAACCCTTTCAAGTCTGAACTGACCATAATTATCTTCAAGCCGCGAATTGCTGTCGCAATTCTCGACTTGTGGTAGATGAAGATGACTTGATGTGGTTTAAAAATTAAAGAAAATGGTCACACATTGGTAAACCAGTTTCATAGAAATTTTGGTTCTTCAACCCTTAGTTGTTGGAGAATTAAGTATGTTTACAGGGATGTAAAATGATGCTTTAATGCATCGTGGGGGCTTAAAGGGTTAAAGAAGCATTCAATTCTCAATAACAGTGATTTTATCGGTCAATCAAATGGATTAAAAACGATTATAGTCGAGCACAGCGGTGAAAGGGTGACAATAATTAATTACCATTTAACGATTTTTAAATATAATATTTAATTAATTTGGTCAGCAATTCGCCCTTGGTGGGCGACAGACAGTTATTAACCCTTAGCACACTGATGTTGACGACAGTTGACTATAGTATTGTTTTCTCATGTTTTAATTGTCTTGCATAACCACGTTTTAAAAATTAAATATGTCTCAAATCTGTGATAATCACATACATTTCAACCTAGATTTTGCAAATTAAACTAATTTTTAGTCATTTGAAGTTGTGGATCGCGGTAGCGAGACACAACTTACTCACTTTACTTTCTATAATTATGCCAATAAAAATCACCTCTCACAATCTTAATCTAATTTAGTATCTCACAGACCAATTAAAACAAACCTGAACCAATTAAGACTGCCTTTTCGGGGAGGGGGGGGGGGGCTTGTTGATCTGGAAGCTGTAGAAAGCAGATAGATAGTAGTTAAGCGCACGTTGTGGGCCCACGGTGTGCACAACATGGTCAACGTCAGGGGTCTTGTCAAGCTAAAAAAAATTAGCTTGACCCACCCACCCACATGCGAGTTTTTCTCGGATTTTTTTTATTTTTTCTAACTTGACAAAACCCCTTACAGGAGTGTGGCCATCACGATATAAATATGACTAATCTGCTTTAACCCATGTACAGTGCAGGGATCGTCTCTATGCGTCAGAATCTGACAATTCTGACGCATAGAGTCGATCCCTGCAGTGATAAGATTAAAAAGATATAATGGCCGTAGACCCATACAATAAAGCGGAAAGAGCTGACTAAGACATTTATGATGATTTCAAATTGAAAATACCCCTTTGGTTTCGTTGGTTTACATATAATTATTTCAGCGCTTTAATTTGAGACCATTTCCTATTATTTCTGAATAAATATAGATGTCAGTCGTAACCCTTTAGCGCTGAGCACGACCGTAATCAATCTGTTTTATTATCAGAATATTGGGAATGAAATGTGTGTTCAAACATCTAGATTTGCAAATTTTTGGTTTCAAAATGACAATATGAGTATTTTTCACCCACTTGAAGTTGTGGGTCGCGGTAGGGAGACACAACTTCAAGTGGGCGAAATTTAAATTATATTAGTTTAATGTTTCCGTCATTGCATACGCTCTTAAAAAAATAAATGAACAATTAAAGTTGTAGTTCGCACTTGAAGGTTCTACTGCATTTTAACGCTAAGTTATCCGATACGGGCTGAGAATATTTGATATCTTTCATGCTATGCTATGCATCGTTCGTGCTGTACTAGCTTCAACCCATGCGCATGCTCGCTTACCAACTGTTTTAAGATACTGTGATAAATCACTAATAGGTTTTATTAATCATTTAGGTCTACCTACTGTACAAAGCCAAAAGGCTGTATCTGCTTGCATGTAAAGTAAGCAGCTACTGAAATTTTGCTTAGCAGATCAGTGTAGCTGTTTCTCGCATTTGTAATACCAAAGCATGACCCCAAATTAATGCTGGACCATCGGCTACGATGCCTGCCCAGCATTATTACAGCATTGGGTCAAAGTCTGGTTTTACTATGGATCGGTCCAGTGCGGAATTCAGCTGTAAACACTCACATCAATCCAATGGTGGGGCAATGTTAGGCCACCGTCTACGACGCTGCCCCAACATTACCCCGGCATTGGTGAATGTCTATTGTTTGCTTGGCGTGGTTAGTATTCTGGGGGAGATTTTCATTTCCCGCCAGTTGGCTTTGATTGGTGATCCATGGCGCACCAATCAGGCCGCGTCCCCAGCCATCCATCAATGGAGACGGAATCCCAGCATCGGGCAATCCGACCGTGCCATCCTGCATCACCACCTCTCCCCACCCTGATATAAAAGGTGCCCTGCTATGCAGCCACACCCCCCCCCCTAGAATAAATACTACCATACTACATACCCAGCAGACACACGACGTTGAATCAATGTTATTTTAACGTTGGTCCAGCGTCGTAGACGGTGGACCAACGTTAAAACAACATTGATTCGACGTCCTGTCTGCTGGGTAGCAACACCCTGAATCCAGATCGCCACTTTGGGCAAACACCACCCCCCACCCCCCACCCCTGATATAAAGACTGCCCTGCTGTACAGCAACACCTCTTAACTCTTACAACGCTGAAATATTTGCGTATAAAAATGTTTTTTTGTCAATTTTAAATCGTCTTAAAAGTCTTAAGGAACTTTTTTCGCTTCAATTGAATACCTATGTTATAGGTCTACGGCAAATATAAATATTGTAATTCTTTCAGTGCGGAGACAGATTTCAGATGTCAGAATCTGACGTCCATAGACCTCAGATTCTGGCGTCTAAGGACGGTTGCCGCGCTGAAAGGGTTAATCCAGACGTCAGGATCGGGCCATACGACCATCCTGCAAAACCAACCCCTGATCCAAAGCCTGCTCTGCTATACGGCAAAATGCACCTGATTGAAAGACCGCTGTAGAATGACACCCTCTAATCCTGAGCTAAACTCATCCGCCGTGGCTTATTTTGGTTGACTCGTAACCTGGAGGTAATGGAAAAAAGCGTGCCTGAAACCACAAGGATTCAAATTGAAATTGTTCCTGAAATAACATTTATTTGACCTTTAACTTATTAATTCCAGAAGCATTTACATGAAAAACAATGGTCAGGAAACTGTAATTAACATCTTGCTGAAAACATCACTGGTATATGACAAACACCCACATAAAATGAACAATATATAATATTAATAGTTGTCTGCTTGTGATATGCTTATATCATAGAGTTAATAGAGATGTGTATATGTATTTGTCCCTAGGTGGGATCAGTATTTTAAATACACGTAACAAAAATAAATGATTCATCATGGTTGTTTTTTGGGGAGCAGGCATATTTCTAACGCGTCGCCAACATGTTGAATCTCTTTGATGGAAATTATGAGTTTTCTTTATCTCCGAATAAACGTTACGTACTAGATGAATAGCCACACGACACATGGATACAATGTTGGGGCAGTGTTGGATCAACGTCTGCGACGCTGGCCTAACATTGGTCCAACATTGTATTCCGGTCGTGTTTGCTGGAGCGGTCTGAACCGATATTGAATGATATCATGTTTTTCTGAAGTGTTCAAAAGTGTTGACAGCCCCTAAGATATATCACAAATATCACAAGAAAGGCAAAGAGGGATTTACATGTATGAGTGATGGTTTGTTTTTCGTAAACCTCCTAATCGGCATAATATATAATTGAAATTTTCACACACTTGTAGTTGTGACTCGCTGACGCCATTCACAACTTCAAGAGATTGAAAATTATTCGGATTTGACAAAATGGATGTCAGCGATTCTGAAATCTTGCAGATTGGTGTCACGTTTTATCTTTACCATGTACAAAATCTGATATTTAAAGTACGAATAAAAAACTGAAAAACCGAATACAATCATCACCGGTGGTTAAAGGGTTAACACGTATCCTTTTGAATTGTTGGCTGCTATTTTTGCTAATGTAATTCCGAGCTTCAAATGTCGAAGTTACTTGGTATGAGTAATGAAATGTTGCGGGTATCTAATTTGAAGCAACCCATAAGCACTTTTAGTATTGAGGATTTTATTCCGCAAGGGGCGTTCAAACCTAGAAGATCTTGCATAACGACCCAGCAGACACTAGACGTTGAATCAATGCTGGCTTAACGCTGGTCCAGCGTCGCAGACGGTGGACCAATGCTATGCCAACATTGATTCAATGTCTTTTGTCTGCCGGGGATTTCTCTAACAACCAGCGTTACAAACAGTGGGCAGAGAGTGGGACGTGACGCATTGGTAGAGCACCAGATTGGCACACCAATCATGCAGGCTTCGATCTCCGCTGATTCTGCGTCGGTCTTCCAGATAAATATCCTTGTTTCCCAGCTTTCAATGTGACTATGCGATCACGTTAATGGCGGCCTCGTCGAGATAAAGTTGAGCCCAGTATGTCAACGTTGATTTATCCTGTAGCCTATCTGACAGCGGGCGAACATTTAACCAGAATTCGTTCAAACGGCAGTAACTGCTTAGTTTCTAAGTGATTAGTTACAGCTGTTTGTATTCACACGACACGTGGCAGTCTCTGTCTGAGTTGAGACATTTCTGGAGGTTTTCTTGCTTCCTGGACAGGAAAGAGAATCAAATTAAACGGACACTTGGGGGAAGAAGCTGGCATCAGTTGTGATGTACGACTTCCCAAGTGCTTTCTGCCCAAACACAACACACCAACGCTGATACAACATTGCCACAGCGTTGTGGCAACGTTGCAGCAGCGTTGTGTCACCGTCCAGCGTTGCTGTGATGTCAGTGGCCAATAAAATAGTATCCTTGTAAAAGAAGCTGATGGTTGCTTCTTCTCCACCTCTCTCCTAATTAATCCCTGACCTGTCACTGACGGAATCATCAGGGGGTAATACCCCAATTAGAGGGGTGATAGCAACAGCAAAGGGAGGGGTGGCACCTCAATTAGGGAGGTGATATCCATATACTGCCTTGCGAAGCCAAAAACGGTAACGTTTTTTTTTCGTGTACAGTTTGCTTTTATAGCAAGGCAGTACTCGGGTAGGTGTATACCAACACGAGGGGTACTATCACTATGAAGGGAGTTGCATCCCAATTAGTGAGATGTGATCTTTGTATTAAGAGAGGATTTGCCCTCAACGGGAGGCGTGTCACCCTTCTGAGGGGGTTGACTCAGTTATAATTGCTTCTCATAAGGAGGTTAATATTAACCTCCTTGCTACTCCCAAAGAGGTTATATCCATATAACCTCTTGTTACTCCTGAGCGGTTCTCCACATTCTGCCGGTCACGTACACATCCTGTCAGTGGATGAATATTCCTTTACGTCGTTTCTGCATAATCGTGGCAATATCGCGACAGAAGGAAGCCCGAAACCGGGACTATGCCCTACACTAATTTCGAATGACCTCAAGGGTTTTTTAAAGTGCACACTATCATATGCTGCATGTACACTCTATACATTTGAACACTTTGGAGCACTGCATATGCACAACCGCAATGACCATACACATTGCTTCCTGCACACTGATGTGACGCTGTAACTGACATAAGCTTGAAGCCCTGACAATTTCCTACTCCTGGCGAATCACTGATTGTCATCAGTGTATAACCAGTCAACACGAAACCATGACCCATGTTGCTTTAATGGTGGCCCACCGTCAGCGACGCTGGTCGAACATTGGGTCAACATCTCGTGTTTGCTGGGTAGGGCACTGTGGATTCACAGGCCTTTGGAGTTTTTAAATGTATTATTTGTAGCTTTGAATTAACTCCTAACGTGCTGGCCACATCTGTAACCTTTTAAAAATATTTTATTCTCCCTTCGAAAAAAAATGTATCTAAAGAGAAATATACATTAAAAATGCGATATTAACATCTATTTTGATTGAAATCGTTCGTATGTCACTATTTTTCACCGATTTGAAGTTGTGGATCGCGCTATTTTAGTGTTTTCCCCGGCACTAACTTGTGTCCCCATTTTTTTTATAGTGCATCTCCAAAATCTGTGGCACAGATATTTCTCGTAACTTAAATTATAAAGTTGCAAGGAATTTAAAGTTGCAGGTAATTTGTATATTTAGTTGGAAGTTGTGGCCCGCGGTAGCGAGACACAACTTCGCGTGGGCAAAATTGCATTTTTCAGATTAACACATTAGTATAAACATATTTTATTACCAATTATAACAATACAAATTAATTGTGGTACACGTTTCATCTCCTTAACACAATATTCTGTGAAACGCAGTGACGTCACCGGAAACTGTTTTGAATGGGGTCTCAGTGAAAACAAAATTATAAAAGACCCCCCTCCCCTATACTTTATTGTAGTAGTTAGCTCGGTGACAGTAATGGAGGGCAAAGCTATTTAGTTTCACAGAATATTGTTATATTAACATTTTTTTTATCTGGCATTGCTAACATACACACAGCTTCGAATAAATAAAATGTAGGCCTACCTCACATTTAAAAAATTACACCAGTTTTAATTTGTAATGGGTGTTAGAAATTTCTACGATATTTCTACAATATGTATCGTTTTTTACTTGTTATTTCAATTGGAGTAGACTGCACCCCGTTGGTCATTCTGACATTAGAAAGAGTAGGGCATTGCCATCTGCTTCGGGCGTCTGTGTTTTGTTGTCCTGCGGCGCAGGAAGTGACTAAAAAAGCGAAATCACTCAATGCGGCCACTGTGAGGGGGGGGGGGGGTAGAGTGGGGTTAGGAAAGCAGAGTGTTTGACCTCCAGCTATCAGTCGTTATGTCTCTTGACCCTTAAACCTTTACAGCGCGGGGATTGACTTTATGCGTCAGAATCTAACGTCCATAGACGTCAGATTCTGACGTCTAAAGTCAATCCCCGCACTGTAAAATTAAACAATTTATAACGGCCGTAGACCCATAAAATTGGTATTCAAATGAAGCGCAATGAGCTAACTAAGACATTTATGATAATTTCAAATCCTACAAGACCCTTTGGTCTCCATGGTTTACACAAACATATTTCAGCGCTTTAACAGGTTAAAGTGCTAATCACGGCTATAGCCATTTTTAGCCAGTTTATTTTTTATTTAAATAAGAAAATTTGAAGAAGAAAGTGACATTGCATTTGCAAGATTGATATATCTTTTGATTCAAATTATACAGATATAAGTAACGTTGTGGGTCGTGGTACCGTGTTTGCAAGATTTTCACTTGATATGCGAATTGCGGCAGCGATTCGCACATCGAGGCGAAAATATTTTGAAAAGCAACAATTACACCACCAACTAATGTAAATCGACAATCGCTGTACAAAACGACAATTTTTTAAGGAAAAATAACCCCGATTGTATCAGTATAATTTAGAGCATTGGTATATGTCTATGATATAATCTAAATAATTAAATATTGTCAAACTTCAGCTCGAATACTCATAAACGCGGCACCGGTACGACAAGAGTTACATTACACCGGCCACCGACTGGTATCGAACCTTGCACCTGCCTGCAGGCCTTAATCGTTCTGTTTGTATTTTAGCAGCTGGTAGAGTGGCTGTGGCGCTATGACTAACAGGTCCTCCACAGAGGTGACAGGCGGACAGACAGGCTTTTAGACTGCCACGTTGTATTCTGCTCGATGTGTCATGGGACCAGAGATTTAACAAGGCATTCTGACAGGCCCACCGCTCTCTGTCACTAGTTAAAAACGGCGTGCGAGATCAAATTAAAAAATATATATTTGTTGGATTATCCATGATTCCATTTCCTGCCCTGCAAACGGCAAGTAGTTGCTCTGTGCAAGGAGGCTATAACCTCCTTGCTCTATGTGACTAGTTATGACCCGGCAAACATGAGACGTTGGTCCAACGTTGGTTTACTTTTGGGCTAGCGTCGTAGACGGTGGGCCAACGTCTCATGTTTGCTAGGAACTACTTGATCATGTATATATATATATATATATATATATATATATATATATATATTCGGATTATTCATGATTTCATTTTTCGATGTGCTTATACCTGCCAAGACAAACATCAGTGACTGCTTACTCTGCATCCGTGAACTTATTCTCTGTTGAGGTGTTTATAGATAGGGGATCATTTAAACGGTCAACAAACGAGTTATTCATATTGTGCTACTAGGATCTTATGAAAAACTTCTATAGCGCCGAAATCCTCAGTGGACCCAGCTCAGATGCGCAGATCGAGCTCAGAGGCGTAAATATATCTTCATGTTCAGGCTAATTTTAAAGTAAAAAATGTCATGGAAATGAATAAAATATATTCCGATTAATGGTCAGTTGATTAAAAAAAAAAATCAACCTGGAAAATGTAAATATTTGTCGTCATTTGTACTAGCGATTCCAGCTTTAAGTTACGAATAGTATAAAAGGACAAGTAACTTATAAATAAATCAATAAAATTTCAACAAAGTAGTGACAACTCAGCAAGAGAAAGGTTAACAAAACAATTCAATGCAAAAATATAAAATATTATACAAAAAGGCATCGCCTCCAAGACAGCCGAGTGAATGTCCGCCTCGGAAACTCTGATCAAATTACATGGCGTAGGCCCTACTACAGAGATTAAATGTGAATAAACCATATACACATAGCTCACCTCGTTAATGGCCCAATACTGAACTGATGCCGGGATGACCATACAACGGTAATCTACCAGGTGTATGTTGATTTATGTGTATAAATCACTATAATATTTCAGCCTACATAGGTCCTAGTCTGACTAAAATCTAATTTTCACATGAGCCTTGAAACAACTTGAGCTGTATTTTTTAAGACAGTTACTTAAAATTTGATGTTGGTTTCAACATAGCTAATTCACAAAACAATTTAAAAGAGGTGTTAGTTTGATATGTACATGTTATTTTTAATACACACGGCATCGAATCCAATAAAACATTGGTCTGGCCACAGCACACACACCTGACAAAACCCTGTGCCATAATATCATCTTTGGTAAGCTATGATTTTTATTGACCTTCAATGTGATCTTATCGAGCTTGGTAAGTTGTTAGATAATAGTTTTTGATTAAGGCAATCGTTCCAATGGGTACAGGTGTGTGTCAAACCTAACAAAAAACAAACAATTTTTTGTGCCTAAAAATGGACTTGGTATATTCTGAGCCATATCATATATCCATTAACTATCATAGCTTTATTTTAACTGTTTGCCTGCTAAGCTATATAATGTTCACCATCTTGAAGTTGTGTCTCGTTACCGCGAACCATAATTTCAAGTGAAAATTTCTCATATATGAACACCAAACATTTCCCAATCTTGATGTTTAAGCACTTATTGTATTCTTAACAGTATATATCTCCCCACAACCTGGGCAGAAAAATAAAAAGAAATGGCACAAAACTCATTTGAGCAGAGGTCAAAAAGTCTGGCGATTTGATTTCATGTGATTTTAAAATAAATGTATTTTATTAAAATACTTGAATTACCTATACCCTTGATATATATTGACATTAACTGGAGCTTCCGCTGAATATTAACACGATTAACCATTTGCTCGCTAATTGCTTTAATTTAATTTTTAAAAGTGGCATTACAAATAAATTTTAACCCACATGAAGTTGTGTCTCACTACCGCGATCCACAACTTCAAGTCGGTGAAAATTACTCATATTAGTTTATTCTGAGACCAAACACTTACAATTTAAAAGAGGCATTAATAATTAATTTTTCAGCCACTTGACTACCGCGATCCACAACTTCAAGTGGGTGAAAATTGCTAATATTAGTCTAATTTGGGATGAAATGTTTACAATTCCTACTGATTGACCACCAATTTATCTCACATTTGTACTTGATATGATGAACAAATATTCGCTTGATTTACAATGATTAACCCTTGAAGCGCTGAATATTTTTATATAAACTATGGAGACCAAAAAGTTTTTTTTTAATTTGAAATCATCATAAATGTCTTAGTTAGCTCTTTCTGACTCATTTGAATACCTATGTTATGGGTCTACGATCAATATAATATTTTTTACAATTACAGCGCTGGGATCGACTTTAGACGTCAGAATCTGACGTCTACAGACGTCTGATTCTGACGACTAAAGTCAATCTCAGCGCTGCAAGGGTTAAAGGGTAAGTACTGTAGATCATATGCCTAAAGGCCTATGCTATGGGTCTACGATCAATATAAATATTTTTACAATTACGGCGCGGTGATCTACTTTAGACGTCAGAATCAAGTGGGTAAAATTAAGTGGGTCAGAATCTGACGTCAACAGTCGCCAGATTCTGACGACTAATGTCGATCTCCGTGCTGTAAGGGCTGAAGGGTAAGTACTTTAGATCATATGCCTAAAGGGTTAGGCATTGGAGATCATAAGGCAATACTTGGTTTTCAGTGGAAATGTCAGCGGATCTTCTGAAATTACTTCAGTTTTTTTAATATAAAATTAGAAATGTCAAATGCTATCAAGACCCACTTTGACATATCAAGACAAACAACAGTAACTACTTACTGTTCAAGTCAGCAGTTACTGCTGCTTATTCTTGCACTGTAGCTCAGTAAACATAGTGTTAATCTAAATCTTTTGCGGTTAAAAAGTAATTGGTATTTTCCGTTTGAAGGAGTAATGGCCAAAAAATAAAAGTGATTTGCTCAGTTCTTTACGAGGCGGAATGCAATGCAATACAATGTAGGTATTCAGAAATTTTGTCAAGTCAAATTTGTGTTTAATACTGTAATGTGGTTTGCTCCTTTATTACCTACTAAAAATGTTTGTTTGTATTAAATCGACCGACCCTATCCTAAAGCTCTCACACTAGTGATTTTATAAAAAATAAAAATAAAATACACAAAAAATATACAGATCCCTATAGATCGAAAGTGCTGTGTATAATCATGATAATAGTATACTTTGGGTTTGTATTAAAACGGGCTTGATCGTGAACAAAATGAATGATGGGTCTACGGCCATTATAAATATTTAATCATTTCAGTGCGGGGATCGACGTTAGACGTCAGAATCTGGCGTATATTGACGTCAGATTCTGACGTTTAACCCTTACAGCGCGGGGATCGACTTTAGTCATCAG